>JBBLXU010000299.1:1480000-1972263 GCA_037893425.1 Campoplex nolae | reverse complement strand
AAATTTTTTAAATGTACCTATTAGGGTACACACTTCAACCAATTTCGTTTGAAACGGGCATTTTCATGAGGTTGGAAACCAGCAGAGTTTCGAAATAAGTACTGGGTCGCTGTTCAGACGACGAGGGTACCTTCATGAGTCCGGCATTATATAAACTCCAAGGGCATGGTGCGCGCACGGGAAACGCCTGAACTCTGCGCGGCGCTGTGGCCGGAGCGCGAAGCTTCAACGGTCGTGTTCGCTCGATCATAGTTGTAGCGTTATGGCGCTAGATTGGTGCATTCATGTGGCGTTCACGCTACCGTCATATTGATGCAATTTTGACGGCAATCTGTTCCGTTAATGCTATGGCTAGAATACATCTGCTCGTCCGCGATCGCATTACAGTAGCAATATAGTGGACCGATTCTCAGCAGCTAGTTAAACGAGTTATTCAATTCCTGTGAGTTAGGGGCTGACTTGTTGCATAGAAAAAATCACGAATTTTTTCAGAAATACGAAAAAAAAAATTATTATCTTCCGAATGTTATGAACAGAGCCTTATATTAATTTCATTCAAGAAAACAACTCGGAAACAGATTAGTTAATTATGAAAAATGAAACAAATAAAAAGTCATGATTATTGTCTAAAAATTTAACAATATACAAAAAATAATTCTTTTTGTACCGATGAGGGAATGACATTGAATTAACCCGTCGTGTACACACGGGGTCAAACTTGCGCAACTAATTTTGTACAAACTAATGTGCAAAACAATTTTTGTTTTTTTTTGTGTAAAATGAGATCATGTCTTTTTTGTTCTGCTTTAAATAGTTAGCAATCATTAGGAAATATTTGAAGTTTCAAAATCACTGTGGTTAAATAAAATTTCGACAATTTCAGTCAGAGGTGAAGCGTTTCAAAAACAGCAAGTGTCAATTCTTACCAACTATTAACACTCTAGCCTGCATGGCTAAAATGTTGGAAAATAAATGTCACAAGCTCAAAAGTTGTCTTGTTCATAAATTTTTATAATTCTAAAAATAGCTTGTTGTTATGCAAACATTTCACAGATTTGAAACAGAAACTATAGCAGCAGTCGAGAGTTTAAGGTCATATCCTCAGTTTGTTTTGACATTCGGCTATATATATACATGCTATCATGATTCAAATGACGTGTGTGAGCCAATAAAAAGTCACAATGATTAAAAAATTATATTGAAAAGCATTTGTTTCTAAAAATTATATTTTATATGTACAAACAAAAATTTAAGTCCCGTCATGGTTAGGAACACAACTAAAAAAATTGAGAAGAAAGAAATGCTCAAATTTTATATTTCTATTGATAAATGAAAGTTTTTTCAAGAATGATTCACATTGAAATTCGCAATATGGCTGTAATCGCACACCCCCATAAGCAAGAGAAATCTTTTTCGAAAAAACCTTCCATTCGTATCGATTTTGCCCATTTCGCAAAGCACGTTCTCTATGTGAAAAATCGAATCGTTATTCCGAAACGCTAAATCAATTTGTTGCCATTAACTTCTCGGGAAACGCAGTCCGTTTTCGCAGGGCATGTTGAACTTTAAAAAACTGCCGATGTTTATGATTCCGTATTTTTTTTCGTGCTGTGTTGTGAGGTTTGAAGGATAATTGTAGACATTTGTTTTAGGTCCTTTGACATTAATTTGACGCGATAAAAATTGGATGTTGTATGAACGGTTGAAAGTAGTTAAGAAACCATGACCATCGGTAACTGGATCACGTGCGATCAAAGTGAAAATTATATTTTTTGCAGTGATTGCGAATAACGGGTGAATAATTGACTTTTAGATGTTTATGGAGAAATGATTCGAAGCTTTAGAAACATCACAGAATATGTTTAACAAAAAAAAACAACCTTGGGTAAACTTCCAAAGCTGATGAAAGAAAAATATGTTTCGTTTTTCACACTTCAAAGAGGGAAAAAACTGCTATTTTTGAAGAGTTAAAAAATTTTAAACACGGATTTGAAAACTGGAGACCTGAGCTTCGAAATGATTTTTGGAAAATAATTACGACTATTTTTTATCTAGATACTTGTTTATTAGGGTGATTAAAAAAAAAAAGAAATTTTTTTTTCTTTCTCCAAACAGGCCGGAAAGTTTTGTTTTCATATAAAAATACACCTGTTAAAATTTGAGCTCTTAATATTGATATTTAGAGGTTCCGCATCGCACTTTCTGATTTTCTGTAAGAATAACATGAGAAATTTTTTTTTACCTCTTCTGATTTCTATAAGTAACTGACAATGCGTCATACAAAAAATGTACGTGCACATTTTTGTAAGGGATTGAACGATCTGAAAAAAAAGTCTCTTATAATTTTTCGATAAGTTTAGTCATTCAAAAGTTATTCGAGGTCAAAGTTAAATTTACCGTCAATTCAACTGATTTTTGCATATTACATTGGAACTATCAGTTTCATTAAAAAAATCTGAACAAAATTTTATGTAAAACATAAATTGAACTTTCAAGAGACATTAACCATAATCGTTTCATTGTAATAGTACAAAAAAATAGAATATTTGAAGAAATTTTTTCATTTTACAGGTGAAAAATAGTTCTTCAATCGTTCGAATAATTTACGCAGCATATAAACCAAAACATACATAGTTTTATTTGGTGAAGGTGCTGTAAGCACTCAGAGAATGCGTCCATCTTGCACGCTGTAAGCGAACAATATAGTGATACCTAAGCACGGTACAGCGTGCAAGTCGAACGATGTATCATAATTAAAATAAACAGATTTATTAAATAAAATCACTTATGTTCGTGTAAATATTCTGCGTACATTATTTAAACAATGGACAAAGTATTTTTTACTTGGAAAATTAAAAAAAAAAACGAAAAAACCCGAAATTTTTTTTAGTGTTCCATTTTTTTAATTATTGCAATAAAACTATTACAGTTAACATGTCTCGAAAGTCCACTTTATGTTTAACATGAAATTTTGAGCACATTGTTTTCATGAAACTGATAGTTCCGCTGTAATATGCAAAAATCAGTTGAATTGACGGTAAACTTAGCTTCGACCTTGAATAACTTCTAAACGACTAACTTAACGAAAAATTATAAGAGACCCTTTTAATTATTTTTGGTGGCCGCAAAACACAATAATGTCTTTTTTCAGAAATTCAGAACAAGTTTCTAGAGGTCCAAATTATCTACAAAAAAAATTGCAATTGCTCTTGTGTCGTTGATGAATAGAACTCATATATACACTACCCGTCAAAAGTTTCCGGACAAATTTGCGAATAAGTTACGGAGTCATTTTTAATGTCATTTTTCTTACTCTGCAACATAATGTGAATCACGACGATAAAATCTCAAAGACCAACATAACGAGGCGGTGGAAGATTCGTCTAAATCGGTCCAATAGTTTTAAAGTTAAAATCGGCCACATTTTCATTACTCTTCGGGTTTGTATACATATTTAATATAATCTAGCAGAGTATGTTGTATTCTCGAGAATGAGACATATCCTCGAAAATCCCCACCTTTCTTCTGATCGAGACACTTTGTAATTATTATAGTAATAATATATGAGGCATTCCACGCCAAATTGACCACTGTTGAACCCGACCCCTTTTGATTTGACAGAAAGTTTTTTATCCTTTTCATCGCTACCAAAGGTGTTTTTCGGAATTTTTCCAAATTTTTTTACCCAACCCGGAAAAAGTTATAAATAAAAAAAAAAAATGGCATTATTTTTGTTCAAAGTGACATAACTTTTTCGAAAATTGACTTATCGGGACGTTTTTTTTTCAAAATTTTTGTATTTGATTGTACTTTTCAGAAAAAAATATCAAAAGGTCATACGAATTCATCTGCACCGTTTTTTTTTTTTTCAGAATTTTAGAAAAAAATGAAAATTTTGGGGTGATTGCCATTTTTTATTTTTTTTTCTCTTCTCCATAAGAAACTTTGACATTTACTACAATTTTTCTAAAATTTTCAGAATGGGATTTTTTCGCTTTCTATTTGTTTTTGTCGATAGAAAAAAAAATTTCAACTCGGCTTATTTCTAATGGCACCACTTTGAAAGTTTTCTAGGATGTATCGAGAACTTCAAAGGTTGAAGAAAAATTACAATTATAATAATTGAAAGTGGTAGTCTTGGAAAAATTTCAATTTATTCCGAAAAAATCGGAAACAATTAAAGACAGCCCTGAATATTTTTTGTATTTCTATAAACTACATTAGAACACAAAAAATGGAATAAATTTTTTTATTAGACCAATCTATAAGCTTTTATCAATTTAGAAATAGGTTAATCGGGATAAAATCCATTTGAATTTTCCTCTTTTTCATTCTACGCTTTTTCTTTTTCTTCTATTTCTAAATTTCTAAAAGCTCATAGTTTGGTCAAATAATAAAAGATATTCCATTTTTTTTGTTTTTAATGCAGTTTATAAAAATACAAAAAATATTGAGGGCCGTTTTTAATTTTTTCTGATTTCTTCGGAATAATTTGAAATTTTTCCAAGACTACCACTTTCAATTATTATAACTATAATTTTTCTTCAACTTTCAAGGTTCTCGGTACATCCTAGAAAATTTTCAAAGTGGTGTCATTAGAAATAAGCCCAGTTGAAAATTTTTTTTTTTTTAATCGAGAAAAAGAAATAGAAAACGAATAAAACCCACTCTGAAAATTTCAGAGAACTTGTAGAAAATGTCAAAGTTTCTTATGGAGAAAAGAAAAGAAAAATCAAAAATAGCAATCATTCCAACATTTTCGGTTTTTTTTTAATTCCAAAAAAAAACGGTGAAGATGAATTCGTATGACCTTTTGATATTTTTCAAAAACTCATATACTCTACAACATAATGTGAATCACGACGATAAAATCTCAAAAACCAACATAACAAGGTGGTGGAAGATTCGTCTAAATCGGTCCAATAGTTTTAAAGTTATAATCGGCCACATTTTCATTACTCTTCGGGTTTGTATACATATTTAATATAATCTAGCAGAGTATGTTGTATTCTCGAGAATGAGACATATCCTCGAAAATCCCCACCTTTCTTCTTTGTGCTTTGAAGCTTCGAAAGTTCACTCAGTTTTTGGAAGAAAAATAGAAAAAAAAAATCGATAATGCCCTTCTCAGAAAACCCGCGATAATTTACATAAAAGTAAGGAAAAAAAATAGACGTATTTTTTTTTAAACTTTGAGTATTTTTCATCTGAAAGTATATTAAACCTTGCGTAGAATTGCAGTTAGAAATTTTTGTTTAAACACCCATAATTCCTGAGTTAACGCATTCTAAGAAAAAAAATCCGTGGGGCGAACAGAATGTAACGAACTCAACGTTATCTGTTAATTCAACAATACTGCTATTGTGAATACGTAGGAAACGATATTCATTTCAGTCAGCAGATTAAGTGGTTGGGACCATCAAACCTTTGTTATAAATAAAATGTTTTGTTCGCCACTCGTGACTGCTGAATTAGAGGATTCAACGAAAATATTGTTGATCCAACAAATGTTTTTCCTCGGTGCAGCGTAACATGAGAGGGCTTGGAAAAATGTTGAAAAATCAATCAGCTGTTCAATGTGGAAAATGGCCAAATGTAGAAATCCTAAAATACGTCTCCGCTCATTTCTTACCGAAAAAAAAAATATGCAAAATCAACGAGAATCAGAAGAGTACTAAAATGATGCTATAATTTTGGGGAAATAATTTTTTTATAATGCACTAACATTTTTTCCTTGCACCTGGAAAAAAAATATAAATTTTGTATTGCACAAAAAAGTCGATAGTTTTTTTGTTCACTTGCATCAACCAAAAAAAAGTTGAATTATGCGAAAAAGAGAAGCTTTCAACAAGGGGAGCTCAAAATAAAAAAATTTCGCGAAGCGCATTGCATTGTAAGATTTTTCATGAGAATAAGATAGGAAAATAATATCGTCGATTTCTTTCTTTTTCCCCTTCTTCTCCTTATCTTTCTTTCTTGGATAATTCGTAAAATCAATAATTTCAAAGGGAAAAAGAAATATAAAGAAGAGGCAGAACTCACAAAAAAAACCGATCGCAATACGTCGAGCCAACGCGAAAAATAATAAAATATCGCAAGTAGTATCGTGAAAGATTCAGGATATTATTGAAAAGCAAAAGAAATATTAGCATAAACTAATATGAACACAAGAATCAAGTTGCGCAGTGGATGAAAGTACAAAGAACGGGTTCGGATGTTTCAACTAGGTAGACAATTAGTGCGCATTCCTCGAAAGTTTATCAATAAAAAATGAAAAATAAAAACGTATATATTGAAACAAAGACTATTCGAGAGATTAGAAGTTTCGATTGTCCTTTATCTATTCATAAAACGAAAATCACATGCCATCCACTATAGCGAAGTGTTTGTTCTGCAGAGTGAAATTATTCGCACTGGAAAGGCGATACGACGAAATGAGTCTGTTATTTGGAGAAAGATATTTGATTTTAAAAAAAATTGATATTAAGGGGTTAGGCCACCCTAGAGCAAAAAAAAATCGGTATACTTAAAAAAAAAAAATGTCGGTAATTTATGGAATCAATTAAAATTCTGTGCACGGTCCTCCATTGAACTATTATTAAACTGAAAAATAAAAAAAATATCACTGGGATCAATAGAAAAGCCTCTGAACAGCTATTCTTCGTTGACACCTTTTTTCCACGGCCGGACTCAAGCCAACAAAAAATGTACTGTATTTTTTTTGTCTTTATACTACTAAATTACTGACGGATGAATGTGGTTAGAAAGAACTAAAAGGCACATAATGAAACCCAGACCGATAACTAATGAAGAAAAAAGAAAAAATTCAATCAATTATTCTCACTAGCCATAGCTCGTTCCTTTCGTAATTTATGTTTCTATAACATCCCAAATACACGATGAATTTGGTTTAATATTATTTATTGCCATAGTTGGTGAGAGTTGGCCGTTCCTATTATGAACGGACGAGAATTTTAGAAATAAGTATATTTGAAGAAACGAGAAAAGAAGAGAGGGAGAGAGAAATTGCGCAAAACTACAGGTACAATTAATAAATATTAAAAAATAACAATTAAACAAGAACACATTTCCATGATGGTGCTCATTAATTAAATTGAATAAGAGGAAAAAAGTTTGAGTGTAAACGAGAATTGATTTGCAAAAAAAAACACACAACAATTAAAAAAAAGTCTCGAGATGGCGAGAGAGGAATAACTTTTTTTTTCTTCCGGGAAAAAAAATACAAACGATAGACGGAAAGTGATGTTTGGGATGCCTTGTATATATGTGCCAGCTATTAATATTTACATTGTCAAGTAATTGTATTCGCAAGTCTTGTAAAGCTTCAATTTCGCCGTATGTTTCGTAGACACGTGTGTGAGAAATTTGAAATTGAAAGAAAATATAAATAAACGAAAAACAACGCAATTCGAGAGGAATAAGAATAACAACCTGAAGCGAAGTAGGATAAGAGTAGATGCGTCGCAGAAGTACCAACGACGAATCTGTTGGTTTTTTCTCATGTATATGATCCGCTTATTGGATCATCGAATATTTATGTCGTTGTTGGTATGATTCTCGTTTATGAATAATGAAAAATAATTTTTGCGGGGAAAGTTCACTTTATCTGTTGTTAGTAGGTACTGATTGTATGAAATTTCGATATATTCACGAGAAATGACACATAAAATAAAACGTTTTTTCTATGTATTATTTTTATAGATAACGGTTTCGGAAAATTTTGATTTGTTGACAAACGAACATTAGTCGGAACGAATGAATTTTGCAAAAATAAGGAGAAATGTTGCAAGTACAATTATCGAGTACACCACTGGAGACTGTATAGTTCAGACATGAAGTGATAAAATTTTCGAAACATACAATGGAAATGAACTGTGACTTGTAAATTGGAGCTTGTTCATTTTATTTTGCAAAAATATAATCAAAAGTGGGGTTTTTACGAAAACAAAATTGCACCATTGAAAAGTACGACCCCGAAAATAGTGAATAGAATACTTCACGCATTTTTAATCCAAATTTCTGAGGTCAATAATCCCTTAGAATAGGGTATACATACAAAACGTCGTGTGATTTGAAGGGTTAATTTGGCAAGAAAAAATTAATTTGTTGAATCAACAAATCGTCTTTGTCGAGTGAACAAATTATGGTGAACAAAAAAGAACTCGTCAATCGGAGTGGGGAATCGAATTGGCAATCGAACTTTTTTTTTGGACAGTCCCGATTTCGACAGCCTTTATTCTTATTCTATTATTAAATGGAAAAAAAATTGCTTACCTCATCTTGCTTCGTTTGCGGAAAATATTCTCAACCAAATGGAAACACTTTAGCACACAGTATCACTTTTTTAGCACACGCGTTGATACGGACGATATGACGAAACGGCTGAGAAACTCGAAGTGAAACGGGTGAAAAATTTTCACGAGTCTGCTTCGGCATGCCGTACGTTACATTACATACAATTACATATGGGGCATTCCACGCCAAATCGACCACTTTTGAACCCGACCCCTTTTGATTTGACAGAAAATTTTTTATCCTTTTCATCGCTACCAAAGGCGTTTTTTCGGAATGTTTCCAAATTTTCTTACCAAACCCGGAAAAAGTAATAAATTTTCCAAAAAAATGGCATTATTTTTGTTCAAAGTGACAACTTTTTCGAAAATTGACTTATCGGGACGTTTTTTTTTAACATTTTTGTATTTGATTGTACTTTTTAGAAAAAAATATCAAAAGGTCATACGAGTTCATCTTCACCGTTTTTTTTTTGGAATTAAAAAAAAACCGAAAATGTTGGAATGATTGCCATTTTTGATTCTTCTTTTCTTTTCTCGATAAGAAACTTTGACATTTTCTACAAGTTCTCTGAAATTTTCAGAGTGGGTTTTATTCGTTTTCTATTTCTTTTTCTCGATTGAAAAAAAAAAACGTCCCGATAAGTCAATTTTCGAAAAAGTTATGTCACTTTGAACAAAAATAATGCCATTTTTTTTTTAAATTT
The DNA here is from genome assembly GCA_037893425.1 of Campoplex nolae. Classification (NCBI taxonomy): domain Eukaryota; kingdom Metazoa; phylum Arthropoda; class Insecta; order Hymenoptera; family Ichneumonidae; genus Campoplex; species Campoplex nolae. The sequence continues at coordinate 1,963,244 of JBBLXU010000299.1, read as the reverse complement.
ATAACTTTTTCTGGGTTGGGTAAAAAAATTTGGAAAAATTCCGAAAAACACCTTTGGTAGCGATGAAAAGGATAAAAAACTTTCTGTCAAATCAAAAGGGGTCGGGTTCAACAGTGGTCAATTTGGCGTGGAATGCCTCATATATTATTACTATAATAATTACAAAGTGTCTCGATCAGAAGAAAGGTGGGGATTTTCGAGGATATGTCTCATTCTCGAGAATACAACATACTCTGCTAGATTATATTAAATATGTATACAAACCCGAAGAGTAATGAAAATGTGGCCGATTTTAACTTTAAAACTATTGGACCGATTTAGACGAATCTTCCACCGCCTCGTTATGTTGGTCTTTGAGATTTTATCGTCGTGATTCACATTATGTTGCAGAGTAAGAAAAATGACATTAAAAATGACTCCGTAACTTATTCGCAAATTTGTCCGGAAACTTTTGACGGGTAGTGTATATATGAGTTCTATTCATCAACGACACAAGAGCAATTGCAATTTTTTTTGTAGATAATTTGGACCTCTAGAAACTTGTTCTGAATTTCTGAAAAAAGACATTATTGTGTTTTGCGGCCACCAAAAATAATTAAAAGGGTCTCTTATAATTTTTCGTTAAGTTAGTCGTTTAGAAGTTATTCAAGGTCGAAGCTAAGTTTACCGTCAATTCAACTGATTTTTGCATATTACAGCGGAACTATCAGTTTCATGAAAACAATGTGCTCAAAATTTCATGTTAAACATAAAGTGGACTTTCGAGACATGTTAACTGTAATAGTTTTATTGCAATAATTAAAAAAATGGAACACTAAAAAAAATTTCGGGTTTTTTCGTTTTTTTTTTTAATTTTCCAAGTAAAAAATACTTTGTCCATTGTTTAAATAATGTACGCAGAATATTTACACGAACATAAGTGATTTTATTTAATAAATCTGTTTATTTTAATTATGATACATCGTTCGACTTGCACGCTGTACCGTGCTTAGGTATCACTATATTGTTCGCTTACAGCGTGCAAGATGGACGCATTCTCTGAGTGCTTACAGCACCTTCACCAAATAAAACTATGTATGTTTTGGTTTATATGCTGCGTAAATTATTCGAACGATTGAAGAACTATTTTTCACCTGTAAAATGAAAAAATTTCTTCAAATATTCTATTTTTTTGTACTATTACAATGAAACGATTATGGTTAATGTCTCTTGAAAGTTCAATTTATGTTTTACATAAAATTTTGTTCAGATTTTTTTAATGAAACTGATAGTTCCAATGTAGTATGCAAAAATCAGTTCAATTAACGGTAAATTTAACTTTGACCTCCAATAACTTTTGAATGACTAAACTTATCGAAAAATTATAAGAGACTTTTTTTTCAGATCGTTCAATCCCTTACAAAAATGTGCACGTACATTTTTTGTATGACGCATTGTCAGTTACTTATAGAAATCAGAAGAGGTAAAAAAAAATTTCTCATGTTATTCTTACAGAAAATCAGAAAGTGCGATGCGGAACCTCTAAATATCAATATTAAGAGCTCAAATTTTAACAGGTGTATTTTTATATGAAAACAAAACTTTCCGGCCTGTTTGGAGAAAGAAAAAAAAATTTCTTTTTTTTTTTAATCACCCTAATAAACAAGTATCTAGATAAAAAATAGTCGTAATTATTTTCCAAAAATCATTTCGAAGCTCAGGTCTCCAGTTTTCAAATCCGTGTTTAAAATTTTTTAACTCTTCAAAAATAGCAGTTTTTTCCCTCTTTGAAGTGTGAAAAACGAAACATATTTTTCTTTCATCAGCTTTGGAAGTTTACCCAAGGTTGTTTTTTTTTGTTAAACATATTCTGTGATGTTTCTAAAGCTTCGAATCATTTCTCCATAAACATCTAAAAGTCAATTATTCACCCGTTATTCGCAATCACTGCAAAAAATATAATTTTCACTTTGATCGCACGTGATCCAGTTACCGATGGTCATGGTTTCTTAACTACTTTCAACCGTTCATACAACATCCAATTTTTATCGCGTCAAATTAATGTCAAAGGACCTAAAACAAATGTCTACAATTATCCTTCAAACCTCACAACACAGCACGAAAAAAAATACGGAATCATAAACATCGGCAGTTTTTTAAAGTTCAACATGCCCTGCGAAAACGGACTGCGTTTCCCGAGAAGTTAATGGCAACAAATTGATTTAGCGTTTCGGAATAACGATTCGATTTTTCACATAGAGAACGTGCTTTGCGAAATGGGCAAAATCGATACGAATGGAAGGTTTTTTCGAAAAAGATTTCTCTCTTGCTTATGGGGGTGTGCGATTACAGCCATATTGCGAATTTCAATGTGAATCATTCTTGAAAAAACTTTCATTTATCAATAGAAATATAAAATTTGAGCATTTCTTTCTTCTCAATTTTTTTAGTTGTGTTCCTAACCATGACGGGACTTAAATTTTTGTTTGTACATATAAAATATAATTTTTAGAAACAAATGCTTTTCAATATAATTTTTTAATCATTGTGACTTTTTATTGGCTCACACACGTCATTTGAATCATGATAGCATGTATATATATAGCCGAATGTCAAAACAAACTGAGGATATGACCTTAAACTCTCGACTGCTGCTATAGTTTCTGTTTCAAATCTGTGAAATGTTTGCATAACAACAAGCTATTTTTAGAATTATAAAAATTTATGAACAAGACAACTTTTGAGCTTGTGACATTTATTTTCCAACATTTTAGCCATGCAGGCTAGAGTGTTAATAGTTGGTAAGAATTGACACTTGCTGTTTTTGAAACGCTTCACCTCTGACTGAAATTGTCGAAATTTTATTTAACCACAGTGATTTTGAAACTTCAAATATTTCCTAATGATTGCTAACTATTTAAAGCAGAACAAAAAAGACATGATCTCATTTTACACAAAAAGAAAACAAAAATTGTTTTGCACATTAGTTTGTACAAAATTAGTTGCGCAAGTTTGACCCCGTGTGTACACGACGGGTTAATTCAATGTCATTCCCTCATCGGTACAAAAAGAATTATTTTTTGTATATTGTTAAATTTTTAGACAATAATCATGACTTTTTATTTGTTTCATTTTTCATAATTAACTAATCTGTTTCCGAGTTGTTTTCTTGAATGAAATTAATATAAGGCTCTGTTCATAACATTCGGAAGATAATAATTTTTTTTTTCGTATTTCTGAAAAAATTCGTGATTTTTTCTATGCAACAAGTCAGCCCCTAACTCACAGGAATTGAATAACTCGTTTAACTAGCTGCTGAGAATCGGTCCACTATATTGCTACTGTAATGCGATCGCGGACGAGCAGATGTATTCTAGCCATAGCATTAACGGAACAGATTGCCGTCAAAATTGCATCAATATGACGGTAGCGTGAACGCCACATGAATGCACCAATCTAGCGCCATAACGCTACAACTATGATCGAGCGAACACGACCGTTGAAGCTTCGCGCTCCGGCCACAGCGCCGCGCAGAGTTCAGGCGTTTCCCGTGCGCGCACCATGCCCTTGGAGTTTATATAATGCCGGACTCATGAAGGTACCCTCGTCGTCTGAACAGCGACCCAGTACTTATTTCGAAACTCTGCTGGTTTCCAACCTCATGAAAATGCCCGTTTCAAACGAAATTGGTTGAAGTGTGTACCCTAATAGGTACATTTAAAAAATTTTCTTGGACTAATAGTGACCGAGAAAAATTTCGTGAACGCGTTGTATTTGACGAGTCAATTTTTTTCTTATTTACGCATTTGAAATTGTAATGAAGAATTTATTTAACAAATAATTCATATTCTCATCAAATTGATATATCTCCCCCATCCTTCGTTTCGGTTTTGACGATTCAATACGCTTTCACAATGAAATGCAGGATGTAGTGAATCTAATACTAGAATGCCGTCAAAACGTAACACTAAAATGCTGTTTATATCCAACGCTAGAACGCTGGTAAAACATGACGCTACAATGCTGTTCGAACCCAACGCTAGAATGCTGTTCATATCCAACGCTAGGATGCTGGTAAAACGTGACGCTACAATGCTGTTCGAACCCAACGCTAGAATGCTGGTAAAACGTGCCGCTACAATGCTGTTCGAACCCAACGCTAAAATGCTGTTCATATCCAACGCTAGAAAGCTGGCAAAGCGTGACGCTACAATGCTGTTCGAACCTAACGCTAGAATATGCTATACAATGTAACGCTAGAATGCCGTTTAAACCCATCGCTACGATGATGTTGGAACATGACACTCGAGTGCCGTCACAAGCTAACGCTAGAATGCTGTTGGAATAATGACTCTCAGTAACGTCACATTTGTGTCGTTAGTGCGCCACGCAGTACCGTCACGTTGTAACGCAAAGAACATAGGCATATGGTCCGGCAAACATCGCGTTTCTACTGTTGCAAAATTGCAAAATATGACGCCATTCTAGCGTCATTGTGGCGTTGGACTCTTTTGAACGCCACGTTTGGCTATCGGGGAGGAAAATCCCGATTTCTGTTCACTAAAAATATATATATCTTGGTTAAAATCCATAAGATATTTTACAAAAACCAGATTTAAGTAATTCAAGCTTTTAGCAATCCAATGGTCTTGGGAAAAAAAATGATTGTCCATCTAGTTTTTATGGAATATTGAGTTGAAATCGTTGAAATGGAGCTTCCGGTATCGGACAGTGTTTTGACACTTTAGAGATGCGGAGAGGTTAAGCCCCCGCCGCGTATCGGCGCGGTCGAGTACTACGCCAGTCACTTGAACAACCATTATTTCAGTTTTTTAATTTTATACAAACTTTTATAAACGATCTTCGATTGAAACAACATTTAAAACAAAATTAAAAACTATTATTTTTACGAGTATCGAGAATTGGTATTGGCATAAGTTTTGAATTTAGTGATCAGTATGACCAGCCGAGTCGACAGGATTACACCTTAACCTTCTCTCAATCCGAAAAACTTTTAACCTGTCATCCTGGAATACAAAGTATTCGAGTTTTTGTATTATCGTGTTTTTTTTATTTTTTTTATTTTTATTGCTATTTTTCGATCAAACGTATTGTGGTTCTGCAAAAGAGTGTGACAAAATTTGATATTTTTTTTTTGAAAGGATACATTTTCTGCTCAATCACGATTAGTGGATGAAATTTACATTACTGAGACACTTTAAATCGAAATTGCGAGGATCTGTCAGACCCTCTCGTCGAATTTTTCATAGAAAAAATAATCAACAGCGAATCGATCAAATCGAATTTTTTCGAACGAAAATTTCCAATGAAATTGTTTAGTGGGAAATTCAATGTTTTTATTAATTTTTTTTAGAAAAAAAAATATAAATTTGGCAAAATGTGATTTTCCATCCAGAAGAAAGCAAAAAGATGAAAAAAAAAAAAAAAAAAACCCAAAAGAAATCACACAGAAGAAAGTAGAAAAATCATCAAAAGAATTCGGTAGATTTATCGAAGTTTGCGAGAATGAATACAAAAATCTATTTGCATTTGTTTCGAATTTATTGGAATGGAATTGAGAAAAAATATTAGAAACAAAAGAATATTCGATAAAAGGGTTATATAAACAACAAAACAAGAATGGTAGGAATAAAATTTCCCGAAATCTCTTTCGTGTGTATACCAAAACATCGATCGAGAACGATACGTCGAAACGTCCGGTCAGCTATGAAATTCTTGGTAACGGAGCTCGAAAGAAAAGGCGGGGGGGGAGGAGGGGGAAACAACAAAAGATAAGGAGGGGAGCGCGTACGAAAAGTTTGGGACTCGGACAAAGATTTGTACACAAAGAAATTGGAAAATAAATGAAATTCGATTAACCCATTAGCAAAGGATGATTAGAAACAATTTATCGATCGACCGCATTGCGAGAAAATTAATTTTTCATTTTCGTCGTTAAAAAAAAACAAAAAAATCTCGATCTATTCAGGCAGATTCCTCTTAAAATGACGTACATTGTAGCGCAATTTCTCGAAATTGTTAGTCAACAAAATACAATTTATCAGTAACAATGAATAGAGAAAATTTTTCTTTGACGATCGATTTTAAAATGTTCTTATTCCTTACGACGACATTGCGATTGCGATTCCTGCGTCAATTCGTCTTTCCACTCGAATATATATACATCGAGTGTTTATTTTGGTTAGATATATCGAGTGGTTTGGGCGAGACCGAGCGACGCGAAAGAGACGAAAACTCGCGAAAGAGTGAGCGAGAACGGAAGAAAAAGGTGGGGAGAAACACAAAGAATAATTTACGTACCACGTGTTTATCGGCACGGCGAGGCAGGGGGTGGGAGGAGAGAAACGAGCGGGGAGGAGTTCTCCTAGTCCCGCGCCGCGGTGTTTGCCGGTTTCTCGTTCTTTGTCTCTTCACATTCGTGCCATTGAGTTAAGCGATAAAGGACGAAGTTGTACAAACTTTTTTTTGTTGTTGTTTTTTCTTCAACGTGCACTTTTCCGCCTTCCTCGCGTTTTCTATCTTCCTTTTTTTCCGGCCAATAAATATATTTGTTTTCAAATTAGTGTAATTAAACGTGAAATATCATATTTTTTTAACGTGTTCCCGCATGACATTCGTTATCATTGTTTTTCTACGAGATGGATATTTCACCGAGAAAATCACTGAAAAGATCGCCACCCGATCCCGTCGACGATTGGCTCCACAACGAGGGATACGTTAGGAAAGAAGTTCCTCGCGATCCTACATGCCTTTTTCGCACTTTTGCCGAACAAATTTATTCGACCCAACATCATCATATTCGCGTTAGACAAGAATGCGTCGACTTTATGCGGAACAATAGCCATTTGTTCGAACAGGTAAGAAAATCTTTTTATTTTTTTTATCATTTTTTAATTATCGTTTCAACTCAACGTTTCTGAATACGTTTATGAATTTTCATTCGTGTTTTTTTTTTTTTTTTTTTATCTTTTCTGCTACTTTTCATTGTCGAGCTGATAATTCTTATTGTCGAGTTACATTGTTTTGTTTCGTGTCACGAAAACCGTTGATATTTCAAATAAAGAAAAAGTGCGGCGTCGAGAAAAATAATCATCGTTATATTATCGTTGTGGCATTATTTAAGTTTTTGTAATCATTTTCTTCGAAAATGAGCCCGGAAATTCCACGTATTTAATACATTTTTTTAGTTTTGAATTTTAGCACAGTTTTAACGCGCAATTTTTATTTTTCTTCAAGTTTTGCGTCTCAGTTATCAAATTCATACTTTTCATTGTGATTATTCAGAGTTTTGTTCTCGTAAAGTGACGAGAAATTTGTCATAATCGTTCATTTTTTTTTTTCTGCTTTCGTTTTCGCGATTTTTTTTTCTTCAGATTTAGCTCAACTTTAGCAATTATTACCAGTGTTATATCGAAGTGAAATTTTTTGACGTTTTGCGATCTGAATTTGACAATTTTTATTTATACGCGACTGAAACGTCGTTTTTATTTCGTGCGAATTTTTTTTGCAGCTTTTTCCAGTTTTATTTTGTTTGATCTCAAAATTTCATCGTAATTACTTCATTCATTTTTTCACTGAATCTTTAGTTTTCGTCCTTTTCTATTGAAGTTTTGAAAAATGTGAAATTTTTCGAAAAACCTGCGAAAATTGATGATTCTTTGGCAAAAAATTGTCACAATTAATTAACAATATCTGAAAACACCATTTTTTTTTTTATCAAAAATGCAGAAAATTTCTTTCAAATCCATTTTATCATTCGCATCAAATTCTCGTTTACAATTGTTTCGTTTTTTTTTTTTTTTCAATTTTTTTTTTTTCATGGAAATTAACAGTCGATTAATTCATTGGATTGCTACTTGGATCAAATGGCATGTTTCACCGAATGGGGCGGCTCCAACGAGATCAAAGCTATGTCTCTTCTCTACAAAAAAGAAGTCGTCGTCTTCGATGGCGTAAAAATGGTCAGTAAACCCGTCACGGACAACGGCTTCGATGAGACCATTCTTCTCTGTCATACGCCGCTGAAACAGTACGACGGCGTTTACCGCAAAGACTTTGTCATCGCCGCTGGTTTCTGCCAGTGTAAGATTCTTTTTTTTTTTTCATATTATATCGTTCAGGGTGTCTAGCGACTAGAAATCTCATGAAAAATCTTGAATGTCATGAAACGTCATGAAAAATCACCGTTAAACCTGATTTCTACGAGGTTACCGCAGTTTTTCATCATCATTTTTGTGTTTTCATTATTCGGACCAAAATCCATATTCCTCGGTCTAAAAGTCATGAATTTTGGTTCTCGTCACAGTTAAACACCCTGATTATTTTACAACAGAGCTTTTTCCAATTTTTCGTTTATTTCTGTCACTTTGAAATGGAAGAAAAGAAGAAATATTCATGTGTTCGATGATCGTTGAATCAAGTTCAATGAAAAATTTCGAAAATATTTGGCGGTCCAACAGGTTTTGTAAAATTGTTCAATTTTTTTTCTGAAACACGAATAATATTTGAATAGAGAAAAAAAAGAAGGAAAATTCATGGAAAAATTCTCCGTCAGACCCGTTTAATGGGAAAAGCGACGGAGACCGATAAAACAGTTAATTTTCTTCATTGATCGCAGCATTCATTTTTTCAATTTATTGTGAAATATAATTGTTTTTTTTTTTTTTTTTTTTTTTTTTGTAGCTCTTGTTTATCAGACTCTGTACAAGGACGTTTTCAAAATGCCGAACGTAGACGAAACGGTGCAAAAAATGCTGCACGATCGTTCGACCAATCTACGACACGACAAATTTTTTCTCAAGGGAAATATGGAAATGAGAGAGTAAGTTTGCTCCAAAAATTCATTTCTCTTAATTGCGAAATACGATTTTGAAAGAGAAAAAAAAAAAAAAAATGAGAATTTCAGCCATTTTTTTTTTTTAGATTCTGGCAATAATTATTTTATCCAAGTAATTCCTGAGTTTTTATCAATAGTTTGAACGAAAAAATGTTCAACGATTGCCTCGAAAACTTTATTTATTTTTTTTTCTTTTTTTATAATTGCTGATCTCCTGACATTGTTTTGTACGAACTCATGAGAAATTGTCTGAAGTTTGAATATTTGGAAATGTACAAAGAGATATTTGGAAAGAGCAAGAAAATCGTACGAAAATTGAATAAATTTTATGAAATTTGATTTTTTTTTAGAACTATTCGTTAAAACTGACGTTTTGTCACGAAAAATCAACGTTTTTAGCGTATTTGAAAAACGTTTGAAATCTTCATACAGTTCATATTCGCAAAAATGTAACAAAAATTTTTGAGGGACAAAAAAAAAAAAGTGATTAACATCACGAAGTTGCCGACGAGAGGAATCGAAAAGTGTCGAAAATTGATTGAGAATAAAACATGAAAAATTAATGAAATCAAATAAATGGAGAAAAAAAAAAGTTGAGATTTTTGTCTGGTTACTTTTGAAGGAAATTGACGACCGAATTGTTAAGCAAAATTGAAAAAGGTGCGGATACCAGCGAGGAGGACAAGTATTTTGCTCGTGGCATTACCCCTTTTCCTTACAGAGTTGCCAAAGCCCTTGATCCCAGTATTTATCGTAACACTGACGTTGACATATGGCACGAGCTTCGAAGAGGTAAGAAAATTCGTAAAATTGAGATATTTTTTGTATTTTTTTTAAAAACCGAATGAAACTATGTAATTTTAATATTAATAAAATCCGTTTATTCGTGATTTTTTCAATAATTATTTTATAAATGATCGTTTCAAAATTTTATCGTTTTTTTTTTTTATGCCTAAAATTAATCACGATCATTCGCACGAACGTTGAAATAATAGAAAAATCGAATTTCCGAGCATCGACCGTTGTTTATTTATCAGAAAAATGTTTATTATCTCAAAATCTCTTTTCATTTTATAAAAAAAAAAAATGTGATTTTCAAAGAAAATTCGAGTTCGTCTGAGGAACGGAGTTTTTGAGTTTTTTTGAATGAAAAAAAAAAAGTGAAAAATCTCATTTCCTGATAAAAGCTAAAAAAAAAAAAAAAAAAAAAAACGTTTTCAGAAGTAAGAAATGGCGGTTGGACACGATGGAACGTGACGGAACTTCAAGTTGGAGGAAAATGTCTGGTACAGGTTGATTACAAGGACAAAGCATTGGATAACACGAATAACAATAGTAGTTTGTCACGTACGAGCAACGATAAAGACAACAACGGTAACGCGTCCAAGGACTCGACTAAAAATTGTTCCGTTAAGCGCGAGCCTGCACTGCTCTATGGACACATTCAGGAAATGAGCAAAGATGAGGGACCCGTCGTCGTTTTTATCGAGGAACTGGGTGAAAAACGGACCTTGCCTTTTGCTGCTCTAAAACCAATTGGCCCGAGACGCAACAAACAAATTAATTGGATATCTAACAATTGTCGAAGAAATTCGACTTTCGATACGCGTACGTTTCGAAAATCCTCGATTTTACCCCTTTTTTTTTTTTTTTTTTTAGATACAATTGCTTTTTTTTAATCTTGATTTATCATTCATCAATTTGTTTAATCGAAAATTTCTTTTTTTTTTCATTCTCTCAATATTTTGTTAATTTTATTTTTCGGCTTTTCTTAACATTTTTTTTCGTTATTGTAATCAAATGTTCTTGATTCATTTATAAGTCATTGATCAAATCAAATTTTCCTTTTTTTTTTTTGGTAATCTTTTTGGGTATTTTTAAATTTTTGCATTCTTTGAATATCATCAAATATTCTTGAGTCATTATCGAATTTATTTTATTTATTTTTTTTTTCACTTTTAGAGCATAAATGGAAAAAGACGTGGAATTCGAGTAACAGAAAATCGAAAGAAACGAATTACCCGACGAAAAATCCTGTGGACCGAAACAACAACAGCAAAGATAACAAAGCTGACGCTGTCGCGAAAACTAGCGAACCCGAAAAAGTCAAGAACGAGAATTGGGACGACGAATCCGCGTAATTATTCATTTCTTTTCAATTCTTATTACCATTTCGATCATTCTGATTTTTTCAAAAAATTTTTTCTTCTTTTCAGTAACAAAACAAAGAATAATGGAGTGACAAATTATTCGATGGAGACTTACGATTCCTGCCAAGGATTTCCCATTGAAGTAAATTTTCAAATTTAAGCACTTTTTTTAATCGACGTTTTTTTTTTTTTCGTAATTCGTTCATTAATTCACTTTGATCACAAAATCATATTTTCCCGTTGAAATTGAGATGAACATTTGCAATTCAAGCGTTCGATCAGTCGATTCATATGCTAAAAGAGTTTTTTTCTCTGTTTATTTTTTTGAGATAAAAATTTGAGAGAAAAAAAAGTGTTATAGGATGAAAGAAAAAAACCATTTTTTCATTAAATTTTCTTATTTTAGACCACGATTGACGTGAGACCAGTGACGGTAGTGCTGGACAATCCACAGCCGAACTCTCGAGCACTTCCACCGGCACCAGCCGCCAATAACGCCGAGGATTACTCGAAAAAATCGTTGCAAACTCTGAAAAATGCGACGAGCAATGACAATCCGGAGAGGGAATCCCCCAACGCTGGATCCCTTCCACCTGAATCGATTGTTCAGCCTCTTCAACAAGTTTCTTTGCATTCGGCCAGCGAAGTTTTCTATCCTGCTCATTCCGGTGTGAAAAGCTTCATTGATACTTCTAAATTGATTCGATAATGAGTCATGAAATGAAAAATTAATTTTTCACTATGAAAAAAGCTGTTTAATTGGCTTTTAACAAATAAATTATCAAATTAATCGTAAATTCGAAATCTTGATCTTAGAACTGAAGAAAACTTGTTTTCTGCTTTTTTTTCGACTTTAAGTAATAATAGAAAATCGTCATTTTTTTAACGCAGCGATGCAACCGATGTACACCGCGAATCAAAACATGATTTGCACGTCGCCTGAGGTAAATAATTACGCGTTTTCTTGCTTCGCCGACGAACCGCCCACGCCAGGGAGTCTTCTGGACCGAACTATTCGCGCTATCAATTTGGCGGCTCCTTCGAGCGTTGACGCGAACGGCTGCGATTTGCCATATTCCGGTACACTTTTTTTCAACATTTTCTTCATTTTAAGAATTAAAAATTCCTTTGTATTTGTTTTCTTAAGTTTTCAGCTTCGATTTTATCTTTTTTCAGATCCTGTTACCCTCAGATTCTTTTACAATCTCGGTCTCGAGGTACGTCGAAGTAATTTTTTCTTGAAAATTAATCATTTTCGCCATTTTTTTTTTTTTTCTCATTTTTCACTTCTCATATTTTGGCATTAAAAATCGATTTTTTTTTTCACGCGAAGCTGTCGAGCTGCGTCTGAATTTTCTGAGATTGTTGTTTTCTCGTGAATCGAAATTTCAAAATTTACCGAGTCGAGAAAAGAACGGAAAAATCATTTTAAAAAATAGATTTTCATCGAGAACTTATCGACGATTTGACAAACAATTTTTTTTTTCATCAATATTTCCTCTTTTTTTTAGGTTTTTGTATAAACTTTGAAAAAATTTATGAAAAATCAATAATTTTGCACATTTTTTTTTTTTTTTTTTTTATCAAGTTTTCACATTATTCTTTCAAACGAATTGATTGATTATCAGCACGCCGAATATTGAAATTTTTTTCTGAAATTCGTGAAAGTTGTTATTTTTGAGTAATTTTCGTTGTTGAAATTTGCAGTATTTTCGAGCGGCTCACACAATGAATCATCCACAAAATGTACAGCAGTCGAATTATCCTCAAATTTTCGTGCCTCACGGAAATTACGTCAGTCCGAATACGCCGAACGAGATGAGAGAGCAAGCTTCGATGGGACACGAGGAAGAGAACCAACGTCAAGTCGCGAACAACGCTCAGCGAGTGAATTTCATGCCGCAACGCCGACGGAATCAAGAAAATTCGTCGAATCATGGAAAATTCAACAACAGAGATCAGCAGGTTAACAAAAGTTTCAACAATCGTAGAAACGACACCGGCGACTATGGCAGCGTTATGAAAAATCATAACAGCAATGAAACCAGTAACGATACATCGAAAAAAATTAATTTTGATAATAACCGATCGCAGACTCATTCTGCCAACAACGATCGATCCAGGGAAAATTCTAATCCGAGGAAAAATCATCCGTCCACGAGATATAGGAAAAATGTCGACAGTAAGAGCATGAAATTGTTTTCCAATCGAAATTATTTGCTTGAAAAACTTTATTTTTATTTTTTTCATTTTATACGAGAAAATTCATTTTTCGCGTCATTTTTCTTATCTTTCTCATCAACTTTTTTATAATAATATTTTTTGCATGGAACTTCCGTATGAAGAATTGATACAGTTTCATTGATTTAAAAAAAAATTCTCGACCTGAAAAACTTTTTCAGGATGTCTAACGACCTTAAAAGTCATGAAAAATCTTAAATTTCATCAAGTTACATTCAGTCTTGAAAAAACCATGAAATGTCATGAGAAATCACCGTTAAACCTGATTTTTACGAGGTTTCCGCACTTTTTCATCGTCATTTTTGTGTTTTTCATTATTTTTTATGGAAATTTTCGTATCAGCGACTCATCCATAACGTCATGAAAATATCGATATTCATCCACGTAAAAATCCTTGAAAGTCGTAAAACTTTAGTCCTGGTCAAAATTAGACATACTGTTTTTTTCAATTATAAAGAAAAACAGAATTTGCCAATTTCGTGTGTTAATGAAAAACTTGCTGAACATTTCTTCGTTTTCTACTTCTATTTCATTATCGAAAAATCCTCGAAAATCATTTTCGTTGATAATCATAGAAAAAATTGATTTTTTCTGACAAATTTGAATGAAAAACTTTCGAAAACCGGTTTCATCACTTTACTTTCCAATATTAACGACCAAAACCTTGAAATAGTCGAAATCTTGTGTCAAATAACTGTCGAGCATTCATTTAAATCAATTTTCTTTCCTTTTTTCCAGCTCGTAATCGCACTTACGCACCGGCCCAAATGTACCATCAAGAAAATCATCAGAGCCCGATGAATTATGCTCCGAATCAGTCTTCGAATTTCGAGGCTCAAGCTTTTCACCCAAAAAGTTCCGAGTCGGTTCAACAACAGCAGCAACAACAACAACATCAACAACAGCAGCAGCAGCAGCAGCAGCATGGGAATCCCGGAGTTTGGCAGCCGCCTCCGCAGCCCGCGGGGCCTCCGGGAGGCGCAGCTGCTCCCCAGCCCCCGAATTATTCAGCGCCCTACGCGCCAGGGCCGATTTACACGACCGCGATGCCGTGCTACCCGAACGAGCCCGAAGGATTTTACGCTCCAGGCGCCTTTTATCCGCCGATTCCGTTCGTCCCGGGCCCTCCGAATGAAATTTCTCTCGACGGAAGTCCCGTCAACTCCTTTAATCCCGCCTCACAAGCTTATCCAACAATTTCCGAAAATTATCCTCCTCCTCCTCCTCCACCGATCTCGAACCTTTATCCGCCTTATCTTTATCCCCAACAAACAATGTATTCCGGCCTCTCCAACCCGCCAAACAATCCTCAGGACAACTGGTTCGCTGTTCCCGGCGGACAAGCGCATTACGTCCAATATCCTCACATCCAAAATCCCCAAACTCCACCCTCCAACCTAAACGCTTCTTCGTCGCCTTAGTCTCGAAAAATTGTAGAAAATGTGCAAAACTTTGTTTATTAATTCATTGGATCTTTCGTTTCGGACTTTTGAGCTCGCAATTTTTCGCCATTCTAAAGTCTCAAAGACTTTTTCCTCGAGTTTTAAGCTTGGACGATAATTTCGATAAAAATCACATCAAGAATCTTTTTGGAGCGGATTCAACCTCTCGATTCAGTTTTGCTTGAGATTTCATTTAAGATTCAAGGGCGTTTCGGTCTCCGTTCATGGATGAGACCTAATTCAGTCTCGATTTACCAATTTTTCATCAACGACCAATTGCTTTTTCGTGAAAGTTTCATTCGATTAGTTATCGAATAAATCGATCTAACCGAAGTCCTTTTCAATCAAACCGAAGACGTTTGATTAATTCTTGGTTCGAACGAATATCGTCGAAATCATTTTCGTTTATTGGTCGATTTGAAACATTGATTCGAGCTTAATCGGGACTGGTTTTTGTTTTGGAATCGAATCGAAATTTTTTTCGAGATCTGACAGATTTTTTGATTAACTTAGAATTGAAGCTTTATTTGAAAAAGTAAAATTTTCGTGGAGAAATTCAATTTTCGTAACTCTCAAATTCATTTTTCTTGCATCAATAGGTTTCGAATGGAATTCAGAGACGTTGGAATAAATTTCAATCACTACGAATCTGAAAAATCAACTTTTTTTTTTTCAAAAAATCATCTAATTCTCGTTCCAAAATTTGAATCGAATCGTAGTTCAATAAATTTGAACGAATAATGAAATTTTCCGAACATTAAAGAACCGAGATATCTCTTTCGTGGATCGAAGGCTCTCATGGGTATTTGGGGACGAAAATTTCGAAATAAAAAGTCCTTAAATCGTTATTTTGTCATTCGAAATTGAATTAAGTTTCCAATGAATTAATTATTTATAAAGCTTGCCAAGATTTTCTCCGGAAGTTGTCCAAGTTACTCGAGAACTCGAAGATTTAACATTTTTCCTATAATTTTTCGGCAAATTCGATCGGATTTTGAGACTCCGAACGAATTTATCAGCCAGTGAGATAAAGGAGAGAGTATATAAAATATTTTTGCTATATTTCCCGTTGCAAAGAGAGTGGAAAAGAATGAAAAGCCCAGTGAGATGATAGTTTAATATAAAACGTTATAAAAAATGACTCAAGCTCCAGTTTAAGCGTTAGATTTCCTAATCCCAAATGACTATTTTTCATTATTGTTGCTTTTTTTTTCTCTCCATTCGTTTTTCATTCTTTAACAGTCATTTTTTTTCTTTTTTCTTCACAAATAAAATATTCTACTGTTATTAATGTATTTTTCATATTGCGAGAGCTCTTTCGACCTTAATAAAAATGCTCATTTTTTTTTTTTTTTCAATTTCACAAATTCTTTTCAACTCTTGAATTATCATCCTCGTTTTCGCCAAAATCGATCGGAATATCAGTTTTTTACGATCCTTCAAAAATTAAGTCATTTTTAATCTCGGAATATTGATTTTCGACGAGAATTCTCCCGAAAATTTATAAAAATTGCGTTGCATTTTTTTTTTTTTTTTTTTCATTTTTTTTTTTGACAATGGATTTGAACGAGGAAATTGTAATGAAAAAATCCTAAAATTCTTTTCAACGAAGAAGTAAAAACTTATTTTGTCACTTTTCAATTATTTTTTGACATTCATTGAAAATCAATGTCCTAGTGTGGCGATTTTTTTCTTCGAATTAGAAACGATACGAACCAAAAACGAAAATTTTTTGAATGGATATTGAAAAAAAAAAAAAAAAAAAAAATTGGATTCGGATCAAAAGTAATTACTTATATAAAAATTGTATTTGATATCTTAATTTGAAAAAAAAAACTGTACATTTCGAAATGAGATTTCGATTGGTTCACGTTGGCGAAGCCGGACAAATGTAAATTTTTGCGAGCTCCGAACGTCGCTCTGCGCTGTCAACGTATTTGAGAAATTTCTCGATCGTCCCGAGCGGCGCTTGATTTTCCGACAACGTTTTGAGGATTTCGTCGATCGAAAGACTCGCTTCTAATTTCGGTGTTCCGAGCCAACTCTGCAATTTTTCAAACATTTTTTTCTCAAAGTTTTTTTCCATTCCAACGAAAATGAAAAAAAATTCGAGTGTTTTTTTTTTTTTTTTAATAATTAATTTTTTAAATTTTGATTGTATAAATTTGAATACTTTGGAAATTTTTGTCGTTAGATTTTGATTCGAAGCTTTTCTCATCATTCGAAATTGAGAATCTTGTAAAAATAGGAAAAAAAAAAAAAAAAAATTGGTAAGTATTTTTTTTTACCTTGGAGAGCAACAGATGATCGATGTCGTTCCATTCTTGCATCGAGGCTCTCATTTTGAGTGCAACTCTTTGGTATTGTCTCGCCGAGATATCGTGCTCTTTCAACAACATTTTCGGCGAGGCCAAAGCTCCCATTGGAGAATTATAATGATCTTTGCACGCGTAACGCAGACAATCGAGCACCGGTGAATTGATGTTGAAAATTTCGTCGACTTGCCTGTTCTCCAGAGCCATTTGCCATCCTGAAAAAATAAATGAAAATTTGAGAATGAGAAATGAGAAAGTTTATCGAAATTTTCTATTTGGATCTCGAATTTTCAATCGCTGACTATAAAAATACGTTTTTTTTTTTTTTTTTTTTTTTTTTTTTACATTTTAATAATAATTGATTACCAAAAATTGTTATCACTCTGTTTTTGTTTTATCACTCACTCAAAAGCTTCGTGTAGTTATTGAGAAACTCTGACTCTTTGGAGTCCGGTAAATCCAAGAAATGAGTTTTGTAACATTTTTCAAGCTTTTCGACGAGTCTGCCAGCGTCTCTCGTGTTTCTTATTATTATGTCGAAATGTGTCATCTGCGAGGTGAAAAATTTGAGAGCTAAAAAGTTGTTTCTGTTCGATAGGAACGCGAAAAAAAAAAAACTTCGAATTCTCGGTTTTTTCAAATGTTTTTTACTCACTGCGGCATCAACGCGACGACCCTGGGACCTGAAAGTTTTCGAATTCGATTAATTTTCAAGTTTTCGTAATTGATTCGTCGAAAATTTTCATCGTTTCCAGATTTTTCGGTCAATTTTGTTTCTTTTTTTTTCATTCGAAAATGAATAAGAATTTTTGAAAAATTTTTGAAATTTTTTTTTATATTTTTAAAACGGGGCGTTTCTTTTTTTTTCAATTTTTTTTTTTTTCCAATAAAGATTGTTTATGAAAAAAAAATTTGAATCAGGGTCTTATAGATTCGACGCAGGGGGTAGGGACGAGGCCACCGGTTGGGCGTGAAATGCCTCGTATGCATAATAAAAAATGCATTATTTACGTGAGTAAATCGGTGATTTCGTTGACTTGCAATCTCGTCGCTAAATATCTTACGTAAACGGGTATCGAGTCCGGCCTTTCCAGCAATATTCTTTCGACCAATGGCCATTTCAGAGTTTTTCCAATAAATAATATGACCTTTGGATAAAAAAAAAAAAAAAACGATTAAATTTTACCTAAAATTGTTTTCTTTTATCTTTTTGTTTTCAATGAAGCGAGAGAACATTAAATTTTTTGACTTTTTGTTGATCAAATTCGATTAGAAGGGTTTCCTATCAATAAGAATGATTAAATCTAATAAAAAATTGTTTTTTCTTCTGATTAATTTCAATTTTTTTTGTTGAAACGCGAGAACTAATAGTTTAAATATTAAAAAATTATAATAATTCTAATCGATAGAACGTTGATGATTTTGATGGAAAAATATAAATAGAACCGACTATGAGGATGGCGTTTCCATCGCCACTGGCCAACGCAGCATCCAAAAGGGCTGTTTTGCTGACGAGAGATTTGTATTTCTCGAGGGAAAAAGGTTGCCCCAAAAGTATTCTCCTCAAAGTAATATCCGGCTGAACGACCGAGGGCTCTTCCGGCAGAAAAATTTTGTCTGCAGTTAAGACTGAAAAATAAAGAGAATTTTTCATGGTCTTTGGATGCTTAAGTTGATTCTCAATATTTTTCTTCATCGAGTTTCATACTTTTCATTCAAATTATTTTTCTATTCGAAGAAATTTCATAATCGTCGTTCATTCACAATTTTTCTTCCAGTTTTTAGTAAAATTTCTCAATTTTCTATCTTCCGGACAATCGGTTGTTAGTAAAGGTTTCAAAAATCCAATTTTTAAATCCAAAGAGATGTAAATTTTAGTTTTAATAAAAATTTCTTCATTCGGCTTGCGTAAAAAGTGCTTTTTTTTTTGACAGAAACAAATATTCTACAGATGGAAAAAATTTGACACGATCAAGAATTCACATTCTAGAAAACATCGTTTTAGGGAGCTTGAAATTCAAATCGCTTAGAAGTTTAGGTTCTCATCTGAGAGAGAACAAAATCGAAAATAACAGAGGTTAGGTTCGATTTTGGTTTTGCGTTTTACAAAAATACGCATGAAGTGGCCGGCGATTCGAATATTCTTTGCAGTTCTTACTTGTATTGAGAGTTTGTTCGCTGATAATGGACAATAAAGGTTTCAAATTCGATCGAGTATCTTCCGGCTGAAAATACGCGGTCGAAACTTTGATGTTCGATATTCCTTCCCTCAGTTGTGCTGTACCACTTTTTGAGACACCAAATAAATTGTCAACCTGAATAAAAATATAAGAAATAAAAAATCCATGTTAATTGAATAACAAAACTTTTTTTAAGTCGTCTATTTATTTATTTTCATTCATCGTGTACAACATAACCTCGTTGTTTTGATCGAAACTGAAAGAATTCTTGTCGCTACTGTTCCAGTAATCCTCGTCATCTTTAGCCGAAGACATTCCTCAATCAAATTTGGAACTTTACGTCAAAGTTAATTATTGTTTAAAATTTTATTGTTGAAGTGTCGATTGTTTTTTTTTGTTTTTGGACAAAGCAAATTTCTCGCGAATTTCGTATTGGAATGACAGCTGTCAAATGAGTTTCGAACATATCGAACAGCTGGTTACATAACCTCGAAATTTTTTTGATGTGTTTTTCTCCTTGAACGCTAGGCAGCGTTGCTGCATTTTTCGCAATTTTTTCAAACGACAGTCCCGTTTTCGCGCCACCACTCTTCACTGTGATGATAATATGATAACAATAGAAAAACTGTATCAATTATTGAATCGAGCAATTGTTTGCATCGTTGGAGCTCTTGTTAGATCTTCTTGTGGCCGAAAATTTTGCGAAATTTTGTCCATAATGCCTCAAAAATTGCACGTGCTGCGTTGCTATTCTTGCAAAATGTATCAGGTAAACAATTTCTCTCGATTCTAACCTCAAAAAAAAAAAAAGGATCGAAACTTTGTTTATCGACATTCCTCCGATTTTACCTGAGTTTTTTAAAAATCAGTTTTATACTCGTGAGAAAATCAAGTTTTCCATCCTTATTTTACAATTTCTGGGTATAAAAAAAGTTTTATCAAATTTGTCATTGCCATTGTTGACGCAGGTACAAATAGTGAAAAAAGTGGCGAAATGGCAATGCAAAATTTGCAACGAGAAGCAAATGATCCAAGCGATTTATTTCCAAGGCTCCGGCGCCGAATGCAGAAAATACGTGCAGGCTCAAAACATAGAAAGCGCAAAAGAAAAAGAATTAGCAGTGATCGATGCTTGGGGCTTTGACTGCGAAGCGGACGAGGATTCCAAAGATTCTTGTGACTGTAACGAGAGAAAATTAACAGCTGAAAAATTGACCTCTTTCTTGAGCAGCGACGAGTACGAGTCCAAAGAAAATTTGGAGCTTTCGCAACATTCTTCAAAGCGACAGAAATTAAACTGCGGAGGAAGGCGGACAAGAAGTTTGCCGAGCGATAATTTCAGTTGCTCCGATGAGTGGGGAAGAAAGCCCCGCAGTTGTCCAGCTGCAGAAAAAAAATTCGACCGTCCCAACAAATACGACAAATTTTTGGAGCCCGAAACGGTTCTTGAATTCGGAGAAGAAAATATCGAGTGGAATCGATCTTCGGAAGAAAAATGGCCACATTTTTTGGAATCGGAGCGCCAAAATTCGCACCCCGAAGATTCCAGTCGCTCAGATACTTCGCCAAAGTCTGACAGCCCTGAAAACAATCACGAAACTCATGCGAATGACCTTGAAAACGACCATAAGCTGGTGGACCAAAAAATTAAAGCCTGCGGAGACTTAATCTCGAGTCAAGTCGACGGATCATCCAACAGCTCGCGCTCATCGCTTCGAGGCTTCGTTACCAACTTGTTCGAGGATCTGGACAACGATTTGGACTTTGAACTCGACTTTTAGAACTTGAGAAATTTTAATTACATTATTTATGTTTTCACTGTATTCATTTTATTTCATTATTATTCAATTTCTCATCTCAACGTTTCATTCAAATTCTCCTTCTCTGAGGATGATTTTTCTCTTTTTTTATTGTTCATTATTTATTCGGTACAAGTAGTTCCTATAAATGGGAGAGTTGGAGTAAAATAAAAACCTGGACATAACGTGATAATATGAAATATAAGTTTTTATGGTAATGAAATTCTTATTATTTTCATAACGAAACAAATAGAATTGACACACCTTTTACTCTAAATTCGCATCGATTATTGCTATTTTGATAAAAAAAACGTCTCAGTAATTCTGGGATTATAACTTTTGCTGCTCTAATTTCAAATTTATATGTACATCGACCGAATGTTCGTGTGCGAACCCTGTTTTAATAGTTTTGAATTTTTATCGATTATTTACATACCAAAAAGTGCACTTTAAGAGTTATCAAACAATGAAGCAAATTAACATTCAATAAGTATAACTTTTTTCAAAATTCCAACAATTTTAACAACGATTAAACAAATGTTTCCAGCTCAATTTTTCTCTGACACCGTTGCAATATCAATTGGTAGCAATATTTTTTAACTCTTACGTTTCCTACCGAACAAATAGAGATCTACGGATTGTTCAGAGTCTGGAACCAAAATTATCCTAAAATAATATTGCGGGATAATTTTATTTTCAAAAAATATTTGGAAATCTGCGTCTCTGCGAACAGCAACAAACTCGTTCTTCCATTTTTCATTTTATCGAATCGACCAATTTCACATTAACCGCTGAAGTTGACGAATGAGTTTTTAATATTAACAAAAAAAATTGATCAAATATTATTCGCCCAAATGTTAAAAAACGGTGGCAATTTTTGTAAAGATAAAGAAACGAAATAATGAAAAAAAAGAGGCAGCAAACTGAAACGATGAGAAAAAAAAATAACTGAAAAATCTACATGAATTTTAACGAAATATTTACGATGAGAAGGCGGTGAAAACGGAGCAGAGTTTGATGACTCATTTTGTCAACGAGCAAACACGTCGTAATCATAAACTTTTGATGTTTGCCAAAAGTCGACGGTGTCGCGAGTGTATCCAATGAAGATTTAACGAATAAATATTGAAAAGCCATTTTTAAACAAAAATAAGAAACGAGAAAAACTCTCTGGAAGTATATGGAAAAAAAAAAAAACAACATTTGTTTCTTTGATTCTACATTTCGATTGAAAGAAGTCGATTTTATTTTTATTCAAGACACATTTTTACATTAAAACGGTTTCAGTAACGGAGAGTTTATCGACTTTGTTTTCGTGAAAAGCTTTCTTTCAATAATTCTGTGCATAGTGCAAGCGACTGATCTTGTTGTACACAGAATCGTTCAACCAAGATATAACGTGCTCCGAGCAAAAGTGATGAGTGTGTCCATACTTGCACGAGTCCTCTTGAGATCTGCTCATCCACTCTTCAAGACCTTGGCTGTCGGATTCCGACAAATGGCAAAGACAAGATGCGTGACGATAGTTCTCACACGCATTCAAATTAACACGCATTTTGACAACGGTTTTTAGCTCCGATAGGTTTATAAATTGATTCACCTTTGGAATTTCGACTCCACCGAATATAGACGACAAAGAATCTATATTAACGAACAATTCTTTTCCTACTTTTCTTGCAGGATCGTAGTTGTAGTCGACCGTCAATTTTTCCATGTTCATAAAGATGGTTCCAAGCTTATTGGTATCGGGAGACATTTGCCACAATTTTTGTCGAATGCTACCGGGCACGTCACCATTGGGCCAGCGCTTCTTCACTAGATTTTGGAAGTTTTCGAAGGTTCGCTTATTGGCCATGTGGAAAACCATATCGACCGCTAAATCATAAACTGTTTTCGGTTTCGACGCGGATGATGAAGTCAACCTCGCTGTTCCGTCATCCTCCGAATTCTTCTTTTTCATCTTTCCCTCAACGGCCATTCTCCTCATCTCCTTGGGTGCCACCACGTTTTCGGCAATTCATTTTGGTATCACAATAAATACTTGAACTTCGTCGGTTGCGAAGAGGACCTCAAGCGTCCTACACTTTGAATCGTTTGAAAGAGAAACTGCGACGTCGGTGGGTATCGGTTTCTTATTTTATACCCAACTCGTTGAATAATTATTCCAAAAATTATTATATTCACTATTCATTTTTTTCCATGAATTCATCTATCAGGTTGGTCCCCTAATCTTCGATATATTTGAATATGCGCGTGTCGATAAGTTGAAGTTTAAAAATAGAGAATAACAAAAGCATCGCTCCTTCTGGTGAGATAAAGAAAAAAAAATCAGCGAGCTGCCGAAATAAGAGCTTCACTTTTACAACCAAACTTTGATATTCTCATTAAAAATATTTTAATTCTTGAGTTATGCTAATAAATTAATGAGAAGAGTGCTGGTTTATTATCAAAAGCAGGAAGATGACACAACAAAAATTTTGAAGAAACAATCCGATGAAAATGTTGGTAAAATCGAAAATAACAAAATGCAACTTATTATCTCTCAGACAAAATATTTCAAACCCCATGGTTTTCGAGATACCCCACCTTTTCAAAAATCTACCTTTTTTCGAGAATTTCCAGAAATTATTATGTAGCTTCGTGAAAAAACATTGCATTTTATTTTACGAAAAACCAAATTGAAGCTAGAGCTGTATTCTCTTCAAGATTTCCCGAGAAAAAAAAATCAGTTTACCAACTTTTAAGAGCCCAGCACACGATTCAGTAAAAAAAAAAGCAAAATGATTAAACAGCGAGAAGAAAAAATGACGCAAACAAATTTCTTAGTACTCGGCATAAAGAAAAGGTTACTTTTATTGTTTTCACACAAAATCGATTAATAGGAATTCAAAAGTAGCCAATTCTCACGTCCAAGGTCGCCAGCCATATGTTTTGGATCATTTCAACCAGTGTTAATCAAATACAAAGCCAGCAGGCACTGTTCAGACTTTGCCATTTTTTTCAGACTTAAATTATTCACTCTTAATTGCGCGTCTATTCTGCACTATTGAATTGACAATTTTGTGTACCGACTCAACGATATAATTTTCAATTTTTAGCTGATCAAAAGATCTAAAAAGCAGGCGACACGTGTTGTTGAATTAGTTATTCGATAACGTCGAACGAAACACCATTCAAGGCCGTACTATTGTACACCATGATTCTAATTGCAAAAAGATAAGTTTTTTTTTCTTCCAGAAAGTAATAAATCACGAAACAAGATTCGTATTGATGCCGATCTATGGAGTTGCAGTTTGAAAAAACGTTTTGCTTTCAAGTCTTTTTGTTTGAAAGAAAAACAGCCACGTCGAGTTCAGTATTTTCCATAAATTCATTAATCAGGCTGCATTCGGCGAAATAATCAAACATAAAAACTACAGTTCAATTTATAAAAATAGAATAAAATGATTTTTTCAACGTCAATTATACTTTTTTTCATTTTTATCGTAGAAGGCGATTGACTACAATCCCTAAAAATTATATAATTTTTTATACTCTTTTCTGTCCTATATAACTAGTAAATTTTTTTTTCTACACCTGCGCTAGGCAACGTTCTCTCATTGCCTTCATTTTTGAAGAGTTTTTTTTTTTCAACAAAATTTACATCATGCTACGTCGTTGAATAAACCGAAATCAGGGGAGAGACGAATTTCAAGGACAGAATGGAGTTCAAGATACGAACGCAATAAAAGAAAAAATTATGAGAAAACACGATAGCGCAGGCGACCGATGCGAATTCAACAATTGTCACGTATTGATTCTGTTCCTGGAACAACATCGTTGATGACTAATCAACTCGCATCGATTTTGGTAACAATATTATTGTCAACTAGCTGTTACCCGAGTTGAATTTTTTATTTTCTCAATTCTCGTTGTTTTATATGGGTTCACCGTACAAACTTTCAGCTTCTTCAGGTTTTTTTTTTGAGACTAAAGATGGTCCATGTCCTTCCTCAGGATGCGATCCATCTCCTTGCCGAATTTTATCGAAATCTGTCCAGCGGCTTAGGCATGAAAAGGTAACAAACAAACAGATAAACAGACAGACAGAGTTACTTTCGTATTTATAATGTTAAATAAAGTATGGATATGGGAGCATGGATGCCCTGTTTGATCGATTAAAAATATCATTTAGAAAAATAGTAGAAAATATGAAGGTAGGGAATCGTGTGTTAAAATTGAAGAAATATTTACTTTTATTTCTTTCCTCGTAATACTCAAAGAATTACTAATGATTTGTGAGAAAAATCAATTTATAAGAATCTTAACAGTTATACACGGGAATCAAAGGCAACTAAGCGATATTTTCATTAAGAATTGAAAAGTAATTTTTTTTTTCCACGATGCAGGTATAATAAATTAAACAAAACCATATTAGTTTCAAATATAAAAACTTTCTGTCTCAGATCATTTTGTAGGAATTTAGTCATTGAAATTTTAGTCCTGGTCGCAATAAGACACACTGTATAAAAGGTTTTGCGCTAAATTCGTGTGTTACCAACAGACGAAAAGTTGGTCAAAAAGTGAGGTTACGTTTGCGTCGATAGTGGCTTTCGCGTTATCACAAAAGCTCTACCAAAATCGATGAATCAATTTCACAAAGTATAAATAACAAAAAAAACAAGTTAAGAAATCTGTAAAACAATAAAAGCCACAGAAAAATGAGTTCGAAATTATTGTCGATCGAGTCGATTGACATATTGGGTACGATTCCGCAGTATTACGCTTTGATCGGTGGTTTTTTGGTGTTGTGGCTCGTTTGGATTATCGCGAAAAGAAGTTACAGCAGCAACAACAATTCCCAAGCGCTGGACGACGACCAAGTTGAAAGAAAATTGTCAAACTGGTATCCGGAGCCTTTGATCTCGGAAGATCCGTCTCCGGGGAGCACTCCGGAGGAGAATAAAATTCCCCGAAGAGTGACGTCGCGAATAGGAAAAAGAATCACGGTGCAGGGCGTCGACTGTTTGAATTTGGCGACTCACAACTATTTGGGCTTTGCCGAAAGTTCCAAAATTCAGGAAAAAGCTGTTGCGGCTATCCGTAAGTATGGCGTCGGTTCCTGCGGTCCCAGAGGCTTTTACGGCACCGTCGACGTTCATCTCGAGCTCGAGGAACGTCTCGCCCGTTTCATGGAAGCCGAAGAAGCGATAGTCTACTCCTACGGCTTCAGCGCGATCGCTTCTGCCATTCCGGCGTATTGCAAACGACGAGATATCGTTTACGCCGACGCAAAAGTCAATTTTGCCATCCAAAAAGGCTTGGATGCCTCCAGATCCACCGTTAAGTATTTCCGACACAACGATCCTGCCGACTTGGAAAGATTGCTGAAGGAACAGGATCAACAAGATGCCAAAAACTCCAAAAAAGCTGCCAAAGTTCGCAAGTTTCTCATCGCCGAAGGAATTTACATGAACACCGGCCTCGTTTGCCCGCTGCCTCGACTCGTCGAACTTTGCGAAAAATACAAGCTCAGAATCTTCCTTGACGAATCCATTTCTTTTGGAACATTGGGAAACAAGGGACGTGGAGTTACCGAACATTTCAATGTTCCCAGACACAAAATTGACATGATTATGGGTAAGGATTTTGATGAAACTCCGTGAAATTATGATCACTGAAAGTTTTTCAATTCTATAAAATGGTACCAAATATTTTTGAACCTTCCGTCAATTTTTAACGACAAGGAAAATTGTCTAACTCATATTTATCGATGTTTGTTATCAGTGCCGAATATTTTTTGATTCTCGTGTTAAAATTTGTTAAGATTCCAAATATTTTGGGCAATTTATCCTTCGATCGGGATTGTTGAATGCATTTTATCGTAATTTGATATCGTAATTACTTTTTTCAGTAACCTTGAATAATTGCATTCAAGAAATATTAAGAATCGTAAATTTGTCGCTTTGAAAAAGAATTCGGAACGAATGTACCAAGATTTTGATTTTTCAAACGTTAAAAATAAATATTAAACTGTCAAAAGTCTTTATAAATGACTATCGTTAAAGAAAAATTGATAAAACAACGAATTGAAACATTTTCAGCCGACAATACTTAATTCATTATTATAGATAGATGATTTTAATTTAATTGAATTAATAATTTGAACATAACAAATGAATGATAAATAATTAGATATTGAATATAATCAAAATAATAAATAAAAAAAAACAACAATTATTAATAAACGCTCTAATAAACTCAAGTTTCAACTATAAAAATTAATTTGTAAACTCAAAATAACGGCACAACGAATTTAGATAACAAAAAATGTAATTTTTTATAAATACATAAGTTAATAAATGAATCGATAGCGAAAAATTGAATGAATCAATTGTCATTTGATATAAATAAATTCGAGAAAAAATGAACGAATAATGAGAAAAAGTAAACCAATAGATTTTCTGTACTAACTTGATTCGATTATTCAACAAACGTTTGTCACTTTTTCCAGGCTCTTTGGAATGGTCTCTCAGTTCAATCGGTGGTTTTTGTTGCGGATCGTCGTTTGTAATCGAGCACCAAAGATTATCGGGTTTGGGTTACTGTTTCTCAGCTTCGCTGCCTCCTCTGCTGACGGTGGCAGCGACGACAGCTCTCGACGTGATGGAATCAGAGCCTGAGATGTTTTCAACACTTAAGAAAAATTGTGTGGCAATTGACGTTGGACTGCGAAAAATGAACTTTTTCCAAGTGTCAGGATCTGAGGATTCTCCCATAAAACACATTTTTCTCAAAGGAACCTTTGAACGCACCAGAGAAAATCAAATCCTCGATGAAATATCAGAAAAATGTATCGAGAATGGACTCGCCGTTGTCAAATCTGCTTATTTGAACGCTGAACGGGAAATTCCGAGGCCGAGCCTTCGAATCACAGTTTCTGTTCTTCTCAACAAAGAAGACATAGATTTTTTCTTTAAAACTTTTGAAAATTGCACTAAACAAGTTTTGCCTTTGTAAATAACGTTTGTTATCAATTTTCTCGCCTTTTTATTTTGCTTTTTAGTTGATTTTTTCGCTTCGATTACTTAAACTCGCGTTTGACAACTAAAAATCAACGAAATACAGTATTTTCATACTAAAAACTTATAAAACTAAAAGATTTTCATGATCTTCACCAGCAAAAGTTCACGCTGTTGGAAGCTACAGCACAAATTTCCATTTTTTGTTAACGACATTGTATAATTATTTGTATCATAATAAAATGTTATTCTTCCTGTTTTTATTTTGTTGTGGAATGATGAAAAAAAAAAAAAAAAAAAAAATCTACAGTCGTGGTAGCGACTCGAGACAAGTAATTAAAAAATACGATAATTTTTCGATATTTCGTAAAACTTTCGAAGAATGTGCGGCTCACCATCAAGTTTCCGAATTTTCCGTAAGAATTTTCAAGACAGAGAGTAAAAAATCACCGAATTAAATTAATTTTGAATGTGCAGAGTTAAAAAAAAATTTTAATAACTGTTTGCGTTGTTATTATTCGAGAAAAAAGGTTCGAAACTTCCAAATACGAGTGAATTGTTTTATTTTTTTGAGAAATTCGCATAATTCAAATTTCCCGCTAAAACCTGAAGCGCGCTCTGATGGTACGAGATTCGTCCACGAAGCGCTGCCTGCATTTCCGACGCTTCGCTCAACTTCCGATTGTTCTGCCACTTCACCCGCGTAACTTGCTCAGGTGAGTCACGTTTTTCGTTCGCTTTATTTTATTCTCAAATACCTCATCAAAAATCGTACGAAATTGCATCAAACAATGTTTCCGACTCGAAAGAAACACCGTTGATCAGATTTTTCTATTATTTTTCTTTTCCACTTTATTCAGAGTTGTTTTTAGTTCACCGCGAAAGTTTGAGGTTAGGTCGCCACGCGGCATCTGGAAACTAACCAAATTTAATTCAGTACATTGTTGATTCGTCGATTCAGATAATTGAGAACAACTGATCGACTAAGAATCTAAAAAAATTTTCAATCATTCAAGGGACTTAAAAATTTTGCCGAAAAATTGAATTTGGATTTTTCTTCAAAAATGAATTTTTCCGCTAACCTCTAGATTATTATAAAATCGTTTGGCTCTGAGGATTACAGTGAAAATCCTCAAAAAAGGGATTAAAGCATATAATTACAAAATTTTATCAAATTTCGCTCAGTTTGAAAATTTTCAAAGAATATTCTACCGATAACTGACAAAAATATATTATCGGATGAGCGAGCCAGAGAATAATTGAAAGAAGGAATATTCGCAATGATTTTTTCATGAAAAATCAATTTTTCAATTTGTCAATGTAAATATGATGAAAAAAATATGCGTCCGAAGGTCCGATCAACGCACGGAAGCTAGAAATAGCTGAACCCATCCGTGCGTCGGTTCCACGGTTGAATAAAGCGTTCGTCGCAGTCTGAATTACTCCGATGAAACAAAATTTTATTTTTCTGTTTATTCCTGTGTATAATCCGTACTTTTCTCTTTGTCGCAGTCCTTAAATCTCCGTAAGGTATCCCTACACGCGCCGCAAGATGGGTAGGGAGGACAAAGCAACCTGGAAGTCCAATTACTTCACCAAACTCATTGTAAGTTTTTTGATCCATCAAAATTCACCGATGACACGCTCGAAACCCTCAAAACTTTTTAGTTTATTACCCAAATACTTTACTGACACAAATTCGATCGTAGAAATCATTGGTTTTTGACGATAAAGCGATGAATTCATTCGTCGATTCATAAACAGAAAGTTTCCGAATAATTTTAACGATTAATTTGTAACTTGAAATAATGAATTATTCAAAATATTCCAATTTCTGAAAACTCCAATCTCAAAAATCATTTCTAGGCTTTATAAAGCTTTGGCAACGTTTTCGAGTGTTTTCTTCATCAGAAAAATAATGTTTCAACGAAATAACGAGGAACGATGAATTTTCAAGAAATTTTGTGTCAAAATCAGTGCTCGAACTTTGTCTCGGATGCTTGAGACTCGGAGTATACTCGAAGGCTCTAAATTTGCCACCATGTCCTGAAATATAGTCCAAAAAAATCACCGTAAATACCATGAATATAGAGACTTGATAACAGCAGCACAAAGAATCACTAAAATTGACCAAAAACATTGAAAACCCTTCGAGTTGGTACGAGCAACTGTTAAAATAAATTTTTAAAACTTTGAGAGTTCATCGATAAAGCCGAAAAGATTAAAAAAATTTTACAACAATAAAAAATCTCACAGAAATAACCAAAATTGAAACGAAGATGTAAAAATTTCATAAATTAATTTAAATCGTTGAATTTTTCAGCAACTTTTGGATGACTATCCCAAGTGCTTTATTGTGGGTGCGGACAATGTCGGCTCGAAGCAAATGCAGCAGATCCGTATGTCTCTCAGAGGCAACGCGGTTGTGCTCATGGGTAAGAACACGATGATGAGAAAAGCTATTCGTGGTCACGTGCAACGTAACGCCGCCCTCGAGAAACTCTTGCCGCACATCAAGGGAAACGTCGGTTTCGTATTCACTCGTGGTGACCTCGTCGAAATTAGGGACAAACTTTTGGAAAACAAAGTTCGAGCTCCCGCTCGTAACGGCGCCATTGCACCCTTGAGCGTTATCATTCCCGCTCAAAACACTGGTCTCGGTCCCGAAAAAACTTCTTTCTTTCAGGCCTTGAGCATTCCGACCAAAATTTCCAAGGGAACCATTGAAATCATCGTAAGTCTATTATTCGCTTTAAATTTTTAAGTTTCATTAGAATTTCAATGATTTTTATCGTTTCAATTCAGTTTATTCAAACTTTTCATGTTTCTCGAGTATTTTCACATTCCTAAATCATTTGCAAAATTTCGATGATGTTATTGTACTGAATTTTTCTTTTCTTTTCAATTTTTTTTTTTTTTTTTTTTTTTTGTTTCTTTAGAACGATGTCCACATCTTGAAACCCGGCGACAAAGTCGGCGCTTCGGAAGCGACGCTTTTGAACATGCTCAACATTTCACCGTTCTCGTACGGTCTTCTCGTCGAGCAGGTTTACGATTCCGGCACTATTTTTGCCCCGGAAATCCTCGACATCAAGCCTGAGGATCTCCGCGTCAAATTCCTCGCCGGAGTCGCCAACCTCGCTTCTGTTTGTTTGGCTATCGGTTATCCCACCATCGCCAGCGCTCCTCACAGCGTCGCCAACGGATTCAAAAATCTTCTGGCTATCGCCGCTGTCACCGAAGTCGAATTCGCTGAAGCTACCACCATCAAGGAATTCATCAAGGTATTGAACACTTTTTTAAAACAATTTTTTTCTACTAAATCATCGTTTTCGTTTGACGAAACTTTGATTCGCATGAAATTATTAAAAATTATTTATATTTTACGGTTCGAGGGTTGTTTTGAACGGAATTTAAAAAAAAAAAAAAAAAAAAAAAAAAAAAAATCATTCATCTCTGTTTGTCGAAACGTCGTTTTGAACAAAATTATCGAATATCGTTCTTTATTTTCTTATCAAACATAGTTTTAAACAGAATTTTTAATAAAATATTCTTTGATCGTTAAGAGTCATCGAGCGATGGCATACGCAGCGCCAAGTGCCAAAAAAGCAAACTAAAATTCTAATCTACCGGATTTCGTCCCTAATTTTATCATCACGCGAATATAAAAAATATCAAAAAATTCGGTTTCATTACGCGGTTCCGGCTGTGCTACATTTTCAGAGATCAGATATCTCTTATCAATACAATAAATTAACAAAAATACAAGGCGCTTTGATCGCGCCATGACACCTTTTTCGCCAGTCACAATAATTATTTTATTACAAATTGTACACACATTTGCCACAAGTGAAGAGATCAGAGCCGGATTCACGCCACTTCCCTGCATAGTAGGAAATTTATTTATCGCGATTTCAATAAAAACTGACGGAAAAATCCGGCAAAATACACGTGAGGCGTGTGACGTGTGTCAGCGACTATATTTATACTATATATAGATATATTTTACTATGAGAGGCGCTACCGTCGATTTTCAGTTGGTCACGTGAGCTCGATGACTCTTAACATATTTCGAAATGTCATGCGAACAAATTGTTTTTTATGATGAAGTGATCAGAAAATTATTAGTTCAGCCTATTAAATTTTTATTGATCTGAAAAAAAAAAAAAAAAATTTCTTCCCAAGAAAATCGATATAAAAATCTATTTTTTCTTTCAAGTTTTTCCCGATAAAAATTAACCACTGCGAATCGTTTTATTCAGAGAAAGTATATAGTCTCGGCGAGCCTCGGGCTAGCAGACGACAGAGCTGTCAATGTACTTGTCCCGAGATTCTACCGAGTCTCTTGATAAAAATTGAAGGAGCAATTCTGTCTCACGAAATTTCTGGAACAATTTTTCAAAGTCCTTTTTAAAATAATTTGTCAACGAAACCCTCTCGGAGGAAAAAAATTCTAAACAAATCGAAACGATGCAAATAATGTAACGATTTTCACTAAAAATCCAACGAAGATATAATTTTCTCAAATCCAGGCTGTCTAACGATCTGAAAAGTCATGAAAAACCTTGAGAAAGTCATGAAATATCATGATAAACGATCATTGAAAATGATTTCTACGAGGTCTTCGCCGTTTTCATCATCATTTTAGTGTTTTCAATATTTTGTATAGAAATTTGGAAAAATTTTAATCTTTTCAAAATCAGAAATAGGTATGTTCCTTTCTCTGAATTTTTTTTCTTCTGAAAACTTTGTAATTTTCTAATTATATCAATAGATCGACGAGACGAATCACTTTATTTCGACTAGAAATACCTAACTATGAAAAAAAGGAAATAAAAAAGTCTACAAAATTCAAGTGAATACAAAAAATCGAAATGAAACTTTCACTCCTTACAGATTATTCGAAATCTGATTGTTCACGAACTGTGTTTTCTTTTTTAAAAAATTCTTAATATTCGCGTATTTTTCGTTAGCGTAAAACAGAGATTTTTTTTTAAGAGCAGAATGGAAATAATAAAATTCTGAAAATTTTCGTATTTTCATACCAGCAACTCGTCCATAATGTCATGGAAAAAAAAGCCATATTCCTTGGCTCAAAAATCATGAAATTTCAATGAGTTATAATAAAAATTTACAAATAAATTCGAACGTAACAAATTTCTGCAGTAAAAATACTGGAAAAACGAAATTTCGATCGAAATTAGTTTTTTTTTTTTTTTTTTTTTTTTTTTTCTACTTTTTTACATTCGTTAATGTTGATTTTAATGATGATAAACGAACGCGTCTGAAGTTTTCGAATCGCGCGTCAGAGCTAGAAATAGCTGAACCCACTGGCGCGTCCGGAGACGAAGTTGAAAAAGGCGTTAATTCGCAGTCTGATTAGTTTCGAGTTTCAAAGCGAGAAACGAAGCTTCGTTTCATTTCTGTGAAACAGATAAATATTTTAAATAAACTAAAAAAAAAAAAATTTTTTTATTTAAATTTCAGGATCCGAGCAAATTCGCCGCTGTCGCAAGCAGCGCCCCTGTTGCAGCCGCTGCGAGCGCAGCTCCAGCAGCTGAGAAGAAAGAAGAAAAGAAGGAAGAATCCGAGTCCGAGGACGACGACATGGGTTTCGGTCTATTTGATTAATTTCCATGACTAAGACGACCTTCGAATGACTTCGAGGATAGATTAATCTCTCCTCGAGCTCTCGACCCGACTGTACGAAATCGTTCAATAATCATCGCGACTCAAAAACCCTGCTGTTCTTGTCGACGTTCGAATAAAGTACAGAAACAACAATAATCCTCGTATTTTTTTTTTTTTTATTCGTCAAGCATGAAGCACCGATTTCCACGTCAACAACGAACTTTGACTTTTCAGAATACTTTTGAGAAAATCATTTACGTTGTTTCCTGCAATCGAAATATTCGTCGATGATCAGTTTTCTTTTTTTTTTTTTCGGTCGGTTTGCAAAACGACAGTTTCTTGTAGACGTAAAGGATTTTTTTTTTTTCGATTATTCTCTTTGGAAATTTGATGAGAACTTGTTAAGAAAATTCGAGATTCACGAATTTTGATAACAGTGAAGTTAACATGAAAAAAAGAAACTAGAAAAACGTTCTGACAATTCTAAATCTTTGGATATTCAATTTCTTGAAATTCGTTAATTTTTTTAGTCAATGTTTATAAAAATCTTGAAAAATGATCGATTTTTGTTTTTTCAAAATCCATTGAAATTGACTCGTGAACCTGGAACCGAAGGAATAGATGAAAATAAAATCATCGTTACAGCGGATTGCGATATTTCATTCGGTACAATGACGGAGTCAATTTTATGTTTATCTACGGGATAAAAAAGAGGGAGGGAGAGAGAGAGAGAGAGAGAAAGAGCGTACATGAAATATCAGTTTATCTTATCGAGCGTCTATTTATTATTGTGACCTTGAATAGACGCCTGTTTTTCTCCATAAGGATCATGTGATTGAGAAAATTCCACTAAAATGAAGAGAGCTGTTTGAAAAAACATCATTTTCTCACATTTACGACTTGGATTTCACGGCCGAACGATTTTTAACGAACGTTAATTGTGTTGTGGAAGTTCGTTAAATTTATGGCTCTAAAATGCATATTTTTTAAAGAATTTTTATGCGATTTTTTTATCCTAATTCGAGAGCCGGCTCGGCGTTTGAGCGTTTTAGTTGACATTTCCGTCGCTAGAGTCACGCGGCGGCGGCGCTGCAAAGGAGTAAAGGAGCGCGACTGGCCCGAGTCGCGTCCAGTCGTCGGTCGTCGTTCGCTCGTGATTCGTGATACAAGGACGCCGCAAACTCGTTATAAAATTTCGGAGAAACAGCATTTTTATGTTATTTTTTTTTTTTTTTTTTCAATATTGTTTATTTATTGTTGTTGTTTCTAAAGATTGACAAATCCATTGAAATCGTTTTTGCCGCGAAATATATACGATTTTTTTTTTGCTAAAACATTACTTTTTTTGTGTTGACTCTTTTACTCGAGTATTCTGGACGTTTGAAATACGATTGAACATGGTTTTAATGACCACCGGCCAACCGCTGAGCTGGGAGGAAACGAAAAAACTTTCCGACCATGTCAGGAAACATGGTATTAAGCAATTTATCAACCTTTACAAACGACTCCGTGACAGACAAGGCGATGTTCTCAAGTGGGGGGACGAAGTGAGTAGAAAAATTCTCTCACATTTCTTTATCAGTTTTTTTCTTTTTTTTTTTTTTTCACGTTACGCTCCAGTCGTTGATTCGATCGTTACTTAATCTGCATTATTCATATGCGCCTCGTGCTCAAGTTGTCATTTCAATTTTTCACGTCCCCGAGCCTTATCCGAACTGTCAACATTGTAACTTTTTTTCCACCTGTCAATTCTCGTTTTTTTTTTTTTTTTTTTTTTCGTTGTAACGTTAAACGAAAAAAATCATTCGACAAACCGATAATTGCAGTGAAATTAAGAAAATAATTGAAAAAAGAAAAAAAAAACGAGAATTGACAACATTTTCGTCGTTTTTTCAACGCTGCTTTTTTTTTTTTTTCTTATTTACGAGTAACAGATAGACTCGTGGCTTAGAGCTGAGAGACACTTTTGCCTAGTCATGGCGGTCGCGACGACTATCACATTCCTTACAATAGATCGTCACGACGAATTGCGTAACTTGAGATATTCCCTTCACTCAAAATTCATAGAATTTCGGGAGAATGGGGAAAAAATAATTGAATTTCGAGGTTATGTTTCGAAGCTTCATCGTGCTCGTTACCTTTTTTTTCTGTCAAGGTCGAATACATGATCGTTAAGTTCGACGATGATAAGAAAACTGCCAAGGTTAGTCTGAGGGCTGAGGAAATTTTGGCGAAATTGAATGAAAAAGAGCAGAAAGATCCTGCGTAAGTTTTCTCGTATCAGAGTCTATAATTTGGGACTTTTCTACTTTCTTTCAGAATTTTATTTTATCGGTATATTTTTGGGCTTTTTTTTTTTTTTTTTTTTTATTCTAGCGCCGTTAAATCTCTCTGGAGGCCTGAATATGGTTCCTACATGATCGAAGGCACTCCGGGAAAACCTTACGGCGGCCTGCTCGCCCATTTCAACGTCGTCGAAGCCAATATGCGGTATCGACGACAAGAAGCTGTCAAAGAGCTGCGCGACGGCGAAGCGTTGCTTTCCCTGACCAGTTTTCCTCGTTTGGGTGCTCTCGACTTCACCGATCCACCTGTAAAACCAACGCCTCGAGCCGGCGCCTCTCACAGCCTCTTTTTTCCTGACGAAGCTATTTTTCTTGGACATCCTCGGTTTCAAACTCTCACTCGTAATATTCGACAGAGACGAGGGGAAAAAGTCGCCATTAATATTCCCAGTAAGCGAAAAAAAATTAATCAATCTTACAAAGTTCAAATGAATATCAATTTCAAAGTACTTCGACGGCTCTAACCTCCCCGAATACAAATTCTATCCAGCGGACTCAAATCACAAATTCAATTATTCAATTTTTTCAAAATTTCTCACAAAATTCAGGTTTTTTTTCAAAGTTTTAAGCCCTCGATCAAATAAATAAAAAAAAAAGTTTGACATTTAATTATTTCCTTTCTCCAAGCATTTGCGAGACTACGACGGGTCTGTAACGACCCCGTATGAAAATTATGAAAAAAGAATTCCTGAAAAAATTCAACGCAGGTCATCTAACGATTTAAAAAGTCATGAAATTACATTCAGCCCTTCACGGTTGTCGTAATCATTTTTGTGTTTTCATTATTTTGTATAGAAATTTGGAAAAATTTCAATCTTTTCAAAATCAAAAATAGGTATGTTCCTTTCCCTGACTTTTTTTTCTTCTGAAAACTGTAATTTTCTAATTATATCAATAGATCGACGAGACGAATCACTTTATTTCGACTAGAAATACCTAACTATGAAAAAAAGGAAATAAAAAAGTCTATAAAATTCAAGTGAATACAAAAAAACGAAATGAAACTTTCACTCCTACAGATTATTCGAAATCTCATTGATCACGAACCGTTTTCTTTTTTGAAAATTTCTTAATATTCGCGTATTTTTCGTTAGCGTAAAACAGATTTTTTTTTAAGAGCAGAATGGAAATAATAAAATTCTGAAAATTTTCGTATTTTCATACCAGCAACTCGTCCATAATGTCATGGAAAAAAAAAAAGCCATATTCTTTGGCTCAAAAATCATGAAATTTCAATGAGTTATAATAAAAATTTACAAATAAATTCGAACGTAACAAATTTTTTCAGTAAAAATACTGGAAAAACGAAATTTCGATCGAAATTAGTAAATACAACTTTTCACTCCTTACAGATTATTCGAAATCTCATTGTTCATGAACTGTGTTTTATTTTCTAAAAATTTCTTAATATTCGTATTATTTTTTGTTAGCGTAGGAAATAATAAAATTTTGAAAATTTTCGTATTTTCATACCAGCAACTCATCGATAATGTCATGAAAAAAATCCATATTTCTTGGCCTAAATATCCTTAAAACAAAAAAGTCATTGAAATTTTAGTCCTGGTCAAAATTAGACGACCTGGAACAGAAATTTTTTGAAAAAATTTGCAAAGATTAAAATTAATGAAAATTCCATAATTATCAAAAATTATGTTTGTTCGCAAAGTCATTATTCTAATTTTTTCATCACTCAATGATTAAGAATCAAATAATTTTTCGATATTTTCACAATATATTGCCAAGTGAAACGAATACAAAATTCTATTGGAAAAAAAAAAAAAAAAAATGATTTTGCGTGAGCAAATTCGAAAGATTTGATAGGAATAAAAAGTTGAATAAAAAATATTGACAAGCGAGATAACTTTCGTGAAAGTTTACAGAGACGATAACGTGCCCGAGCCCTTCAAAGAAAATTTCGAAGCCCTCGGTGACGATGGAACGAGTGCAAGGGCCGCTAAGGAAAATCACGTTTATATGGACGCCATGGGTTTTGGAATGGGTTGCTGCTGCTTGCAGTTGACTTTTCAGGCCTGCAATATCCAGGAAGCGAGAACTTTGTACGATCAGCTGACACCGCTTTGCCCGATAATGGTACAAACTCGATACATTCCGAAGTATTTTACAATTTTACAGAATGATTTTAAAAAAAATTCGCTTCGTTGTTTTTGATAGAAAAATATAATTAATAAAAACCTTAAAAATCAAATTTCAAGTAATTTCAAGTATTAAATACACTTTTTTACGTTTTTTTTTCTCTCAGCTAGCACTCACAGCCGCGAGTCCTTTGCATCGGGGCTACGTAACGGACGTCGATTGCCGATGGAACGTTATTTCCTGTTCGGTCGACTGTCGAACACGCGAGGAACGAGGCCTCGAACCCCTCAAAGAAAACAAATTTCGTATAAACAAATCTCGATACGATTCGATCGATTCTTATCTCAGCGAACAAGGCGATCGATACAACGACGTTCCTCTAATTTACGATCAAGAAATTTACAACGAACTTTTGGAAAACGGTATCGATCGATTATTGGCTCAGCATATTGCTCATTTGTTTATACGCGATTCGGTCTCACTTTTTTCCGAAAAAATTCATCAAAACGATCTCGAAGACACCGATCATTTTGAGGTGAGAATTTTCGTTCTTTAACCCTCGCTTTACACACCCGGTCATTTTGCATGAGCGATTTCTTTTTCTAACTATCGCTTAATTAATTGAATGCTCACAAAAAAAATCCCTGAAACGCTGAATTTATTTCTAAAATAATTTAATTTTATTAAATTAAATAATTTAATTTTATTAAATTAAATAATTTAATTTTATTAAATTAAATAATTCAATTTTATTGAATTGAATAATTTAATTTTATTAAATTATTTTTTTTTGTTTATTTATCTTATTCAATGAATGAAATAATAAAATTATCAACGATTTATTTATTTAAAAAAAAAAATTCATTTATTTATTCGTTAATACGTTTAAAAATTCGATCGAATAAAATTTCAGAACATTCAATCGACGAATTGGCAAACGATGCGTTTCAAGCCACCGCCACCGAATTCTTCGATCGGTTGGCGAGTTGAGTTTCGTCCTTGCGAGGTACAAATAACCGACTTCGAGAATGCAGCGATAGTCTGTTTCGTGGTTTTGTTGACACGCGTGATTCTCAGCTACAAATTAAATCTCTTGATACCGATAAGTAAAGTTGACGAGAATATGGCGAGGGCCCAAAAGCGTGATGCAATTAAAAACGAAAAATTTACATTCCGACGTGACATCACATCGTCCACGTGCGATCCTGAAAATCGTGACGAATTCACCGAGTACACGGTCGACGAAATAATCAATGGAAAAGAAGGCCTATTTCCTGGCCTCGTTCCACTCGTTAATTCTTATCTCGCCAGCATGAACGGCGACGCTGATACTTATTGCACCATCCAGAGGTATCTCAAATTTATTCAGAGACGCGCCTCCGGCGAACTACTGACCACTGCCGCTTGGCTGCGAAAGGAAGTCACCACACATCCGGAATACAAGTTCGTTCCTTTTAACACTTACGATTAAACGTTTTCAAATTTGTCTCCATTTCGAGACGCAACTCTAAAGCGCTTTAAGAGTCATCGAGCTCACGTGACCAACTCAAAATCGACGGTGGCGCCTCTCATAGTAAAATATATCTATATATAGTATAAATATAGTCACTGACACACGTCAGACGCCTCGCGTGTATTTTACCGGATTTTTCCGTGAGTTTTTATTGAAATCGCGATAAATAAATTTCGTACTATGCAGGGAAGTGGCGTGAATCCGGCTCTGATCTCTTCAGTTGTGGCAAATGTGTGTACAATTTGTAATAAAATAATTATTGTGACTGGCGAAAAAGGTGTCATGGCGCGATCAAAGCGCCTTGTATTTTTTTTAATTTATTGTGTTGATAAGAGATAACTGATCTCTGTAAAGGGAGCACAGCCGGAACCGGATAATTAAACCGAATTTTTCGATATTTTTTATATTCGCGTAATCATAAAATTCGCGACGAAATCCGGTAGATTAGAATTTTAGTTTGCTTTTTTGACACTTGGCGCTGCGTATGCCATCGCTCGATGACTCTTAAAGTCGATTTCAAATGTTCTTTCGAATGATTTTTTCACTCACGTACAAATCGTTATTCAAGGGCCGAGTGAAGCCTTAATTGAGCACACTATCGGTTACTCCGGTGCCAATATTTATTGAAAAATATTTAAAAAAATTTTAATTCTTTTTCTTCAATTTCATCTGAAGAAAAAAAAAAACTAATTGATTTGTCACACTTGGATATTGCAGAAAAGATGCAATAATAACGCCACGAATGAACTACGACCTGTTGAAGAAGATCGACGCGATTGAGAAGAACGCAGCTCTGTGTCCGGAGCTTTTGGGCCCGTGTACGACATCGAAAACCACCGAGACAATACCGCCGGCTGTAGCCAAAGCCGAAAATTGCCGCACTCCGGATTGTTGATATTTGTATTTTATTATACCTTAAGGAGTATGGGAGCTTGTGAATGTGTGTATGCGTGTGTTTGTGCGAGTGAAAGAGAATGAAAATGTGAGAGAAACAGAGTTTAGCGAGGATAAAAAAAAAAAAAAAAAAACAAAAGAGAATTCTTATATATTAAAATATACATAGCGAGATTTTAACGTCAACGCACTGCGTGACCAATACACAGGCACTATGTACGTATATATCGTATATACATATATATATATATATGTGTATTAACTATGGATGTCCCAGGTTATCGAGCTTTTGCTCGACGATTCGCGAACTATTCAATTTTTCGGGATCCATCAACTTTGGGCGTTTGTACTGGCTGAACGGTTGCAAATAGAGCAAAAATGCATGAGACCGATTTTGTAGAGCATCAAATTACCTACAAAAATTTTCTTCAAAACTTTTTCGTATCTCTTGTAGTTTCCTCTCGGGAACGCCGCGAAAGGAAGTGAGAAGGAACTTTTCAAAGTCTCCTTTTCGACGCGATCTCGAGGCTGAAATACTGAGGATAGAGAAATGAGGCTGGGGACTTTTTTTGTAGGAAATTTTGTGTTCTACAAAATCGGTTCTGAACATTTTTTGCCTATCTCTCATCCTTTCGACGTAATACGCGATCGAAGCTTTTTCTTTTCTCTTTTTTGGTTACCCAATTAACTAAAATATAATTCGGTGAAAAAAATTGATTCCGTTGATCATTTAACCTGAGACGTCCTGTTTATACGATCTTATATATATAAAGATATGTGTGTACATATATAAATATTATATTAAAAAAAAAAAAAAAAAAAACATACTTAAGGTGGCAGCGCGACGAATCCGCAGGAAGGAGAAAAGTGGCTTTCACCAACAAGAAATGAAAATCACTTCGGAGAACAAATAACATTCCGTTGAAATTTGCCTTGGATTTTTCCAATTATCGTATTTTATTGTAATTCGATTATGCATTTGTCAAATTTTTATTCTTACACACTTATACACGTCAAGGGAGCTTTCGATGCAAAAAATTCATTCCACGTGAATTATCTCATTTAGTGAGACAAAAGAATAAGTATTTAATGTTACCCTTCGATCGGAAAACGAAAAAATGGGAAATTTGTTTTTACTCCTTTTTTCTCTCTTTTCATCCTACGATTAAATTGTTACGTTTACGAATATTATTTTCCATTTAGATTAAAGCTTGATAAAGAGAAAGGCGCGCTCAAGGGCGAGAAGAACAAATCCCAATAAAAAGTATTTATGAAGATTTTCAACAGTGCTCCTCGTTTATATTCGTTCAATTTCCTCTCTTTTCTACCATTTTGAAAAAAGCTACATTTTCTTGTTTTTTTTCAATTTTTTCACATTTGAACCAAAAAAATTTTACCAATTTCTCTCCTATCGATTCCTGATATTATTTCATACATGAAAAATTGATCAATCCGATGAAATTGAAAACGGAAGAACGAGTTTGCTTTCTTCAGGAAATTTTTTTAATCATCAAAAAATTTGTCTCTTCTAATTTTTTTTTTCTATGATTGTTTCAGTTCCAGCTTTTCAACGGTCACCTGATCTCTTTCTTTTCTTCAGGCTTCTGTGAGGATTCCGATATATCTAACAGGGTTGCGGTAGCGACTCGAGACAAGTACAAAAGAGAGTTCGCTTCAGACTCTTCATTCCGAGGATCGTGAGTAGTTGAGGGGCCTGAATTCAAAATGCAACAATGTCAAGAGAAAATGGACAAAATATCTCTCATTAATTGGCTTTGACTCCCGTGCTTAATCGTTGAGATTCTTATAAATTGATTTTTCTTACAAATCATTAGCAATTCTTTGAGTATTAAGAGGAAGGAAATAAAAGTAAATATTTCTTCAATTTTAACACACGATTCCTTACCTTCATATTTTCTACTATTTTTCTAAATGATATTTTGAATCGATCAAACAGGGCATCCATGCTCCCATATCCATACTTTATTTAACATTATAAATACGAAAGTAACTCTGTCTGTCTGTTTATCTGTTTGTTTGTTATCTTTTCATGCCTAAGCCGCTGCACAGATTCCGATAAAATTCGGCAAGGAGATGGATCGCATCCTGAGGAAGGACATGGACCATCTTTAGTCTCAAAAAAAAAACCTGAAGAAGCTGAAAGTTTGTACGGTGAACCCATATAAAACAACGAGAATTGAGAAAATAAAAAATTCAACTCGGGTAACAGCTAGTTGACAATAATATTGTTACCAATCGATGCGAGTTGATTAGTCATCAACGATGTTGTTCCAGGAACAGAATCAATACGTGACAATTGTTGAATTCGCATCGGTCGCCTGCGCTATCGTGTTTTCTCATAATTTTTTCTTTTATTGCGTTCGTATCTTTAACTCCATTCTGTCCTTGAAATTCGTCTCTCCCCTGATTTCGGTTTATTCAACGACGTAGCATGATGTAAATTTTGTTGAAAAAAAAAAAAACTCTTCAAAAATGAAGGCAATGAGAGAACGTTGCCTAGCGCAGGTGTAGAAAAAAAAATTTACTAGTTATATAGGACAGAAAAGAGTATAAAAAATTATATAATTTTTAGGGATTGTAGTCAATCGCCTTCTACGATAAAAATGAAAAAAAGTATAATTGACGTTGAAAAAATCATTTTATTCTATTTTTATAAATTGAACTGTAGTTTTTATGTTTGATTATTTCGCCGAATGCAGCCTGATCAATGAATTTATGGAAAATAATGAACTCGACGTGGCTGTTTTTCTTTCAAACAAAAAGACTTGAAAGCAAAACGTTTTTTCAAACTGCAACTCCATAGATCGGCATCAATACGAATCTTGTTTCGTGATTTATTACTTTCTGGAAGAAAAAAAAAACTAATCTTTTTGCAATTAGAATCATGGTGTACAATAGTACGGCCTTGAATGGTGTTTCGTTCGACGTTATCGAATAACTAATTCAACAACACGTGTCGCCTGCTTTTTAGATCTTTTGATCAGCTAAAAATTGAAAATTATATCGTTGAGTCGGTACACAAAATTGTCAATTCAATGGTGCAGAATAGACGCGCAATTAAGAGTGAATAATTTAAGTCTGAAAAAAACGGCAAAGTCTGAACAGTGCCTGCTGGCTTTGTATTTGATTAACACTGGTTGAAATGATCCAACATATGACTGGCGACCTTGGACGTGAGAATTGGCTACTTTTGAATTCCTATTAATCGATTTCGTGTGAAAACAATAAAAGTAGCCTTTCTTTATGCCGAGTACTAAGAAATTTGTTTGCGTCATTTTTTCTTCTCGCTGTTTAATCATTTTGCTTTTTTTTTTTACTGAATCGTGTGCTGGGCTCTTAAAAGTTGGTAAACTGATTTTTTTTTCTCGGGAAATCTTGAAGAGAATACAGCTCTAGCTTCAATTTGGTTTTTTGTAAAATAAAATGCAACGTTTTTTCACGAAGCTACATAATAATTTCTGGAAATTCTCGAAAAAAGGTAGATTTTTGAAAAGGT
The DNA here is from genome assembly GCA_037893425.1 of Campoplex nolae. NCBI lineage: Eukaryota > Metazoa > Arthropoda > Insecta > Hymenoptera > Ichneumonidae > Campoplex > Campoplex nolae. Next base: position 1,919,286 of record JBBLXU010000299.1, on the reverse strand, counting down.
GGGGTATCTCGAAAACCATGGGGTTTGAAATATTTTGTCTGAGAGATAATAAGTTGCATTTTGTTATTTTCGATTTTACCAACATTTTCTTCGGATTGTTTCTTCAAAATTTTTGTTGTGTCATCTTCCTGCTTTTGATAATAAACCAGCACTCTTCTCATTAATTTATTAGCATAACTCAAGAATTAAAAGATTTTTAATGAGAATATTAAAGTTTGGTTGTAAAAGTGAAGCTCTTATTTCGGCAGCTCGCTGATTTTTTTTTCTTTATCTCACCAGAAGGAGCGATGCTTTTGTTATTCTCTATTTTTAAACTTCAACTTATCGACACGCGCATATTCAAATATATCGAAGATTAGGGAACTGTGGTTTGTTAAATAGTTTCGCAGAATCCAACCTGATAGATGAATTCATGGAAAAAAATGAATAGTGAATATAATAATTTTTGGAATAATTATTTAACGAGTTGGGTATAAAATAAGAAACCGATACCCACCGACGTCGCAGTTTCTCTTTCAAACGATTCAAAGTGTAGGACGCTTGAGGTCCTCTTCGCAAACGACGAAGTTCAAGTATTTATTGTGATACCAAAATGAATTGCCGAAAACGTGGTGCACCCGAGGAGATGAGGAGAATGGCCGTTGAGGGAAAGATGAAAAAGAAGAATTCAGAGGATGACGAAATAGTGTTGGCTTCATCATCTGCGTCGCAGCCATCTTCGTCAAGGAATACGGTTATCGATTTACCGGTCGATGTGATTCTCCACATGGCCAATAAGCGAACCTTCGAAGACTTCCAATATGTAGTGAAGAAACGCTGGCCCAATGGTGACGTGCCCGGTAGCATTCGACAAAAATTGTGGCAAATGTCTCCTAATACCAAAAAGCTTGAAACCATCTTTTTGAACATGGAACAATTGGTGGTCGAATACAACTACGATCCTGCAAGAAAAGTAGGAAAAGAATTGTTCGTTAATATGGATTCTTTGTCGTCTATATTCGGTGGAGTCGAAATTCCAAAGGTGAATCAATTTATAAACCTATCGGAGCTAAAAACCGTTGTCAAAATGCATATTCATTTGAATGCTTGTGACAACTATCGTCACGCATCTTGTCTTTGCCATTTGTCGGAATCCGACAGCCAAGGTCTTGAAGAGTGGATGAGCAGACCTCAAGAGGACTCGTGCAAGTATGGACACACTCATCACTTTTGCTCAGAGCACGTTATATCTTGGTTGAACGATTCTGTGTACAACAAGATCAGTCGCTTGCACTATGCACAGAATTATTGAAAGAAAGCTTTTCACGAAAACAAAGTCGATAAACTCTCCGTTACTGAAACCGTTTTAATGTAAAAATGTGTCTTGAATAAAAATAAAATCGACTTCTTTCAATCGAAATGTAGAATCAAAGAAACAAATTTTGTTTTTTTTTTTCCATATACTTCCAGAGAGTTTTTCTCGTTTCATATTTTTGTTTAAAAATGGCTTTTCAATATTTATTCGTTAAATCTTCATTGGATACACTCGCGACACCGTCGACTTTTGGGAAACATCAAAAGTTTATGATTTCGACGCGTTTGCTCGTTGAAAAAATGAGTCATCAAACTCTGCTCCGTTTTCACCGCCTCCTCGTCGTAAATATTTCGTTAAAATTCATGTAGATTTTTCAGTTATTTTTTTTTTTTCTCATCGTTTCAGTTTGCTGCCTCTTTCTTCTCATTTTTTCGTTTCTTTATCCTTACAAAAAATTGCCACCTTTTTTAACATGTGGGCGAATAATATTTGATCAATTTTTTTTTTTTGTAAATATTAGAAACTCATTCGTCAACTTCAGCGGTTAATGTGAAATTGGTCGATTCGATTAAATGGAAAATGGAAGAACGAGTTTGTTGCTATTCGCAGAGACGCAGATTCCCATATATTTTTTGAAATAAAAATTATCCCGCAATATTATTTTAGGATAATTTTGGTTCCAGACTCTGAACAGTTCGTAGATCTCTATTCGTTCGATAGGAAACATAAGAGTTCCAAAATATTGCTACCACTTGTACAACTAGCACTTGATATTGCAACGGCGTCAGAGAAAAATTGACGAGCTGGACGAGTGGCCACACCTGAAACGACGTAACAAGAAATTTTTATTTTTTCTCTATTCTTGAAGGATCTGAGAACTTTTGTTTATTCGTTGTTAAAATTGTTGGAATTTTAGGTAAAATTATTTGTCGGTTATTAGATTTTCTGTCAAAAATCTAATCACTTTTCAACAATTGCAGCTTTTACTCAGATACATTTAAAACTACTTGATGAAAACAAGAAATTCAGGTAGGTGAATTCAACAAACTATTTGAATTTACGAATAAAAAATTTATACATAAATTACCTTGTAATTGTTAATTAAAATGTCGCTAAATTCGTTTTCAACTTTTGCTCTGACGCTGGCAATTTCGTTGCCCTGCATGAGACCAATCGTAGTCAATAAAACAACGATGAAACAAGGCGCGAATAGCAATTGATCGCAGGTGACCTTTTTTAATGCAACCGTCGTGCCTTTCGAGCCAAATAATTTATCCAATAAACCGTACCAGGTTCTGGTCACCGGACCCTGAAAATCCAATAATTCGATTATTTATTCTCCTTTTTGCATTTTTCTATCGGATTCACAAAGTTTTCTTTTATTTTTTTATTTATTTAAGAATGTTTTTCCCTTCTTTGTTGTTTTTTTTTGACGTTTCATTTGTTTTCAGAACGCTTTGTTAATCTCGAATTCATAAATTCAATTATTTTTGAGTGAATTTTTAACGATGAAAACTTACACCAACGCAGAAACCGATGGCAAAAAATTGCGAAGTACGAACGAGATCCAAGTCGCTGAATTTGCGTTTTTCGATGAAATTTTGAGCGATTTGATCGCCCGTTGCCATAAGAATTCCAGCTTGAACGGCTTGAGCTCTCAGCGGATATTTGACGATCAGATTTTTGTAAATTTTTAGTAAAGAAGCCATGACCAGCGAGTATTTTGCAAATAGAAATTAAATTTTTACGTTTGCACTGTCAAACGAGTTATGCAGTCACATTTATTTATACATAGCTATATACATATATGTACAATTTATTATCGGAGAGTTCGAAAAGTACAGGTTAATGTGTCAAACATTATTTACGATTACCAACGCGCAATATACTGTGCAGCGAAGGCAAAAACCGAAGCGCGAGTCGTAAGAACGACGCAAAAGTATTTTTCGAAACGATTTTTCTGTCTTTCGATCGCACAATTATCACTTTTGCGTCAGAGCAAAATTGCGAGATTTTTTGTAAGAGCTCGTTGACGCGACCACGTGCTTCCGGTTGTCATCGACGCACTTTTTTCTTTCATCGAGAATAAGTTTCGAAAAGATCGATAAAATAAATCTGGGCGATTACTCTTGGAAAAATACTCGCGCAGCTATGATAGTTTCTCTATTTTATCGTTAAAGAGCGAGTAGCTATCGAATGTTGTCCGTGACACAGTTTTGGATGCAAAAAGAACGGCAAGATGGATTAGAAGTTTGAACTTCCCGCGCCTCTATCAGCGCCGTCGCGCGGAAAACGCGCGAACTCCGCAGTGACTTGCCCGCGCACGGGAGCCAGCGGAGTAGCGGAGGCAGGTACAGGCCTCACGCCTCACGGCAGTACGAGTACAGTACGCTCGTAGACGTCGTCCGGTTACGATATGCTGATACGGGAGCGTTTTCGCGTATTTATCCTCGCACTCGTTGGTATTACGATTCTCGATTGTTGCAATGCCGCGACGACCGACATCGAGCTCGATGCTAAAGCACAACAATTGCACAGGCTCGACAGTCTTAATCTTTTGTTATATACCTTTTTGTTAATCCTCACTGTGCTAACTATTTGGACTTTCAAGCATCGTAGATTACGTTTTCTTCACGAGACTGGATTGGCCGTTATCTACGGTGAGTTATTTCTCGCTCTTTTTTTTCTATATTTTCTTCTAAAAACACGTTTAGTTTTGTAACCAATTTTTGCATGTAATTACATTTAACTATCATCCTGCATTCCTGCTTCAAGGACCAAGTTGCGTCACGCTCTAAACCTGATTCTCATTCCTTAGGAAAGGAGGAATTTTTTATTTATTTATTTATTTTTTTTTTTTCATTCTTCATCGTTCGATCACGATTTCAGTGGAAATGTCATTTGACAAGTGAAACTCTGCCCCTCTCCCTCAACCGCCCGCCTTTTTAGGCACGTCGGACGTGTCAAACAACAAAAATACGTCGCAATTTATCTATCTATGATTGCACAATCATGTTATATCAAAAATGTTTGCTTTTTTCTCTCCTTCTTCTTCTCTCACTCGCTCCTTCTGCCACTGGCGAATAAATCCTCGAAAAATTCTTTTTTCGCGTCCCCAGTTCCGGCTGCTCATATCTCTCCATTGTGTTTCGATGCTATATTGATTTTGCAATAGACATTTTATTGTACTTTGATACAATTGATTCAATTTCATTACTCGAATTTTTATTTTTATTCTTGTTCGAATTTTTTTTTTCCCTTCAAATTAGAATTGTTTTCGAAAAATGTCTACTTAATTTTCCAGTTTCGCAAATTAACTCGGTTTTTTTTTTTCTGCTATCACTGTCATTCCCCAAACTCAAGATTTTTTAGTTGACGGTGATTGAATTTTTGACAATCAAACAATCTTTATTTGCCAGCGAATTTTTTTTTTCGTTTCAACGAAATTACGAAAAATTTCGTTCATCACTTACGTTTACAATAATTATAACCTCCCACGATCGTTTTTCATGAATTTTAAGATTCCTCAAATTCAATTCGAACTCTTGTAGACAGAATTCGCGTCAATTTTTTTTTTTTTTTTATTACGATTATTTCTCTTAAATTTCAGAACTTCTTGAAACAAAGCTCCCAACCTTATGTCAGAAAACTGTATAAAAATGTGTGATTTTTTTTTCACAAACATGAGTAAAAATTGATCGAATCACGGGTATTTGAAACGAAACAACAGAAATAAAAGACGAAAACGTATTATCGATAGAAATTTGATCAATTTAGCGAACAAGAATTGTTATTCTTCATATTTTGATTATTTTTATTATTGTTTTATTATTATTATTAGTTATTATGGTAATCACATTTAAATAAACCATTGATTTATCATATTTTAAGAGCCATGGAAATATTCACATCTAATTTTGTTTCTTTACGATACATTTTTGAATTTTCAATAATTTTCATTAATAAATATTGATCGAATGTCACTTTATCGTGCTTCATTTTCTTCGTTATTAAAAATCACAAAAATATTTTAAATAATAAAACCTCGCCATTGTTCTTGAGAAATATTTTTTCTTGGAGATATTAACCGTCTGATCTTCATCTCGTTTAGCAAATTTTCTAAAAAAATTTTTGTCCAAAAAAATTGGATTGAATTTTGTGAAATAATATTTTTATCCGATTCAACAATTTTGTATAATTTAACGATTTGTATTCATAAAAGATTTGAGAGATCAATTAGGACTGAAATGAGTTTGTGGATCGAATATGTTTCATCAAAATTTTGATTTTTGCTCGATTTAGACAGAATAAAAATAGCGATTTAGATTCTTGGATTTACGATTCATAGTTTTATGGATGATTTTCTGTAGTTATTATAGTTGTTGTAATAATGTTTATGGAAATATTGTTTCTCTCGTTAAGGTCTCATCATCGGAGCTATCATTCGTTATGGATTTACGACGAGCAGCGGAATTCTTCACATGCCGGTGGTGCCGGCAAATGCTAGCCAATACGACGAATCCATTCCTCCGGATTCGCTCTGGCTCGCCTTTCCAGAAAACAAGGGAAGCGGTCGCACGGAGAACAAAACTTTTGCTTATTCCTTCCGTGGGGAAATTTATAAAGGCGACAACGAAATAGATCTTAAGGTATTGTGAAAAAAAAAAAACGGTGACTAAGATTTTTGAAAACATTCCGAGCGAGTTATTCGATGTATTTTAAAAAATACAGACTTTTCTGTACAGATAAATTCTTGGAAAGAGTTTTCTGCATATTTTAGTTGCGAAAATCATCCTTAGAAAATCTGTCGATTGTTTGTTTCTTTTTTTTTTTTTTGTAATTCAGGACTTTTTGTTCGCAGGCTACTTTCGATCCGGAAATCTTCTTCAATATCATTCTACCGCCCATCATTTTTCATGCCGGCTACAGCCTCAAAAGGGTAATTGATTTTCAGAAAATTTCTCCGTTCGACTGAATTTCTTCTCTTCAAAACTGTTATCGATCAATGAGTTTTTCAATTTATTTCTAGTTTTACAAATTTTTCTACTTTTCATCGAGTCCTTTCGTCTTTGTATACCATGAATCGTTCGCTAGAAAAATCAATTTGGAACTCTGTTCGAAATTTTTTTTTTTTACTCAGGCTGTCTAACAACCTGAAAAGTTATGATAAACTTTAAACTTTAAACACGAAATTCAGCCCTGAAATAGTTATGAAATATCATGAAAAATGATCGTTAAACCTGATTTTTAAGCAGTTTTTATCATCATTTTTGTGTTTTCATGATTTTGTTTCTTACAAATGAAAAGAAGGAACTATGAAAATAAGGAAAAAAGAAATCTAAAAAATTCAATCGAATACAAACAAAAAGAAAATACAACATTTAACTTGTTACAGATTATTAAAAATCTCATTGCTCACTAGCTGTGTTTTCTTTTCTAAAAATATTTCTTAATATAAATTCTTTGTTAGCGTACAACATACACATTTTTTCAAAGAGCAGAATGAAAATATTAAAATTCTGTAAAATTATCATATCCTCGTACCAGCGACTCGTCCATAATATCATGAAAAAAAAAAAATCAATATTCCTTGGTCGAAAAATGTTAGAATGTCTTGAAATTTGAGTCCTGGTCAAAATTAGACACCCTCAGTACTCGTTCCGGTGATAGATTTTAATGCTTTTTGTTCACAGAATAACTGAAAAATGTCTGAATCTTGATGTGATTTTCAGAAATACTTTTTTCGAAATCTCGGAGCTATTCTGATGTATGCGTTGCTCGGGACAACGATATCGTCGTTCGTCATAGGGTAAGAACGTCCTTGATATTCAATTGGAACGTAAAATAGAGCTGATGAATCAGAGGAGAGATTACGACGAGAAGCATCCGAGTGCAGAGTTTATCAATTTGCAAGAAATTTCATAAGAATATTCGTTTAATTACTTTAAACACTTTTTCCTCTTCATTAATTAGCCATTATTCGATTTTGTTTTCTTTACCAATTATTTCATTTTCTTTCTCTTTCTTTTTTTTTTTCAGGGCTTTGATGTATGGCTTCATTCAACTGATACCGCATCTCGCTGAATTGTTCACGTTCCTCGATACTCTCTATTTCGGAGCTCTCATATCGCCCACCGATCCACTCACCATTATTTCCATTTTTAATGATCTTCACGTCGACGTTAATCTCTACGCTCTCGTGTTCGGTGAGAGCGTTCTCAACGACGCCGTTGCTATCGTTCTCAGCGGGTAATTAATCACTTTTTTTTATCCTCATTTACTTCTTTGTGGATTCGAAAATGTGGAGAAGAGAAAAAAAAAAAAAAAAAAAACGTTGACGGCGATTATTGACGACTATTGTCGGAGTGGAATGCACAAGATTTTTTTATTTGAATTTTCAAAGTTTCGAAGTAACGATATTCGTCAAATTTTTTTCGTATATTTTTCTTTTTATTGAATCTTTTCCTTATTTTTTATTCGAGAAAAAAAAAAACGAACGTACGATTTAAACATTTTTTTAATCGAATTTTCGATTGGAATTTTTCAATTTTTAATCTATGATAGTCCTCCTCAAATCCAGCAACGCTTATTTTATCGTTTTTCCGATGATTATTCAATTGCGAAATTATAAAAAGATGTAAATCTCAAAAAAACAAGTCCCCAATCTTTTGAAAACAGTAAACATTGCCGACAAAAATCATTTTTTTTTTTTTACATTTTCACACTTTTTCTTCAACTTCGAAGACTTTTTTGAGGGCTCACGTTTTTATCGTTATTTTAAATCGAATTACAGAGTGTCTAACGACCTGAAAAGTCATGAAAAACACCTTAAACGTCACGAAATTAGATTCAGCACTGAAAAAATCATGAAATGTTCGAAAAAAATGATCATTAAACCTGATTTTTACGAGGTTTCCGCAGTTTTCATCATCATTTTTGTTCTTTCATGATTTTGTATAGAAATTTTGAAAAAATTCCAATCCGTTCAAAATCAAAAATAGGGTTTGTTCCTTTACCTGATGAAGAAACAAAAAAAATTACAACAATCGGCAGAAATATTATAGTTGGGCAATGAGTCAAGACAAAATTAATGATTTTTCAATAGTTTCAATCGTTATGGTATCAGCTGTCATTCGAAAAAGGATTTAAAAAAATGGAGAATAGCGGCATTTGATATAAATTTATTGCGTGAAATATAAAAGTTTTCGGAACGTTTCACACGAAATCTGGCAAAAGTTTCGACTTATTTTCATGCAAATTTGATCAGATATGCAGCAAAACACAGACTCGAGCCATTTTCAAATCTTGATTCACCGACGAAGTGATAAAAAATAAAATAAAAAAAATAAAATAAAATAAAATTGTCCACTGAAAATAATATAGTTTTTTCGGTTTTCTTTCCAGTTCCATTCAAAATTATGCGGAACGTTATCAATCCGGCTCCGGGGGTTTCGAAACCGTCGCCTTTTTCCAAGCACTTGGAAATTTCGTCGGGATTTTCAGCCTCTCGTTATTCATCGGCGCGAGCATGGGATGTCTCACTGCTTTACTAACGAAATTTACGAGAGTCCGCGATTTTCCGCTCCTCGAATCAGCCCTTTTCGTTCTGATGTCGTACAGCACTTTTCTTATCGCCGAAGCTTCCGATCTCACTGGTAAAAATTATATAATACGTTCGTCTCGTTCGTGTATGACGAATTTTCAAATTTTTTCAAATAATTTTTAAAATTACATTTTCAAAATTATTATATATAAAAAGAAAAAAAAAAATATTTTTGGGTTTATGAAATGACGAAATTTCATAAATTTTGACATTTCAAAAATTATTATATATAAAAAAAAAAAAAAAAAAATTATTTTTGGGTTTATGAAATGACGAAATTTCATAAATTTTGACATTTTTAAAATTATTTAAAAAAAAAATATTTTTCACATTTATGAAATGACAAAATTTCATAAATTTTGACATTTAAAAAATTATTATATATAAAAAAAAAAAATTATTTTTGGGTTTATGAAATGACGAAATTTCATAAATTTTGACATTTTTAAAATTATTTAAAAAAAAAATATTTTTCACATTTATGAAATGACAAAATTTCATAAATTTTGACATTTTTAAAATTATTTAAAAAAAAAATATTTTACACATTTATGAAATGACAAAATTTCATAAATTTTGCAGTTTTTTTTTTTTTTTTTTTTTTTTCATTATTATTGAAAAAATTCATTTGAATATTTATCTCGATCGAAATATAAAATTTTTCGAATAAAAACGTTAAAATCTTCAGAATATTTGCGCTTTTTTTCAACAAGAAGAAAAATCATACTTTGAGCTTCAATATTACTTCCGAATTTTAGAGATTAATTATTGTTTTACGAAATGTTCGAATTCGTTGAATATTTTAGTATAATTTTGACTGATTTTGAATTCTGTGTCAACAGGTGTGGTCGCTGTATTGTTTTGTGGTATTTGCCAGGCGCATTATACGTACAATAATCTAAGTCCGGATTCCCGACAACGAACTAAGCAATTGTTCGAGTTGTTGAATTTTCTTGCGGAAAATTTTATTTTCAGTTACATTGGCGTTTCGATGTTCACTTTTCCGAAACATCATTTCGATCCTGGTTTCATTTTCGCCGGATTTGTATCCTTTTTTTAAATAATATATTTACGATGCTCGTCAATATTTTCAAAACGAAAACAATTTTGATTGAAAATTCAATGAATTATTTATCGAAAAAATGATTTTTTTTCTTGACTATTTTAAACGTGACAACGAAATTATAGTTTTGCGCACTTTTGGGCCGTGCAGCGAACGTCTATCCGCTCTCGTTCGTACTGAATTTTGCGAGAAAGCCAAAAATACCGATGAACTATCAACACATGCTCTTCTGCGCCGGCTTAAGGGGCGCCATGAGTTTTGCACTCGCAATTAGAAACACCGTTTCCGTCGCGAGACAAGCGATGCTCACGACCACGAGCCTCATCGTTATTCTCACCGTTATTCTTCAAGGTGGAGGAACCACCCAATTTCTCAGCTGGTTCAATATTCCGTAAGATTATTTTGTTGTTTATCAGCTCCGAAAATCACATTTGTATCATTGAAAAATCTTCGTTTTTGTCACCAAAAAAAAAAAAAGTTATTCCAACAAAATTTTGACTCGAATCGGTCAGTGAAAAATGCAAAAAATCCATTGACAAATTGCTTCAACAAAAATTGCATCGTTAAAACTAAATTCTGAATAAAAATTTCGAAAATTTTTTCGGTGACGAAAAAAACATTTATTAATTTTTCGATGACAATTTTTTGGCGCTTGTGACATTAAAATTAAATGCTTGAAACATCCTGGGAACAGCAGATCGAAATTTTTTGACGAATTCTGGATTTTTTTCATAACTTTGAAGACTCTTGCGAATTGATCTCATTTTTTCTATTTTTTCTTTCCACTTTAATTGTTGGTATCCAATGAATTCGGTCATTTCAGCTAATTTTTTGGACGTCGAGTTTGAATAATGAGGCCGAAAGATTGAAAAATTATTCAACCGTCAGACGAACTTGCGAGAAAAAAATGATTCCGCGAATGAAAAAAATTGATTCTTAAAACAGTTGATTACGATTTTTTTTTTTTTTTTTCCCACGAAAACTCGTTTTTTTGCCAAACTGAAGAATTTTTTGTCTATGATCATGACATTTTTGACAATTTTCTTTTGCATTTTCAGGGTCGGCGTCGACGAAGAAGTCGAAGGGCTTTCGCACTCCGGTGTGAGAAGCGTAAGTTACAAATTTCATCGAGCTTTCTCCGTCTCTCTGTTTTCCTTATCGTATTATTGTAGTTGCTCCCATCATCTCGTGCTTCGTCTACTTTCTCCAAAAATTCAAATCCCTGAAAACTTAATTTTTGTCCCAAATATTTGAGTATTAAAAAAGAATCGAATAATAAGTTGAATCTAGTCGATGAAAATGTAACAACGAAAAGTGATAGAAAAAAAAAAAAATTCAACTTGAAAATGGAGAAAAAGAAATTGTTAAAAAAAAAAAAGCTCTGTGTGTTTGGGACAAGAAAAGTTGGCTCGATATAATTCTCGCCAGTCTGCTCATTATCCATCGATAATAAGTGGAGAGTCGTCCAAAAATTCACGTTGAAACAATTCCTTCCTTTTTTTTATTTTGAAATTGAAATTCAGTCAAATTTGATGATAAAATTATTAATATTTCTCTTTTTTTCTATGTTGAATTCTGTCCGGAGAACGAATTTTTGGACGAAGAAAATCCAAATTTTTGGCCCGATCCTTTTCCTCCTGGTTCCTTATTTTCATTATTAAGAAAATGAAAAATGTACAATTTTTGCTTTATTTCGACAATTAATTGGAAAAATATGTATATATATATATATATATATATATAAACTGTTCAAATTCCAGGATATTTTTCGTAAATCTGTCAATTTTATAATTTCAATCGTTTCATTCACGACAAAAGTTTTACTCTAACGATAAATAAATAAAGAAAAAAATAAATAAATAAATGTAAGAAAAAGTATTAAAAATTGCAAAACGCTTTTGATCGTAAACTCGTAACTCCGACCCGGGATACCCCACACAATTTTTTTCGCATGCTTCTTAAAACACACATTTTAGCAAAGTTGAGAGCAAATAATCGCCTCGAAATATTATTAACGAAGCATCAATAATTCTTTAATAATAACTTTTTAACTCTAATTTTATTTTTTTCTTCTTTTTATCAAATATAATGAAGACAAAAAATTCTAACTCTACCATTGTTGATACAAATTTAGTCCGGTGGCGATGGTGGCTTTGGGAATCTGGAATTGCGGCGCGATCAAAGTCCACCGGTACGTTTTTCGTCCGCTCACATTATATTTTTACTTTATTTTTATATATTTTTTTTCTTTTATTTTATTTTTTTTTTTCTTCATCGTCCCAAATTTGGATTTGCGTGAACGATTTTTTCCAGCTTCATTCATTTTATCTCATTTTATTTTGCAGTTTTTTCTTTTTTTTTCTTCATCCCGCACCTCTCGTAATTGCACGCTAATTCGTAGTCTCGCTGCGCTCAGGCTGTTTGGCAAAAAATACGATTGTTTTTATCGATTTTTTTGGGCTTTTTATCTTCATTTTTGTTTATTTTTTTTATTTTATTTTTCTTTTTTGCTCGCCAATTCTTTCGTTATCCATTCTGTACGTCGATGAACGAGCACGAGAGTATAACGCTAAATTATTATTTTTGCACCCTCCGAACCCTCCCCCCCCCCTCCCCCCTACATCGGTATTAACAAATAAACAAATAACACAATAATAACATAGTTTAACGATTCTTTACGAATTTTAATCTTAAGTAAACGCAACGAGCATGATTCACGATTTCTTTTTCCTTCTATTTGCCTGAGAATTTAACGAATTTCGTTTGTTTTTATATTCGTTTTTTATTTTTGACACTCATTTTTTTTTTTTTTTTTTTTTTTTTTTTTTTGAGTTTTTCGTTTTACCTTTCGCCCGAATCGAGGAAGTTTCTTTCTGTTTTTTCGTTCTGAAATATCGAATTTGATCTTTTTTTTTTCTTCTTCGAAACCGATCGATTTCAAAACGATTTTTCGTTCGAAAATTTCGTCTCAATTCTTCCTTTTTCGTTCTGAAAATCTATTTTAAAAAAAAGTTTGCTCGATTTTTCTTTTTTTTTTTTTTTTTTTTGAGATCGATGACCTTTTTCGGTTTTCTTGTTTTTTTTTTTTTTCTCTCCTCGTTCCTCTCGATGATTCGTAGTGCAGGAAAAAAAAAAAAAATGGAAATTGCACTCGCAGAATGGATAACTAAAGCTTTCGTTCGTTCACGTTTCACAGTATAATTCTATGCAGGATGGCTCGCAAAACGCGACTGGAAATGGCCCCGGTAAACCGAACGAGAAAGCCCTTTTGGCTCGAATCTGGGGCGATTTTGATACTCGCTATATGAAACCGCTCTTGACACACTCGAGGCCAACTCTCCTCGAAACTATGCCCGTTTGTTGTACACCGCTAGCCAGGATTCTCACCACTGCTCAACAAATGTCACAGGTAATTTTTATCATTTTTCTTTTAATTTTCGAATTATATCTTTTGAGAACATTCATTTTTCACGGTTTCGTACCATTTAGGAACGTTTTGGTTGTTTGTTTTGAATTTTTCATTATTTTTTTGCAATTTCTCAATTTGGAGAGGCTCTCAGGACTAAACTACTGGAGATGAAGTAACGTCGCCGGGGACTTTTTTGTAGACAATTTTATGCTCTACAATATTGGTCCCATGCATTTTTGCTCTAAGTGCAACGGTTTTGATGGTACACGTACTGAAAGTCCGCGGTTATTCCAATTACATACGTGTCACTCTTCGAGACGCTTTCGGGCCAAAGTTACAGTAAATATAAAAAAGTCGTCGGAAACTTTTTTGTAGGAAATTCGATGCTCTACAAGATTGGTCCTATGCATTTTTCCTCTACACCCAACGGTTTTGCCAGTATTGGTCATGAAAGTTTTCAAAGTATTCGAATTTATTTTAAAAATCATGAAACTCAAAATCATTACGTCAGAATAAGAATACAATAGAAGCAAAAACGAAAATTCGTTTAGTAAACCTATCCAGAAGAGAATATTTCGTAATAAATTGAAATAATTTGTTTTTTTTTTTTTTTTTTTTTCAAGGATGACATAACGAGAAAAGTGGATTCGGACTCGGATTTGTGTCTGGCGGTGCAGGAAATGGATTGGAGCACGAATATAGAGCCGGTGAGTTTTCATCAACCTAATCTCAATTACACTGTGAATCCGTGCTATCAACCAAACAACAACGCCAATAATACCGAATTAACAAATCGGGAGGAGCCTTACGTCATTTTAAATTTGAACAGAAGATAAGACGATCGGGATTACTGAATGATAAAAATTTGTATCATTGTAAAAGCAACGAAATTGTTTCTTCCATTCGTTCAATTCTTTTCTTAAAAATTTATCGATTTTTTTTTTTTTTTTTTTTTTTTCTTCAACTCAAAACACAAAAGTCTAAAAGCTGTAGAGAATCATCCAAGTATATCGACGAAAGAACAATTTCGTTGCACCGCAACGAGGCAAATTCAAATATTTACTATTTTATTCTCCTTTTTTTTGTTCTTTCTAACCAGGCTTTTTTCCTCATTAATTTTCTCCTTCCACTCAACCACTGAATATTTCCATTTTCTCAGCTAACATTCGAATATTTTATGCAAATTTTGTATATTTTTTTAAATCATTTTCTTCCTCAATTTCTATTTATTTTTTTTGCACTTATTACCAAGCAAAATCCTGCGTGAATTATCTGTCGGACCTTTATCTCATTTTGTACGAAGGAAATATTTCAATTTGATCGCTTCTTCTTTTCATCGTTTTTTCTCTTCATTTTTAACACGAAAATTACGAAAAATAATTGAAAATTCGAAACAATTTTAGTCAACATTTTTTTCTTCTATTCATCTAACAAATTTCCTTCTTGCAAAATGTTTTCCTGGTGTTTTAACCAACAAAAAGCATGTTATGAAGACTCCGATGTACTTTTTGATTCATTAACAATGTAAATTATTGTATGTTGATTATTCTCTTTACGATTATTATTTCTCTTTATTATTATTATTATTATTGTTATTGTTATTATTATTCAATTATTTTTATCATTTAATCGTACTAACAAAAAAGAATTAAATTGGGCGTGACTGACGACAATGATATACACACGAAATCCACCGAATCGAGAGTCTCGAAACGAGTGTGTACCATAAAAACGAAGAAGAGTGAGGAAAAAGCAAAAAAAAAAAAAAATCGAAAAAAAGGATTAAAGAGAAAGAAAATATTTTTTGTAAATTAATGTGTAAATACGAGAATTTTTTCATTAGCTCGACGAAAACGGTAGATAAAAATAACGATTGATATGAAAAAAATATATACACACACATATATATATATATATATAAATATATATTTATTGCGTCTGTCTCTAAATCCGATGTGTGTATCAATGTTACGAATGATTATTACTAATAATTAATGTATAATAATAATGAAATAATTATTTTCGTGCTAACTCTGGTCGAATGAACCGCGGCGAGGATTATCGTCTCACAATCTTATCGCCTCGCAAGCTTCGCCCTCTATCGCGCGTCCCCTTTCGAACACACCTCCATTTATCTCAACGAAAATGATGTTCGATGCGAAGTATCGAGTTTCGGAAGGATAAAAATTGAAAAAAATTTGTTTCTATTCGTTCAACTTATTATTGGGTTATTTTTTCGTTTTTTTTTTTTTTTTTTTTCTATTGCTTTGCAAATAGACAAAAAACGGATGTTTCTGTGTCCAATCCTGTGTTTTTAATTTGGCGTTGTTCTCGCTTCGATTCGTTTTTACGTTTCTTTCGATATCTTTTTTGTATGTTTTTTTTTTTTTTTTTTTAATTTTTTGTTTTTTTATACAACGATTCTCAGGCTTGATGTGAATTTTTTGTAGAATTTATATCGCGATGATGACGGTGAACAAGAGCTGAGAATCATCGGAATGGACGGCTTCATTCCTTTACGTACACTGTGACGGGAACGATCCTATTGAACCAAAAATCTTTATTTTTTATTTATTTAAAAAAAAGAAAAAAAAAAAGTTTATTTACTTATATACTTGATTTATAAATATGAATATATTTATTATAAATTTATCGGGATAACCGGAAAGTCGAAAAAACGCGCGGCACTGTCCGAAAACGCAACGAAAAACAGACCAAAAATCACAATGTTCCTTAGCGCCTAAGTTTCGGAAAGCTTTTTCTTTCTCGATGACAAAAAAAAAAAAAAAAAAATCTCGAAAGTTCGAAACGGTTTTTGCTACGAAAATTCAATTTCAATCGCCTCATCATCATTTTTTTTTTTTTTCGAATTTTTTAAATAATTTTACGTTTTTGGAGCATCGAAATTGAGAATTTCGAACTTTTTTTTCGTTTCTTATTTCTGGCGCTTTTTGAAATCGAGGGGGAGAAAACTTTCTCGAGAACACGAACAATTCCTATTTATTGCTTAATTTAATTTATAATGAAGAGAAAAAAAAAATTGCGTTAACGATAAGTTCGCGATCGACGAATGCCAAATTCACACACGGACACGGATTCGTAAATTGAATTTTCATTGTTTCGTATTTATCGTTGATTTTTTTTTTTTATCAATTTTATTGTTTTTGTAAAAAATCATTTTTTCTACTGAAAAAAAAATTTGCAAAGAAAATTTATTCATCGATACGTTTGTCGACGCATCGAACATTATTTTCGCGATAAATTCATCGTGTGCGTATGTCGATTTAATTTTATTCTTAAGACTAATTGTGCTTTCACGATTTTTTGATTACATGTATCGTTAGAAACGAATTCTGTGATTTAAAAAAAAAATATATATATATATAGTACAACTCTCGCAAATATACGTTTAAACGTATTTAAGAATACAGGTTGATCGATTTTCTCGAAAATTATTTTGATTATTATTATTTATAAATAATGATTATCTTGTCCGTTCGCCTGGAGATATAAAAAGAGAAAAGAAGAAAAAGGAATTTTTTCAAAATTTTGTTTTATTTCATAGTCTCACACCGTTGATACACAAAGTGTGTAAAAAGCTTTCAGGAATTTGTCAAATTTTTCAAACCTGATTCGAAAACTGAGGTGTACGAAAATTTGGCCAAAAATTGGTTAAACGTTTCGACAATTTCGTCACGAAAAGGATTCAGTCCTGGAACGTCTCCTTTTATCCTCATCTTCATAACTCTGGGCATGTTTTTCTCTCTGTATGTCGCACGTTCTTTTTTTCCTTCTGTTGATTATTATTATTATTATTATTATTATTATTATTATTATTATTTTATATTGTCGAATTGGTCGTTTATTTGTTTATTTTTTCTTCCGCAGACTCCCAAGGATCACAATCGTCCTATTTATTATTCCTGATGTCTGAGGACGATCGCGATTTTCTCCAATCCGTTCCAATAACGTGCACCGTTTATTTCTCCATGTTTTCTCTTTCGTTTGATCATCGTATTTTTTTTTTTTTTTTTTTTTTTTCGTTCATCTTTCTCTTCTTTCCCGAACGATTTTATAATTTTTGTTTTGTTTCTTTTGTCAGCTTATTGTTTTGTTTTTTGGAGAGAGAAAATCGATGGAGAGAGAGAGAGAAAGAGAGAGAGAGAGAAAGAGAGCTTACTCGTCGTTTTTTTTTTCTTATCGTTTCGTCGATTTTTTTTTTATTTTTTTTTTTTTTTTTAATGCTGCACAGCTTTTTTGTATAAATAATTCATTGTTTGACGTCGCTGGCGAAACTATTTATAAGAATCTCTCCTTTTTCACAGTTTTCTTTTCTTATCACTCTTTATATTGTTTTTCTGTAAATCTTCAGTATTATTATGTAAAGCTTTGAAAAACGAGGGGAACGTTGTTGTCGGAACGTATACGAGAGACACGAATCAAGATTTTGCTGCTTTTCGATTTTCTTGCATTTGTTTGTTTTTTTGTTTTTTTTTTTTTTTTTTTTTTTTTTTTCCAGCCCTCCAACACACTCAATTTTGACAATTGAATTTTTCTTCCCTCTGAATTACTGCAGATCGATCAATTTCATCGGTTGCAAAAGAAATTTTTTTTTTTTATTGGGAAAAAAAAAAAAAAAAAAAAAAAAAAAACAAAGAAAAGCGAAAAAATATGCAAAAAACACAAATTCGTACGAACTTGAAACGAGGCGAATTCTTGTTATGTGATTTAATACTTTGTGAGGCGCAGCTGGAAACTTTGATGGGAGATGTTACTCCGGGACCATTGCCGCTTCATACAAGAGTCGCCCTGCCTGGCTTGACCGGTGACCATTTGTAGGAATAAAAATCAAACAAAACAATACAATTAATTAAAAACGAAAAGTTGACAAAGTTCATGCTGTTTTCAACGCTGAAAAGATTTTCGCTCTCAGCTTCGTTCCAATTTTTTTTTTCTTTCTTTTTTTTTTTTTTTCGAACATAGTCGTAGTTGTGTATTTTTAAAATAGTGGCTATTGATCTTAATCGTAAAATAGATACTTAAAAAAAAAAAAAAAAAAAAAACAAAAGAAAAATAAAAAATGTATTACGACATTTTTTCATCGATGTAATTTTCTTCTCTTCTATATTTTTCAACGCTGTCGAATCGTTGATTTATTATTGTTTCGATGCATCAACATTTTTCGCCATAAATCTCAGAATATTCGATCATAAGCTCTCGATATTTAATACTCAACGATCAGATCTATTGAAATTACTAAACGATTTTCATAAAATATTGTTAGAAATGATTTTTCTTCGTCGTACGAAACGAGTTTGTTGATTTTTTTAGAATATTTTCGAATATTTTTCTTTCTGAAATCCTTCTTTTTGTGGAAACTGTTGGTTCGATGTCTCAGAAATTTCTCAAATGTTTTGTTCGATGTTTTCGTTATTTTTCGTGGCTTTTTCATAAAATTACTTTTTTTTTTTTTTTTTTTTTTTTTTTTTTTTTAATAATAAACGAATGATTCGACAGCGAAAAGCCCAATTTTCGGTGGCAATTTTCTCGCCAACTATTTTCTCCTTCGTTTCTTTATTTCGTAGTATTTTCAAATCGAGCGAATCTCTTTATTGTTTTTCATCCCAGAGAGCAGAGTAACCGATGTATATGTATGGTTTAATTATTTGGCTGTGAAGACGAAGTAGGACTCGATAACTATATAAATTTTTCAAGAGAGAAAACAAAGCGTACGTAGAATTAAAAAAAAAAAAAAAAAAAAACGTTAGAACATAAGGATTCGATCTCTCTCTTTCTCCTTTAGGCTGTTGCGATTTATAAAAATAATAACGATTAAACAAAAAAAAAATAGATTTCCAACCAAAAGACCAGACGCGATCTTTATGTAAAAAAGAAAAAAAAAAAAAAAAAGTACCTTTGCGAATTATTTTATCTGAGATACGATCGAGCAACGAGTTAAAGGCAAAAAATTGATAAGATATTAAAATAGATGAAAAAAGAAAGAAAGAAAAAAAAAAAAAAAAAAAAAAACTGAGGGGAAATCCGTGATTTGAGACTATGGAAAGAGTCAATTTTTTGTCTTTTTGTTCGGCTCCGAATAAAGCGAATATTTGCGATAATTAACGCTTCTTTTATTACACATTTCGATTTTACGAAACAGTTGTTTGCACAAAAATACTCATTTTTTTCACGAATAATTTCTCCATTTTTGTGAAATCATTTTCGTGAATCTTTTCACTGTTTTTTTTTTTTTTTTTTTTTTTTTTAATACCGCGAATCCAACAAGTTTTGAGATTGAAAACGGGAATTTTCGCCAAAAAGTTTTCTACTGTTTGAAAAAAAGAGTTGTAAAACTCAATTAAAAAAATTTTTTTTTTTTTTTTCAACTTTCCACCGAAGAGTCTAAAAAAAAATGGAAAAATTTTTCAGATTGTTTTTCAAATTTCAATATATTTTCTATAAGAAATGAATATTTTTGTATTAAAAAATGCTTTTGTATTATCGAATTCTGGAATAAAAGTGAACGAAACAATTGAGAAATTTCATAGCGTCGGGAGCAGAGGAAAAAAATACTGAAAAATGACACTTTTCTGTCGTTCTTCGGATTCAAATTTCCCCTCGAAATAATATTTAAGATGCTTTCTATTGCTATCGATTTGTTTGTATATCTGATATATGGTATATGTATAATAAATGAAAATAGTAAATAGATATTATTTATATAATATACACGATGGAAAAAATAACAAGAAAAACAACAGAAATAAGAAGTAAAAAAAAACAAATTTGTTTGTATTGTATAACGATTTAACGACGATGTCTGCGATGCCATGTAGCGAATACACGACAAAAGAGAGAGAGTGTGTGTGTGTGTGTGGGTGTTTAATAATTAAAAAGAAAGAATAAAAACGAAAAATAAAGAAATGTATCTTTGGGTAAGACTCAAATTTTCAACTTTTCATCCTTCGCCATTTTTCTCATCGCTTCGGTCACTTTGAATCGAGGACCATGGCCCGGCACGATATAATCCGATATTTGTAAAATCTTTGATCTCATTTCGGCTTGAGTTTTGCGCAGCTCCTGGCTTCCTAAATTTTGCCAGATCGATGCATCTTCCAGGTCGCTCTCCTTTTCAAAAAGATCTCCTGTTATTGCTATTCTTACCGGACCCTCCGGAGATTTTGCGTCCACCAGGACACTCACGTCCTCCGCTGTGTGACCCGGTGTCGCTGTTATTCTGACACCTTCGCAAATTTTGTAATCCTCTGCGAATGAAAGGAGGAAACATTTTAAGGATTGTAGAATTTTCATTATGGTATAAGAACGACTGCGATGAAAAGGTTTAATTATACACTAGGTTCTTCGTTGCGAAATAACGAAGGTAACGATCTAAGATAAGTTCGTATCAGGCGAATATTTCATGATGAAAACTTAATAAAACGAGAAAGTTTGAAAAAAATGTAAAAAAAAAAAAGGGTTTATCGCTGTTTTGTTTTTGAAATTCCATGATTACCATTTGATAAATTTTTTTCATAAAATATCGTCCCTCGATGAACCGTTAATCCAACAATGTGCTCGGCGTTTAAAAACAAATTGTTGTTTCCTATGTGATCCGAATGACCGTGACTGCATACCACGTAATGAATGTCTTCCGGCTTGATGTTGTGCTTTGAAAGAGCTGAAAATACAATGAAATTATATTTTTTTTGTTTATTTTCAAGTCTGTTAACGTTTTCTAGTCAGGCTTGACCTGTTATCGCAAATACTGCGAGAACCGTTGAAGATAGAGCAAAAATGCATAGGATCAATTTTAAAGAGCATTAAATTTTTTACAAAAAAGTTCCTGGTGGCATTTTTCTATCTTCAGCGGTTTAGTTTTGGAAGCTGGTTTTAGGAAAACCTGATTTTCAAGGTCACTTAAAAAACGAACGGTTTTAGGTATACTTTTTTATTTGCTCTCAGAACAAAATTACTGGAGATAGAAAAAAATGGTCGAAAGCTTTTTTGTAGAGAATTTTTTTTTCTACATCATTGGTCCTATGAACTTTTGCTCCATCCCTAACCGTTCAGGCAGTATTCCTGATTAACAAGGGGTATGCAATGATAATTTAGTATTTTGATTATTCAAGGGGAAAATAAACGTCGGTATAGCGAAACCTTTTTCGACTTCGTATGTTCATGAAAAAATTGATTTACCTTTTATTATTTTGTCTCGATCCCAAGCTGTCATCGTGTCAACGATAACATTTTTTTCTGCTTTCACGAGTGTACAACTGCAGTTTGCATCCATTCGTACGTCATCCAGTTGTTTCGAATAACCCTCGAAAAGTACAATAACTTCGGCCATATTTTGTTATGATTCCTAAATTTGATTACTTTAATATCGATTATAGTTGAGAAAACGAATTATTCGTGATACTTGCTATTTATGTTTAAAACGCGTACGATGTTTTGAACCGGCACTTTTAATTCTGAGGTTATGTGCAACAATCAATATGGACGCCGAACATCACAAAACACACGACCCGGATGTAAACAAACGGCTTTGAAGTTTTAATAACAACATATTGTTTTGAAAAATTCTTTCAAAATGAAGCTGGTAAGTGGAAAATGATTCAAACAATTCTTTTTTATAAATCAAAATGCTTCGTTCTCGTATTTCGTAAACTGATAGTTCTAACCTCTCAAAAATACGAAAATTTTCGAACCGATTTTCAAAAAACTATCAACAGCTGTTGGACAGAAAAATAAAATAAAATGAGAAAAAAAACTTAAATAATTGTTGTTTCAGTACCCAATGTGCTCGAAAATTTCAGTTTATCTTTTTCAATTTTTAGTACTGCTTGTCCAGTGAACCTACGAAACCATGCCTTGTTCTGAGTTTCAAGGGAATTACTCTGATGCTTGATTGCGGCTTGAATATGCAGTCCGTTTTGAATTTTATGCCAATGCCCATGGTCCCGAGTGCTAGATTCAATTCCCTCCCATCTTGGCTCCCGCGAGACAATCATCAGGACTGGCAAATCGAAGGGGTACGTCAAAAATAAAATTAAAAAAATGAATAAAATAAAGAATTTTTGAATTTGAATTTGAATTTTGTCAAGAATTTTTTCTCAATAAAAATTTCGTGTTGTACAAATTCCAGATAAAATGGAAGTAAAAGAAAAGCTTTCCCTCCAAACTAAAAAGTTTTCAGATCGTGAAAAATATTCAAATATTTGGCTCCTCGCGGAATTCACAAAAAAACTGCTGAAATAAAGTTAAATTTTTTAGTAGATTATAAAAAGCGACAAAATGAATTTCTCGAATAATTTCATCTCGTCAAAAGTTATCAGAAAATGTAAAAATGACAGGATAGAACAATTTCCCAATAATTTTTGTATACAGGAATTGAAAGAATGTTGCGGCCGAGTGTTTGTCGATTCCACTCCAGAATTTTCTCCGCCGCTGGAGAAAATAGTAGATTTTTCAGAGATCGACGCGATCCTAATATCCAATTACACCTGCATGTTGGCGTTGCCGTTTGTTACGGAGGGAACGGGTTTCAAAGGAATAGTTTATGCGACTGAGCCGACGTTACAAATCGGAAGATTTTTCATGGAGGAATTGGTGGAATATATAGAGCAAACTCCAAGAGCGACATTGGCAAAGCACTGGAAAGAAATGCTGCACGTTCTGCCTCCGCCGTTGGCTGATTCGCTTAAACCCAAATCCTGGAAACATTTGTACTCCATGGCTGCGGTAAACTCTTCTTTATCCAACATTCAAATGGTCGGCTACGATCAAAAGTTAGATATTTATGGCGCTCTCACCGTCACACCGATAAGCTCCGGATATTGTCTCGGCAGCAGCAATTGGCTCATTTCCTGCGATCATGAAAAAGTTGCCTACGTCAGCGGCTCCTCGACTCTCACGACTCATCCACGTCCCATGGAACAAACCACTCTCAAACATGCCAACGTTCTCATTCTTACCGGATTGACGCAAACTCCTACCGCCAATCCTGATACCATGCTGGGAGAACTTTGCATGACCGTCGGTTTGTATTTTTCTCAAAAAATGTTTTATTTGAGATTCGATAATAATTGATTTAGCATTTTTTAATTTTTTACATATTGAGCCCAAGAGAATCGCAAAAAGTCATAATTTCTTAATCATTAGTGATGAATTTTTATTATTTTTTCTGCAATTCCTTAGCGTCTGAATCATCTTCGATTTTTTTTCCCATTTTATAAAGTTTTTTTTGGAATCGTTTGCGCAAAAATATGGAAATTTTTTTATCAATATCGAAGAATTTGATTCAAATTGTAATTTTATTGAAAATTATTAACTTTAGTGTTGTTAAACACAATGAATAACGAATTTGACGTTTTTTTTTTTTTTTTTTTTTTTTTTGCAGCGATGACTCTACGAGCCGGTGGCTGCGTCCTCATTCCTTGCTACCCCTCCGGAGTAGTTTACGATCTTTTCGAGTGTCTAAGCACGCATCTCGACAAATCAGGATTTTCTCAAATTCCCTTATTTTTTATATCATCAGTCGCCGAATCATCTCTCGCGTATTCAAACATATTGGCTGAGTGGTAAATGTATTTTGATTTCCAAGTTAAGCAGCCCAAAGAACGTGCGAAAACATATTTTCCAATGTTTTTTGCCCAAACTAATTTTCCTTCTTACGAAACGTTTGAAAATTCATAAGAAACAAGAAAATTTATTTGCTCCACGAATTTCTTCTTTTTTTACTCCTTTTTACAATAAAATTTCTTTCTTTATAGCTCATTTATTTTTCGTCTCGATTTATTGGCGAAATTCAATTTTTTAAACATCAGTAAACGAAAATTATTTTTTGGTAATAAAAAAAAAAAAAAAAAAAAAAAATAAAAAAAAAATGTTTTCTTTGATTCTCAGGCTCTCGACGAATAAGCAAAACAAAGTTTACCTACCCGAGGAACCGTTTCCTCACGCCTTTCTCGTTAAAAACGCTCGCCTCAAACATTTCACATCGACGTACGCGGAAGGCTTCAGCACCGATTATCGTCAGCCCTGCGTAGTGTTTTGCGGTCATCCGAGTCTGAGGTTCGGCGATGCTGTCCATTTCGTTCAATTGTGGGCGAACAATCCTCAGCATACGATCATTTTTACCGAACCGGATTTTCCTTATCTCGATGCTTTGGCACCTTTTCAACCTTTGGCTATGAAAGCCGTTCATTGCCCGATCGATACGTCCTTGAATTTTACACAAGCTAACAAACTCATCAGGGATTTGAAACCTGAAAATCTTGTCGTTCCTGAATGCTACACTCAACCGCCAATCATTGCACCGCATCGAGCTGATCTTGTTATCGATCCGGTTGGTGTAAGTTGATAAAGAGAAAAATTCATTTGGACGTTTTTCTCGAAAAATTTGAAATTTTTCATTCATTTATTCAAATTATGTATAATGAGGATTCAATATTCGTTTGTTGCTTTTTTTTTTTTTGGATATTTATCGAAAATTATTCTTTTATCGATATTATCGAGGATCAAGATCAAATTATCTTCGATATATTAATTTTCATCAAATTTTGTTACAATTTGTTTTACTATTTGCTTTTATTTCAAATTTATATTTTATTTACTTTTTCGAAATGGATTTTTTTCTCGAATATTTAAGGAGTTTCGGTAAAAAAGGCAAAATGTTAAGAAATTAATGAAATTTGGTGATAATGTTCTTCAACATCAAGTACAAAAAGACAAATTTTTTTCAAAATTTTCTTCTACTCAGTTATCGAGTAATTATGCATTAAGGAGGGTGGCTACATACGACAATATGATAAGAATTTAATAAAATTTAGTGATAACATTCTTTAGCATCAAATGCAATGACACAAATTTTTTCAAATTTTTCGTCTACATAGTTGTCGAATGATTGGAGTTTACAATATGCAAAAGATATACCTATATATATCAGAATCCTATGCTTACGGATGTAAACTCTAGTATTAAATTACTCGAAAACTATGTAGAAGAAAAATCTTAAAAAATTTGTATATTCATATTTAATCCAAAAGAATATGCTCACCAAATTTCATTAAATTCTAATCATTTCGAATTTTCCTATGCTTTTAACATGACAACATTGTTGTGTGTAGCCAACCTCCTTAAAGCAGATTTCTTATGCCCGAAGTGTATACCTATATATATGGAAACGGTATGCTTATACACGTGAACTTTAGGTCTTCAATTACTCGCATAACCGTGTAGAAGAAAAATCTGAAAAAATTTGTATTGTCAAATTTGGCACTGAAGAATATGTTGACCAAATTTTATAAAATTCTTAAAATTTTTGAAATTTTTTGTATTTTTAACATGGTTTAGCATGGCAACATATTGTATCGCCTGTATCGAAACTCCTTGAATGATATAATTGTGGATAATTTTTTGTTAGAAAATTATCATGAAAAAAAAAAGTGACGTTTATCAAATAATTGTATAATTTATGAATTTTTCAGGAAAAACCCTTAATTACGTTCAAACGTGGGGAAGTCATAAAGTTACCATTGAAAAGAAAGAAAGGTCGAGTTTTCATAGAACCGGAATTAGCTGGTCAGATTATTCCGAGCGAGATAAGGCCGGGTTTGAGTCTCGCTTCCGTCACCGGTGAGCTTGAGGTCAAAGACAACGTATACACTATAAAGGTACAATAATTATAGCCTTATTTCAATTAGAAAATAGAAATGCTTTTACCTGATTCATTTATGAAAAAGGGAAGTTGATAAATAAAAAAATGAGTTGAGTCGATAAAATATTTTAATTGAGCCACGAAAAATGAGTTCCCGAATTACCTGAGTAAAAAAATTGAGTTTATGAAAAATTGAGTCGATCTCATCGGTCAATTTCATTGAATTAAAGTCAATTACGCGAATGTATATTGAGTAAATTTTGTCATTTGAAAACAGTAATTAAGTTGAATCAATTATTTGAGTTATTTCAGTCAATTATCTAGGTTTATTTGTTAATGAAGTTTGATTCATCGATAAGGTTGAGTTAATTCAGTAATTTGAGTTATTCGAGTCAATTGATTACACAAATGGATAATAAAATTCAATCGTTCTTACAAGTTACGTCAATTAAAAGAGTTGAGCTTCTCGATACGAGTGTTTGACAATATTTCTAATGTTTTACAGTGCGTCGATGAACGAACCGGTGGAAAACGGAAAACTCCTATCGACGTTGCCGCACCCGACAAGGAACAAGTTTTAAAAGAACGAAAACACGAATACGGAAATATCGATCCACAAGAATTGTTACAAAAATTGAATCAGGAAGGAATTCTCGGTGCTAAACTACAACACACCGCCACGTCTACGAGCATTCATTTGGTACGTTTGAAAAATGAATAATCGTCACAGTATTCCTCACTTATATCTGATCGAACGATTACTTTTGCGAATTTCATTCTCAAACTCAAGTTATTTATCGTTTTCTTTTTTTTTTTAGTTGACAAAATCGACTCACCGATTTGTAGGGCTTTTTTTATTTTATTTTTTCTTCTTTTCAAACCATTTTTTCTTCAAGCGAATATTCGTAATTGAAGTTCTGCTTTCGGATCATTTTAAATTGTTTTTTTGACTTACTTTCGGCGAAAAGATGAAAAGTTTAATGTGAATTAATTGATTTTTGCAGCAGGACGAGGACACTCTCATTCAAATAGGCGACAATTCGACACACATTTTTTGCAACGGCGATCAAAATTTGCGTCGAAGATTAAGAGCTATAATAATGCAGTGTTTGAAGAGATTTTGATCTTTCGATGACTGAAGGACTGTTTCATTTTTCTTGTTGTTCGTTATAGTTTTTAATGAAGAAAACAAAAAAAGCACATTCGATTCTTATTTCTACGAATAATATTATTCAACAATGATCATCCGTACAGAATAATAACTTACGAGCTAAGAATTCTTTTCTTTTGTTTACCAGTTTTTCTTTCGTTTTCAAACTGTTTTAATATCATTCTCTTTTCTCCTACTGGGAAAAAAAAAGGTGTTTACACTCATTTAACTCGTACTTCCGAGTATCACAATCGTGTGACCTACGAACTAGGCAAAAAGGTTTGAGACAAAAAGAATAAAAATGTGACGATAAAGAAAAAATTCATTTGGGAAATGCAAAAAAAGCGACTAGCAAAAAAATCGTAAGTACGAACAAATTGGTGAGTTTTTCTTTTCTTCTCTTCTTCTTCTTCTTTTTTTCTTCGTTTCTTTCAGCACACTTATTTCGTGCAGAGATTCGGGTTCTTTGGACAAACCGTACTTTTTTCGGTTCTTTTCAAAGAAAATTACTCTTGTGCTCCATTTTTTTTTTTTTTTTACAATATTATTAGCTTCTTGATTTATCGTTTCAATGATTAAATATAAAGGATCTAACGGTACAGTTACTAATAAGCAGTTTACCACGTGAGTCCGAATTGCTACATTCTGAATTTGTTCTTTCTTATACTTTCGTAGAAAAAAAACGTTTTTTTTTTTTTTTTTTTTTTTTAGTTTTTTTTCTTCTTTCTTGGTACAAGACCAAGAGAAAACTTGGTCTCTATTTGTGTTTGCATAATTCGTAAGTTCGCCAGTTTCGAAGTCTCTTTGAGAAAAAAAAAAAAAAAGCCTAATTTTTGAATCTCAAATTTTTCATTTTTTTCCACTCTTTGGCAGCCTTTTTTCGGACAATTTATCGTACGAGATTGTTTCATGCAGTGAAAAGATGGATGAAACATTATTTTTTCAGCATCGTCGCACCACGATCGAATTCTTTTCGGATACGATCACTTTTTTTTTTTTTTTTTTCTCTAAACCGCAAAACCCACAAGTTTTCTTCTAGTTGTTGCCATTGAAATTTTCGACGAAGCTTCATTTTTTTATCGAATTAGGAAATTTCGGTTTTTCTTCAACTCTTTTTTGCGTAGAAATTCGATATTTTTGTTTTTGTTTTTTTTTTTTTTTTTTCATTTTTCGATAATTTCGCATTGAATCTTTCTTTGTCGAGTTATTCACTAGAGAATTTCTCGTAATTCATGAAAATAGAAAAAAGTGAAATATTTGGATTCGAATTTTTCGTCTGATTTTTTTTTTTTTTTTTTTTTTTTTTTTTTTAATTCAAATCAGGCTTTTTGAAAAAATGTTGTTTGGCTCAGTGTAATTTGATTTTGTTAATTTTTTCTTTTTAGAGAATTTCTCGCACACGATCGTTGACCCATTGTAAAATTTCGTCAAATTTGGATCTCATCTCGGTAAGAATGTTGTCGAATTCGTCCGCCACGAGAGGCATTTGAGGAAGTTTTTTCTTGTCAACGAGATCGATCGTCTGCAAAGGCTTTTTATCCTCGAGCCTGGCTTTCTTACTCACGTTCAAAATGTAGCAATCCGTCACCTAGTTGGCAGTAGCGAAGCCAATCGCGAGACCAGCCGCGAACGAGGCTAAAAAGAAATGTATTTCCTTTGTCCTAAACGTCTCCTCGCCCGTTAACGAATGATACCAACGCCTGGTGCGCGATTCGCCATTTTTTAGTAGCTGCTCCGCTTTATCCAGCTTTTTGTCCACAAACCTCTCAACCTGAAACACCAAATTTCGTTCCAACATAAAAAAATCTGTCTCTGAAAAAGAAAGAATATCGAAGAGAGACAAAAAAAAATATTTTGTTTTTCTCAAACTTCAAAATTTTTGTTTTTTTTTTTTTTTTTTTTCGAAGAAAAATTTTTTTCTTTTGAATATCAAAAATCGTTATTTCATCTCTTGAAAATGTACAAAACTTAAAATCGTCTTCACTCAAAACGATGAAAAATCGAATTTCCAAAAAAACGGTAAACGGAAAACAATTGTTTCGAAGACCTAATCTCTCTACGATAAAAAATCCTGTTGTTCCAAGAAAAAAAAAAAGCCTAATCGAGAGACGAAAAATAAGTTATTAGTGAGACTCCAAAATTTTTTCTTTTGAACAACAAAAATTCGCTCTTTACCTCTTAGAAACGTACGTTTGAGAATTTATTCGAAAAATCGTATAACTTATGCATTAGCAAAATTATAATTTCCGAAAGAGTTCAATCTTTTTTTTTTTCTTACCGAATCGAAAAAATCCAAAAAAACTCTGAATTCGAAAAAAGTGCAAAATAATTGCTCAAAACAATATTTATCTTGATAAAAAAAAAAAAAAACCATCAAAAACCATCAATTTCAAAAAGGGATTCGATAGTTTCCGACAAAGAGTCGAAAATATTTTTCAGAAAATGCGAAATTAAAAACAAAAAAAAAAAAATGAAATTACACTTGAATAAAAAATTTCGTTTACTCGCAAATATTTATGGGAACGAACAGATTTGAAAAAAAGATCTTCGTTCGAAATTCATATTAAGATGGGACATCGTGTGCCATAGAAATAAATAGTCTGCTTAAAAAAAAAAAAAAAAAAAAAAAAAAAAACAAAAAGTCGTAAAGTTACAATAAAACGCAATGATTCTGATACGCAAGATTTTATTTTGGATTTAAAAAAACAGAATGGCGATTTTCAACAGAGTCATTGTCGAGGCTCGATTGAGTGGGGCGTAATTAATGATCTCATCGAACGTTTCGAAACGAAGAGAAATTTTCTAAATATAAAAAATCAGGGGCAAGGAGAAAATCATACGGATTCATTTCAATGTTTTCACGAGGACGCGAGGCCGAGTATAAAGCCACCAATGAAACTGGTCGCTGCGTAAGAATTCTTCCGACACCAACTTCCTACCTGAAAAACGAAGAGAAAAAGAAAACGAAAACGCTAATTTTCAGATAATTCTTGAACAGACTCCGAAGGACCCGAATCTTCATTTTACCTAATGAAATAATTGCATTTACTGTCGATTCAAAGATGCAGAATTTCATTTAAATTTTTTCTGTCTAAAATAAAAACGAAAAGCTGCCGTTAACTGAGTTTTTTTTATGAGAAAATTTTTAAAATTTGTTCATTATACTTGACGCGTTTTTACCGAGTCAAGTAACAATGTGAATTGTAAAAAAAAAAATTTGTTCAACTCTTTTTTTCTTGTTTTTAGCGAAGCTATAAAATTAGAAATAATTCAAGCGCTGAAAAAATGTTAATCGATTGGAAAATTTTGTTTTCACCTTGTCCATGAATTTGGGACCTTCGCCGGTGATTTTTTCTTCCACCTTGTCTGTAATTTTGTCTGCTTTTTTTTGAATTTTGTCCCAATTGATTTTAACGTAGCCCTGATGAGCCGCGACCTGGAGAATTATTATTCCGCCTCCCACAGCAAAGGCCACGACCTTGCCGACCTTCATCGTCAGGAAACCAGTCGCCCTGAGCAACAGAAAATCCAATAAATATTTAAAAACTCGAAATTTCAGATGTTAAACAAGTTCAGAAACAAATGGACGCAAGAAAGTTTCCGAAGAACAGCGAAGGCGGCGATAAATATGAAATTTCAGCTGCAAAATTGGTTTGCAAACAGAAAATCAATTATTTCAGTTTTAATGATTTTTGGATAAGTTTCGAATGATTGCAAAAGAGTTTGAGCAAAATTGAAAATGATGTTAAATAAGAATACAAACGTTTGTGAATATTTGCCAAAAGATGACAAAAATATAATTTTTTGTAACGATGAAAAATTACCATCCCGATGCTGTGCCAATGACGATTTGTTTAGTAGCTGACGTTTTACTGACGTCTCCCAAAATTTGGTCGATTATCGACTTTGCTTCTTTGGAAACGTCCATATCGTGGGTTTCGATATTCGCACTTTCTTTGCTTCGTTT
This sequence comes from Campoplex nolae, assembly GCA_037893425.1. Classification (NCBI taxonomy): domain Eukaryota; kingdom Metazoa; phylum Arthropoda; class Insecta; order Hymenoptera; family Ichneumonidae; genus Campoplex; species Campoplex nolae. Next base: position 1,888,142 of record JBBLXU010000299.1, on the reverse strand, counting down.
TGACACGGGAAGACTCATAGAGACTCTGAAATATATACGCACAAATATACAAAGTGCGGCAATAATTATCAGCACTGAAAATATCTTCGAGGTTGTAAAGTTCCCAATAAAATCTTAAATTAATGTTAAAAAACATCGGAAACTGTTTCTTTTTTAATTTACAAAAATTTTGCGCCAGATTTCCGGTTAGAGATGGTAATCGACAGAAATTAGTAAATTAAAATGCAATTTAAAGATTTTCAGCTTTTTTCTTTGTTCCCTGCGGCAAAACTTTGACAAAAACTTTTGAAAAACATTTATATTGTTTAAAAAGTGAGAAGCCGGGAGAATGACATATCGAGCTTTATTTCCATTGACCGATTTTGAAATTTTATAAATCGGTCGTTGCGACGATACAAAAATTGAACTGATTTACGAAGCAAAAAAATAGTCAAAAATTTTTTTTGCAAATTTGGTAAAATCGATAAAAATTATTTGCGACTAACGTGTTCGCTTTAATAAATGGTAATCGTCGAGGATTCGAAGATACTTCCAGTGTTAATAATTATTGCTTCACCCCGATATAGACATATATATGAAAAATGGTGTAAAAGGGTGGGAAAATAAAATAAATTGCGATGATAAATCAAACATTGATATAAAGGAGCAGTGTTTTTTTTTTTTTTTCGAAACTGCGTATTTTTTAAAAATTCCGATCACGAGTCATATTCATTTGGCAATGTTGCGTACGTATATTCGCGAAGTGTCTTAAAATACCGATTCGCAATATACGATTGTTATTACGAGATGAAAATTCCGCGAATTGAACGTTTTTTTTTTTTTTTGTCAACTCGCGTAATAAAAAACAAAAAATAATCACACGTATAGAACTATAATAATAATATATTTGAAAAAAAAAAAGAAAATCAATAGCGATGATAATAAAAGAAGACGATTTTATTCTAACAGAAAAGAGATGTACGACACTACCGTTTGAAAAATTTTCTTGCACCCGTAGAGACGACACTTTTTCGGAATTTCGGCATTAGCGAAAATATTCACATAAGCATAAAAGAGATTATATTTATTATACGACGATTTAATTAGTTTTCAAAGATTTTTTCGATCGTTTTTTTTTTTTTTTATAACTCTCACCTATTTTGTGAAATTATTAGTTACCCGAAAATTCGATCGAATTGTGCTCGTTTTTTAGACTTTACGTTCGTTCTTTTTTCTCGTGTGCGTCGCACAGAAATGTTCTGACAGATGAACGAGAAATAATTTCTATCGACTTGGGGGAGCGCAAATCTACTGTGTAGAGTCTGCCGTCCCGGAGTTTTAGATTTTGTACTTTATTATACATGGTGTCTTGAGATGGACAGTTGCTCAAGATCGAAAATGGAGTCATTTTTTCATATAATCTTCAGCCGGACAGACAATATACGAATAATGAAACCGAAAAACAAATCAATTTCTGACTCAGAATTAGGTCTTACGTTTATTTCAATTGTCGTGAGACACCCTGTATATTAATTTAATTATCCCGGTAACAACACGAACGTGAGTTTAACCGAAAGCGCTTGCGTTACTCTTCGAATACATCAGGAGTGCTCAAAATTTCTGTATTGTAAACTACTATGTAGAATTTTCGAATCCAAATTTGCCATATTCAATAGTTTGTTAAGAATTTCAAATAATTAATCCCGAATACTTTGTTTTTATAACACAATTTCAAAACCATCACAAAGTACATGAGCAAGTTTGAACAAATGTGGAAGCGCGCGCGTTATCGTTACTCCCGTGAAAACAATCAACGGGCTAAATTCACGTCCGGCGGAGGCAAAGTATTTTTTTCTCGTTTTTTCGCCCTCTCTCGTATATAGCAACAAAAAAAAATGAGTAACTTTGTCGCGTGTGTAAATCGGCCTGGTTTAACCTACCGGTTCGTGGCCTGAGCCGCGAAGTAAATTAATAAAAATAAAATTAGCCCAAATTTCGTGCTCGTTCTTAAGATGATAAAAAAAAGGCGGTAAGATCGAACGTGTGATTCTCGCGCGTGTTTCCCTCGGTTTTTAGTGGCATATATACATATATTTATATATGTATATATTTTTTTTCCACGATTGTTCGACGCTGTTGATAAGCGACGTCGTCGTCGTCGCCGTCGCCTTCGTCGTCGACGAAGTCACCCGCGCCAACATGATTTTACCCGGTTTATCGTGCGCGTTTTAAACATTAATTTTTAATCCTTAATAAAAGTGCGGTTTTAAAGTGATCGTGTAAAATGGCACAGGAGACCGACGACATTAATTTGACACCGCAAGAATTGCAGACTCTCTCCGAGCTCGACAGGTGAGTTTTTCTTTTTTTTTTTTTTTTTTTTTTTTGTAAACACGAAGGAAAAAAAACTGTCAAAATTACGAAATTAGTCTTTTTTTTTCGGCTCACTTTCAAATTGTCCTTTTTATCAGAATTTTCCGAAGTTTTTGGAACAAACATAACCTAGTTTTCTTTTTGTTTTTTTTTTTCTCTCGCTCCGTACACCAAAAAAAATCCGAGAGTCTCAACCTACTGACATCCTTTCCATCCAATTCGAACCTTTCACGTTCATCCTCGAGAGCTTGACATCCTTGCCCAATTTTTCGCCATCCCCGATCGTTCCTCCGAAAATGGAAATCAAATTTTTTCACTTTTATTATTTTTCTCACAATTTCCTAACCTTAAACGTCATCGCGACGTTTCTCACTTCGAATGTTCGACCGAATTGACAAAAGACTAAATGGTCGTTCGATTTTTTGATTATCTATTCGTTTTCGAATTTCATATTTTCATCTAATTTAGTCCTTATTTGATTCTAAATTGACAAAAAAAAAAAAAAAAAACTGCTATTTTGGTCATTTTCGTTATTTACTCTTTTGAGTTATGAAGAAATTTTCTCAATGTTTTATTCTTTTCTCCGTTTAGTCGCCAGTTTGGTTTTCTCAAACTCAACTCGGCTGAACAAAGCAAAAAAAAAGCTCTTGTTGTACGTGCCGTAAAATATCTCGAACGTATGCTGGTCCAAGCCCAGGCAGAAAAACAACGCAGAAAAAACGACTGCGTCAAATTCAATACGGAGGAGGGCAAAAACGACGAACCTGACAAGGGCATTAGCATCGATCCCAAAACTTATTGCAAACTCGGACACTTTCATCTACTGCTGGAAGATTATGCCAAAGGTAGATTTTTCCAGTTCTTTTTACATTGTATTTTCTGAAGTATTTTCTTTTTTCGGATAAACAGCGTTACGTTCAAAAGTATATGCAAATACTTGGTTAAAATTTTTCAATTTATCTATATCCAAGGATGATCCAATTTCTTATTACGCGAGAATAAGTTTGTATTCATGAAAAGTCAAATTTTTTTATTTGAAAGTTGATATTGATATTTAAATCATTTTCAATGTTTTCGAATCCATTTCAATCGTCGTATTATCGTCCTTCCTGATTTTTAATCGACATAGATGCGATGCAATGGAATTTCGTATCTCTGTTTGAAAATTTTTTTATCTATGAAAATGCATTTTTTTTCATCTCAAATTGACTGCAATTTAAGAGCTTTTAAAGACAGAATAATTCTTTTTATTAAATTCCAGAAACAAATTTGCAAACAGTCAATTTCGATGAGATAAAAATGTTTGAATAGTATGTTCGAACGTAGTAATAATTTGGTCGTTAGCGATACTGATTTGTGTCGGTACATAAGAGTGCGATGACATGAATTATTTTCGTTTTTGAAAATCTTTGAGCTTGATTTTATTTCTCCAAGATCAAGAAGTCGATGAAGAAAAATAATTTTTGTTTTACAAAACTCGCGTAATGATTTTGCAAAAATATTAACAAATAATACAACAATTACAGCAATGTCAGCGTATCAAAAGTTTTACACGCTGAAAGGCGATTACTGGACAGACGCTTCGTTTCTGTACGGCCAAGGCCTGGTGTACTTTCATTTCAACGCCTTCCAATGGTGAGTAAAAACAAATTAATTAGAACAATCAATCATCGAAAACTTACCGAAAGCCTTTTTATTATAGCATGTCTCGTTTGGAAAAAAACGTATTAGAAAATGCAAACAAAAGATAAACCTGGATTTCCTGAACAAAAATCATTAAAAATTCCAGGATTTGCTCACGTCTTGCAAGTGTAAGACAATAATTTTATATCAATTTGAAAAACGCTTAAAAAATGGTGTTTTTGAAAACGGTGATCATTCTGTTTTCAAAACTAACTGATTTATTTTGCTATTATGTTTGTTCCGAACATTAATTCTAAACGCGCCTAAGCAGGGTGTCTAATGGCCTAAAAAGTCATGAAAAAGCTTAAATGTCATGAAATTACATTCAGCCATGAAAAAATGATGAAAAATGTCCATTAAACCTGGTTTCTACGAGGTCTCCGTATTTTTCATCATCATTTTTGTGTTTTCATACATTTGCATGGAAATTTTGAAAAAATTCCAATCTGTTCAAAATCAAAAATAAGTTTGTTTCTTTTCCTGATTTTTTTTTGTTTTTTTTTTCTGAAAACTTTCTAATTTCCTAATTATATCAGAAGATCGACGAGACCAATCAATTTATGTCGACTAGAAATACCTAACTATGAAAGAAAAGGGAAAAAAATCGAAAAAATTCAAGTGAATACAAAATACAACTTTTAACTCCTTATAGATTATTGTGTTTTCGGTTCTAAAAATTTCTTGATATATATATTTTTGTTAGCGTACAACATAGTCATTTTTTCAAAGAGCAGAATGAAAATATAAAAATTCTGAACATTTTTATATTTTTATACCAACAACTCATCCATAATGTCATGAAAAAAAATCCATATTCATTGGCCTAAAAATCCTTGGAAGTCATGAAATTTTAGTCCTAGTAAAATTAGACACCCCGCTAAGTCGTTGAAATAAGTGCATTATTAGCTCCATTTGCATGTTTGGATTTGCTTCAAAAGCCTACCGACTGAGCTTAGCCTTTGAACTAAACGAATTTATCGTTGGTCGGTAAGATAGAATTTTTCTTACCATCGTTTTTTGTTTTACTTTATCGACGCAATTTCTATATGAATGTGGTTTCTACCGACGAGGAGGTTGATTTGCACCAAAAAATATTATGTTTGGTAAGGTGAATAGCCTTGCGATGTCGCCAGTGTCGTAAATTATTGGGACGCCAAAGTTTTCCCCCTCTAAAAATATTCTCCCGTCTCTACGATCTTGAATACATATATATATTTATTGTATACACATAAATATAGGTATATATTTGAGACGAGACATTTTAGGTCTACGTGCCGAGTCGCTCGAATCGCATGGCCGTGTCGTCGAGGGGCGAAGCACAAACGCACGTATATATACACAGTGGGAAAGACAGAGAGAGAAAAACAGGGAAAAAGAGAAGGAAAGAGAGAAGCAATATTAAACTACACCGTCGTACCCTAGGAACTCTTCGCGAACGAATATATTCTTTCATCGTTGCGATTCTCCGTATAGCAACAGACAACAAAAAAAAGCAATGGTTCAATTTTTCGAAATCTATTTATTCTTTATTTATACGTGTTTGATAATTTTATTATTATAAAATAAAGGAATTACTTTAATTTTTGAAAATGATGTATTTATTTTTGATCGATCGATTTTTTAATTAATTCGTTATGGGTAATTATTTTTTGTGCTCGGGTAGCCAGAGTCGAAAAAAAAACGACATTTTGATTAAAAATTGTTATTTTCATTCTCGATTGATCGATATTGTAATTTATTCGGGGGTGGATATAATCGTATCGTCTCTCGTGTAGCAACGGAAGAAAAACAGCATTTTGCTTCAATTTTTTATGCAACTTATACATTTTTTTCGATTTTTTTTTTTTCATTCGTGGTGGGTAATCATAAAGAAAATATATCGCTGTCCAATTTCCTTTCAATTCATATTCGATCGATAGATTTGTTAACCAATTCATTTTAGTGAATTATGATTTTGCTAAATTCGTTCCAGACCTAAAAAATTATGGTTTTCAAAGTAGTTTTTCATAATTATAGGGACGTTGCTCTTTCATAACGAAAATAGGGAATTTAATTGGTGCGAACCTGGTGAGCATATTCTGTACTAAACAATATGGCGATTGGAAGGTACGACGGAAAATGGTAATATCATTAAAAATGAATTGCGTGGACTTTTAACCTGGATATTTTGAGTGTTTGAGATTATTCGGAATATTCGTTTAACCTCTCAGTTCTGATTTAGCGTTCTTGTCAACCTGAATTTCGGATCATTTGACAGTTTTAATAAATCGAACTAAGAGCTTCGTTTTAAGCTATCGTGTGAAACGTCACTTCTCTCGGTATTTCTGTGAATTTTACATGTGGTGTGTTCTAAAATTGGTGATTTTCATGAAGATAGGGAGAAATGGGTCGAGAGCGACGGAGAGAGAGATAGAAAGAGCAGGAGATATGCGTCGGACTAAAAATTACGATATTTCGATCGCGCGAAACACCGAGAGAATAATTCAAACGAAATTCAGTTCATCAGTACCCTTTTTTCGAGTTTCTTACTGGGCTTGGAAATCTGTCGCCCTCACGTCCTTTCTTTGACCTTTCATTCTCCACTTCGGATGCTCTCGCTCACACGCACACACGCGCCCGCGCACACTCATTCTCTACGAGTCGCGTTTTGTAAATAGAAACGAGGAAACAAAAAGAAACTGGAATACGAAGAAAGAGAGCAGAGAGGAGAGAGTTGGGGTAACGAAAAAAGAATGAAAGAGCGAGAGTAAAAACGGGTTAAGCGCCGTAGTATCATCTTCCTTTTTTCTTTTATTTCTCATCTCTCTCTCTTTCTCTCTCTCTCTCTCTCTCTCTCTCTCTCTTTTTTTTTTTACTTTTCTTCCGTCATTCTCGTGAACTACGGCCATGCACTATGAGGGAAAAAATAGAAACTGGAACAGCTCGATATTTCGTGTGTATCTCACCATCTTTTTCTATCTCGCTTTTTATTCCTCGAGAGGTTGTAAAGTATTCTTAAAAAGAGAAAAAAAAAATAAATACGACGACGACGAGCCACTTCGAAAAAAGTCCCTTTGTGCACCAACTTCCTCTTGTCAACATATCTATATATACACGTATGTTCAAAGGCTTCCCTTTCCGGTATCTGAATAATGAAAAAAAAAAAAGTTTTCTTTCCGATAAAAAAGGTTCGCACTATCTCATGCATGAAAAATAGACACAACTCGTTATTTAAAAGAGAAAATTACTTAAACGCTCTAATAAAAATTCTCTAGATTCTACGAACAATGTGCATGTGCATGAAATCAACTAATGTTCTAGATATTTTTTTATAATTATTTCTTCAATCGAATAATAAGTATTATTTAAAATATACAAAATTGATAGAATTTATGGAGGTACTGACCACTATACTACCGAAGAAAATGAAAGAACTCGTGACTATCAAGACAAAAAGGATGAGGTGAAATGCTGAATCAAAAATCAATGTCTAGTTATGTCTTGTATGAAATAATTATTGACTTATAATTATAACGTTGAAATGTACAATTCGCATAGAGGAATACTGATCACTATACTACCGAGGAATATGAAAATACTCTTGACTGTCGAAACAAAGAGGATGATGTAAAATGCTGAATCAAGAATTCATATTTAATGATGTCTTCTACGAAATAATTATTAACTTATAATTATAACGATAAAATGTATAAATCGCACAGGATGATACTGACTACTATACTACCGAAGAAAATGAAAATCTTCTTGACTGTCAAAGCAAAGACGATGAGGTGAAATGCTGAATCAATAATTTATGTCTAATTATGTCTTCCATGAAATAATTATTAACTTATAATTATAATGATGAAATGTATAAATCGCACAGGATGATACTGACCACTATACTACCGAAGAAAATGAAAATCCTCTTGACTGTCAAAGCAAAGACGATGAGGTGAAATGCTGAATCAATAATTTATGTCTAATTATGTCTTTCTACAAATAATTATTAACTTATAATTGTAATGTTGATTGTACAAATAAATGTACAAATCGCACAGGGAGATACGGACCGGTATACTACCTAAGAAAAGGGGGGTAAAATTATTTTAACTTTTGTTTTGAATCATTGATCGTTGAACAAAGTTTATCTACTGAAAAAGGGTTCTTTTCTGGCGTACGTGACCCTTTTATATCGGAGGGTTAATTCTTGCTCACCCTGACGATCGTAAATTTTTCGTAACCCTCGTATGAAACTTTCAATACAATCGAAGTCCTCCCCCATCGTTGAATTCTCTCATGACGCGTGCTGGACCACGTGCAATCTCTCGTGTACACTTATAACCATGTACTCGTATGTATAGGTATATGTTTACGTTTTCTCGTATTAAAGATTCACCCCCCTCGGTCATTCTATTTTTCAGTCGCACCCTCAATGTCACAGCTAATGTTGCAATTCTCCTTGAGCATTTGTCACGTACACACATACTAAGCCAGTTTCTCATTGCATCCATTCCATTGTTTCAAAAATTTGCATTTAAAACGGTTTTTTTAAATTTGCTTACTGTTTGATGCATTCTAATTGAAAATGTTATTGATCACATTTCAAGACTAGTATAATCAATCTATCACTCTGTAACCTATCAGACACTTGCTCAATTCCTGTTAAATAGATCCAATAACAATCAAAGAAACCAATCTACGCACTAAATTTGCTTCATACTTTAGCTATTACGAAAAAAAAAACTCAGCCTAGTACACCTTCAAATTTTTCCTTGCATTGTCTGAAGTCGACTGTCCCAATAACGAATTATTTCCAATCAGGAATAGTTATTTCGATCTGAATAAATTTTCATCGCCAAGTCCCAAAACGCAAATAATGACGCTCGCGCAAAAAAAAGACAATTCAGCTCTGTGTAAATATGCAACGTACGTTAATAGTCATATGCATAGGCTTTTGCACGCCACACGTAACGACCCAGATTTACCGATCGATATTCCTTGGCCTCGTTGCGCTTTTACGAATCATTAATTCGTTTCATTTTTTTGTGTATGCGTGTTTTATTCTCTCAAATTCGTAGCCAAATATTAATTAGAAGGAAAAAATGTGTCGCCGAGCTCGGAAATGATTGTGTAAAAATCGGGCGAACGATGGTCGAGTGGATTGTCGATGGTTTTTAATGATGTGCTCTTTCAAAAAAAGAGACAGGTCTGCAATGAAAAAAATTGAGCAATGGTACACTTGTAGACGTCTTGCTTGTGAAATAACGCTTGCGAAGAGAGAGAGAGAGAGAATCAGTGTGACGAAGCGTGAGACGTAACACGTTATTACTTTGCGGATCGTTCGGCGAGGTCATGGTCAGTCGCGGTGCGCTGAAACTGAGAGTCAACAAACTCTGGCTGAGCAAGAGAAACGTGTGTGTATTTATATATATGTATATGTATATAGAAAATCTTGGCCGCGAACGTGGTTGCTCGACAAGTCCGGTTAACAAACTGGCCAGGAGAATTTAAAGGGAGGCCGAGAGAATCGATATTCAGCCCCAAAAACGTTTAGTCTCTTATCTTCATTTTGAATAGCAAAATCAATTGCATTTGTTTCAAATCATGCTTCGAAAGTGAAAAATATTTTCCAACGCAGGAAGAACTGGACGGACTTTATTTTCTGAGCAACTTGCTTAAATTTGATGCACGGAACAGTAAACCTTTGACCCTTGAAATTGAGAAAAAAAATCGGTTCGTCGTCTCCAGAGATGTTTGCGATTGAAGTCACGACTTTTTAGGGGTTCAACCTGTAGAAACTGCCGGTTGAATGCACTGTTGCGTTTCACAGCCTGACAGGCTCGTCTTACATTGCTTAAAAACAACGAAATTTAAGAACAATCAGACTCGGAAACAGTGACGAAATTCGGAAAAAGTCGAACGGTTAATTCCGGATATAGGTTCATTTGAAAATCGAATCGCTTGAGGGACGTTAGTGTTATTCATGCGGATTCGCTAGTGTGGTACGCTAGTGTAGTCTGCAAGCACGGAAGTACAAAGTGCATTCTTCGTATTCTCAATACAATCGAGAGGCTTCAAAACCCAAAGAGAGAGAGAGAGAGAGAGAAATGAAGAAAGAGATAATATCCTAAACAAGAGTGTTTAAGCAATGACGTCATTGGTTAGCTGAGAGAAGATGGCCACCGAATGAAAAGGCACGACGTCATGAGCAAGGGTTCGGGACGCTGTTTCAGTTTGGCCGTCTCTACCACAGATGACGCGAGCGATCGCTAGCCTCCTTCCCTATCTCCGTCCCTCCCGTATGCATGTGTATGCGTGACGTCACAGCCGCACGAGGGAGGCGGGGCACGCGAGAGCGCAGGAGATGGCTGCGCGCGCCGAGTTGAACGACCCCACCGAGTTCAATACACCGTGAAGTCGCCGTCATCGACGACGACGACGACGACGACGACGACAACATCGACATCGTGGTGCGTCCGATGCTCATCCTCATCACCTCCATATCTTTCGAAAAAGCAGAAACGAAAATTCCCCGGAAATATCCATTTCATCCATTTGTTGTTTATTGAGTTACTTTCGCTGCATATCTACATAATGCATATCGAATATGTTGAGGCAGTCCTTTTTTTCCCAACCGCTTGATTCGTCGACTATTTTTGAATGGGTAGCAACACGTTTTTTACGGGCTGTCTTCATTCTCCTGGAATTAAAACGTTTTTCGCTCAGTTCTGGAATTCACGCTCACGCGCCTTCCTTTGTGGCTTAGGAGAGTCGCTTCCTTCGAAACTCCAGTGTTACCATTACAATACACACCCGAGCGTATTTCTCCCTGTTCAGCTTTCTTTAGCTACAACATCCGCGTATGCAAGCCCAGCTCTTCTTCTTTTCACCGTCGTATAACGGATTGCATCCGTTTCCGGTATTCAAGAAAGCCTCAAACCGGCCCACGTCTATTCCTGTGTTTCAACTCGACGTGGTAATTTTAATGATAACCTATCCAATTATAGATCGAGATTTTCGATAGTTCATCGATATTTCACACTGAAAGGACGAAACGAACTTTGCTTGATAAATACAACCCTCGTTGATCAGACGCATGGATTTTGTACAACTAAACGCGAAATACTGAAAAACTCGAAACCAGGATTTGTCCCTATTTATATGATTTCAAGTCCAGCCGCGTTGACGCGAGAGTGTCTAGTTTTCAGCCACCTAGCGACCGCCGCGATAACTAGTTGAGTCAAGTGCGCCAGTAAAAGATGTAGTTTTTTGACGATATCCATCACAACGAATAACCTTCATTTTTCAATAACATTCCAAGTATACATGACTGCTTTTGAGAAGTCGTGAAAAATTGATCACCCTGTGGGTTGAGAATAACGAATAATGAAAACAAATTACATATAATTTTGTACATACGGAGAATCCAGTTTGTATTTCCCCATACTGTTTAGCTCGGAATAAGGATAGAAGAAAAGAGCAAGGACTCTCGTATATTTATATACATTTATATATATGTAGAGATCAAGTACCGTTACTCTCTCACTCTCTTACGACCCAAGGATACGTACAGTCGAGTTCTCGCCATAAGCGCGAGCACCTGAAATATTGCACAATGTTTTTTCTCCTTCCCTCGTCTCTTCCGCCGTGCTCATCATTTTTTTTCCTCTCTTTGGAAGATTCAGGTATTTAGAAACATCGGAGTTATAAGCGATTCTCGTGCTGAAGATTAGAACTTGAAGCATACTCATAGAAAAGTATTTTCGAATGTTTGTGAATGTTAATTGCGTTGAGTCACGTGACTCCTCGAGGGCACCGCTACCATTACTAATTTTAGTAGTGAAATTGAATTTTCGAGGAATTTTCGTAGTGTATCGGAACTAGAGGTTCACCCTCCCCTCCCCTCTTCACCCCGAATGACATGGCTCTGGCAAAACAAGATCACCGCGCATGCGTCTGCTTAGATCCCCCTCCCCCTCCCGCTCCCTCCGTCGAGACTACTTTTTTCTGGTCTTTTTCGTAACGCTGGTTCGCGAGGTGTGTTTGGTTCTCTGCAGCGCTAGCGTTCTCTCTACTGCCAACCGCAGCTCGTGCGAAACAGCATGTCTAGAGACGAGAGAGTGATGGAGGTTATGGGGGTCACGCGCTCGTATTACGTACTAAGAATTTTCGCAACAATCAGGGCTACCCTTTGGACCAACGAGATTTTAATTACCCTTTTCAGACAGCAGTAATTTATCGATTCATGGGACAATTGCCAATTTTCGATAACAAAGAGAAGAGAGGTTTAATTGGCTTCGTCATTATCTTTGATTTTGGGTACTTTGCTTCCCATAATTCCAACCGTTAGACTCAGAGATCCATCATCTTAGAGAGTCCAAAAAAATCACTAGGCAAGTGTTATGAGAAAATCTCTGTTTCTCAAAACACGGCGTAAATTAGTACTGCGTTATCTGCTTTACATCTCTTTGATAGTTTTGTCAAGGTCAAAAGTTCCCTATGATGTCCTTCTGCACGACCAAAACTTACTTTGTATAAGTGGTTGGAAGCTCGCTGGCATGTGATTAAGACATTCAGGACGTTGGGGATCTACCTTGTATGATTTGCAAGTTGATCACTCAGCGTCGGGCTATTTGGAATAACAAAATGCTTTGCCCCCAGGAGAAAATAATAACAAAAACGAAAGCCTCATTAATCTAGAAAAATACAATAAATATTGTGATTTTTCTTTTTGATGTTTGTTTGAAATTTTGGATCTCTCTGGCCCTGACATAGTCATTCAAACAGCATTCATATTGAATAGTACCAAACTTCTCACCAGGGAAAAGTTGATAACAGGGAATGCTCTACTCGTTGAGGAAAAAAAAATAGATATTGCATATACCTACCTCAACTCCTCTTAAGGTCGATTGTACCGCCGTTAATCAAAGTTCAAACTCGGTTCATATCTTATGTCAAAATGATATTTGAAAATTGGAACTATATTCAAGCTATGGTCTGGAAACTGATCTGCTATCATCTCTATTGACACAAAACTTCGACCGAAGAAGGGCGATCGATATCATTGTTTTGTTCGATTTTGGTTTGTTATTTTGTCTGCGATTTTACATCCAATAGTTCAAAACTGCACCACCAGGGAGAAGAATTGAGTTACAATCTGTTTACAATCGTCGACATGTTTTCTCCCCTGTCCAAACAAGAGAGACGATTCAGACACTAATTCAATTGTCTCGGGTAAGAGAAGTAGTGGACGAACCGCATTGCCACAATCTGTCTCGTGGAATAATTGCAGGCTACCTTGCGCCTGTGTGTAGAGTTTCTCGTATAGCCCGCGCCCTCTCCTCGTTCTTCCCGATCTCGGGGAGCACCGTCGCGCGAGCAGCTCGTCAGAGCGCAGCAGCGAGCACGCATTCAGTTCCCCCTTCAGCCCTCAACTTGGCAACCCCCATTGCCCCTTCCACGTCCCTGCATCGCTGCCCCTCTCTTGTTGGAATTGCTGTCTCGAGGCGAGGCGTCTCGCGTCAGTCGCGCGAGAGCCTTCTGCGGGGGAGGAGCCTCGCTCTCACTGCCATTAGAATAAATATCTATATAGTGTGTGTATAAAAAAAAAATTACGTATTAATTAGAGCGAAGTGAGAGAGAGAGAGAGAGAGAGTAGTAAATACCTTTCAAAGACCTTCGCACGAATGATAATTCAAATAATAATAAGATAAATAATATAAATAATAAATTTTAGTGCAAGTGTGCTTGTAATTCGATTGATCTCGTGAATGGAAATTCATATTTTCTTTTCTTCTTTATCTTCGAAACACATATATTTATACATTTCGTGAATATCGGAGTGGAACGTGAATAAGTGTGATTTAATAAAGATTAAAATACATAAATTAAAAAAAAAAAGTTATTATTACAACGAAGAGGCAGCTGTACGTTATCGGAAATCCGCTTCTTTCGAGTACGTAATCGTGTTTTCTCTGTGTTCTACTTTTTTTCAACTCTATCGTACGTGTTCAGACGCACATATACAAATAACATGTACACGTATACATGAGATAATAAGATTGAGACAGTTCTTTCGCTGCCTGTTTAAATTCAGCGAACCGACAACAAAGCTCGTGTTTAATAACTAATTTATTTTATTTTTTTTTATCCATCCACTTCGTGTTTTGGTTTGCATCTTTGTATATTTTTATCATTTCCCCTCTTTATCTTTTTCCTGTATCTTCATCCCTTCTCTTGAACACCGGAGCTCCACGCTACAGCGGATAAAGTGTAGTGAAATTGTGACGCAAGAGCGCAAGAGCGTTTAGCGCGCTCTGGTTCCAGCTCTACCAATTCCCGTTGACGCGTCGACGGAGGCGGAGCGGAGCGGGGGAAGAAGGGGGGGGGGCAGGAGGGGAAGGGAACGTGCTAAGGAAGAGAGAGAGAGAGAGAGAAAAGGAACGAATACCGATGCAGAACGCCTGCAAACGGATTGTTGAGATTTAAATTCCGTGGTGTTGTACAAAACGGGCGATTTAAATAGTGAATCGCCCGGGTTATTTCTTCTTCCTCTTATTTTTCTAAATTTTTACTCCTCGCATACTAAATATAGATCGTAAATACATATTCATTAAAGAACCCGATGTTTCTTTTTTTTTCTCTCTATGCCATCATTTATGCTTATTCATTCCACCGTTTTTCTAATTTTCGTTCTCCACTCGTTAATATATGCAATAAAATTATTCTTCTATTAATTTCCCGTTCAAATGAACGGGAATTCAATTTCGTTCCTAGTATTCTTGAAATTTTTAACGACACGTCACTTTTTTCATACATGACTCTCCGCGCTTCGCTCGATGTGAGCTCATATTTGAGAGTCGTCATATTTACTTAAGAAGATCAGGGAGGGGGAGAGAACACTAGTGCTTTGCTCTTTCTCTCCTCGTAGTTCTGTCCCCGGCTTCGTCAGTAGGTCAATGCAGCAACAAGTCGCGAATGAGAGGGGGG
The DNA here is from genome assembly GCA_037893425.1 of Campoplex nolae. Classification (NCBI taxonomy): domain Eukaryota; kingdom Metazoa; phylum Arthropoda; class Insecta; order Hymenoptera; family Ichneumonidae; genus Campoplex; species Campoplex nolae. The sequence continues at coordinate 1,873,136 of JBBLXU010000299.1, read as the reverse complement.
GGGGGGAGAGACAAAAAATGAAGAAATACGCGATAGGAAACCCAATTACTGTCACGAATAACAAAAGTGAAAATAATTTTCAATCAACATGATACAATTGTAGATTAAGAACGATTCGATACTATCCTCATCGTTTTTGTTATAAATAACGAATTTTTTACCAACGAACTGTATAATTTATTAGTGAAATTTCGATCGGAATTGATATTTCATATCGGAAATCTTTTAATCATCGAAATTCCCGTCTGCAAAGCCATTGAATTAGTCGAAGTTCGCATTATTTTATTTTCACACGACAAAAGAAAAAAGAAGCGAAAGATGGGGGAAGTTAGTATGCGGGTGCGCGTGTGTACGTTCGTTACACACGATGTTTCTCATCCGTCGAGTCTCGAGGACTCGGAACAACAGTTATTTTCCCCGTAGACTAACGTTCGAGCGCATCCCTTCCCAGCACTCCGTTTACATTTACTTTCCCCCCCACTCCGAGTGCATTTCCCCCACGTGACGTTCTCTTATTCCCCCTACTACTCGCGAGAGGCTGCGCACGAGGGACGCGCGCACGCACCGGCCGATAGTCTCGCCGGCACAGCCGCGTGGCTAAGGTTGTGCGGGCCCCACTGCAACGCGCTAACATCCCGTCGGGGTGGGGCGAAGGACGAGCTTCTCGTAGCCAATATTGTTTTCTTTTTTCTCTCTTCTGCCCCTAAACTACCTGAAACACACTTCATTTTTATTTCTTTATTTTCTAAACATTTTTCTTTCCCCTCACTTGAATATTTGCTCTTTTTTTCTAGCTTAACGCAGACGAAATTTTTATGTTCCCTTGAAATCTCCCTTGTTCACGGCCGAATTTTTTTGCACATTTTTTTTTATTTTTTATTTCTTTACCCTGCCCTATAATATAAGAGACCCTGGGTTCTTATATATAAACATACTTTCTACGTAGAAACTATAAGTTTTATCGATAAATTGATCCTGAGGGGTTTAAACCTTTTCTCAAAGTCTCGGCCATTCCATTTTTCATGTGTTATTTTTTTTCCAATACTTTCTTCCTCTTCTATCTCGTTCTCTCTGTCTCCTTGGGTTTTTAAGATATTGCGTTTTTCTTATCGTAACCTCGTGCAAATAATTTATATCGCTCATCTGTCCCTGAATTTTTTTTTTTTTTTTTTAGATATGAGTTATCCTCGATTGCATCGCGTTACAGCCTTGCACGCTCAATAAGCTCAACGCTTTTTATCGTCTCATTTCGAACGAGAATTCAAACATCGTAGCAGTATTAATGTTTTTTTTTTTTTTTTTTTATCAATAATTCGAACTCATTCCGCATGGAGAATTTTGTCAGGACTGATTATCTTGACGAGTTTTTTTTTGTTTCTCCGCGCGTTTCTAGGATTAAGTTTTTCGTCTCTCAGACGATTTATACATACATACTTAGATTCATATATTTGTATACGCGTGCGTGTGTCTGCTTCACGGGCCCAACGGGGCTGCTGACTGACCCTGAAAGTTCAACAGCCCCCCGTCCTTTCCCTTTGTGTTCTGCGGTGAGCCTAACTCTCATGCGTTCTTCCTCCCACTCTTTTTTTTTCTTCTTCCTTTTCTTTCTCTTCTACTTCCCCTTTCTTCCTCATCCTCTTTCCCAAGAGGAAGAGAACCAGAGAAAGAGGGGAAAAAGATACCTATGCTCGAGTTGGCTGGACCAGCACGAGGAGAGAGATTTCTTCTTTTAGATCGTACCGCCATCTTGAATGTTCTTGATTTATTTCGATATTTGACGAAATCCACTGAAATATATGAATTGACGATTAGATTTTTCATGCTATCCGACATTCTCGGTTCCCATTTACGTCAAATGGTCAATTTTATTCATCAATTTTCAACTAATCTTCCAAATAAATGAATCGCTATCTTGAAACAATGTTTATTTTTTTAAATATTTTTCCCTTTGCTTTTAATCATCGAGCGAAACAGGGAGTTTCTCTTATCTCATCGGAGCGGCCCTTGAAGAAGAAAGACAGAGAAAATTACGTGACCAGCCCAGCTTCCACCCTTGACGCAATCCCAGATGCCCTTAAAGGGGATAGTGCGTACCGAGTATTGACCCGTTTGTTCTTCCGGCTTATGAAAAGTCTGGAGAACACCCGCCCTAATATCTACGACATCAAATATGTTTCTGCGTTTTTCATACAATCGTAAATGACCTTTGCGCAACTGTATTTTCACTATAAAATCACTTATCTCGACTCCGTTTTAGCATCAGACTTTCCGTATCCAAGTTCATGATCGTACTCATCGTCACGTAGCTAAAAATATCCGAGGTACAAAACTCCGCGCACTTTGACTGCGGATACTGTCAAAACGGTTAGAGATACGGCAAAAATGCATAGGACTGATTTTGTAGAGCATAGAATTTCCTACAAAAATGTCGTCGGAGATATTTTTCTATCTTGAGTAATTAGCTCTCGAGAACCGCTCGAAAATCGACTTCGATTTCGAGGATCACGTCGTGTGAGCGAAACGTTTGTAAAGTCTTTTTCGAGCCGCTTCCATGACTAAAGTACCAGAGATAGAAAAATGTTTTACGGAACATTTTTATAGGAAATTTCATGCGTTATACAATAAATCTTGTTCATTTTTGCTCTAACTCTAACGGTTTCGTCAATATTTCTGATTAAATCGCACAGTCGAAAACTTGAATAATTCGTAATTCGAGCATAAAAAATCGACACTATTTAATCCGAAATTCAATTTAGAACTTGAGACCGCACGTTATTGACTCAAGTATTTTCAAATAAGCCCCCGGAATGTAATTTCCACAGTTTTTTCGAGATTGTTAAAAAATCATTTGGTTCGTATCGTGAAAGTTTTTTTTTTTTTATTTGCAAGAAGAAAGAGATAGACAGATGAGACATTGGCTGGAGGCATATCGTCGTCCAGCTGGTAAACAGCTGCCCACATCCTGTACTCGAGACACATCGACGACTATGTTTCATCCTCCAGTATTTTTTCTTCTCTTTCTTCGTTGTAATTCACCTTTCCTCTCGCATTTTATTTATTACTATTATCATGCATTATTGAGTTTTTATTTTTCATTCATTATCATTTCCATTTGTTGCACGAGCTTTCCATTCTGATTGCATTTCAACAATAGTAAGCATAATAATAATAATTATAAAATTTTTTGCAATAGTCAATGTCAATGCAAACGAATTGAGATTATTGTTTAAAACATACAAAATAATTTCAGAAAATGTGAAAAATTCGGATTCATTCAATCTTCACATAAAAACTGAATATTTTGTTTCAATGGTACAAAAATCAGCTTGAGAAATTTTCTATAATTTAGTTTCGAAAAAAAAAATGGTAATAATTTTGGTAAGTTCGAAAATAGAGGGAGAAATATTGGAAATAAATAAAAAATAGTGTCTCGCACACGTGTTGCTACTCACTGGAGAGACACGGTGGCGAAATATCAGCAGGTGCAAACGCACCGGCGGCACTCTCTCAGAGGGCACGCGACTCGTCGTTCTGTACACTTTTCTCTTTCTGTTTTTTCCTTCGGTTATTTCCCCTCCCCCTTTTTTTTTATTCCTCTTCCTCTCTGCCCTTCTTTCTTCCTTACGCTCTCGATGGCTGCGATCCAAGTTATGCATCTGCCGTTTCTCTCGGGGGCTTGGCGAACGCACGTGCCCACCGACACAACCGTCATGGCCGTTCCTCGTACTTGAGGATGATGCTTTACGCATACGGTCCCACCCAAAAATCTTTTACTATCAGAATTTCCGTATTTAACGATTTAGCATAAGTGATTCAAAAGCTAAACTTTTAGCAATGTCGTGACCGTTGATTTCAATAAAAATAATGCGAAAAACTTCGCAGCAAGTTTTATAAACAAATTTCTTTCGAAATGAATAATAAAGCGATGCTTTTGTTTTTTGTGTGTTCAATGAATTCATCGATTTTTTCCGAAAACGTTTGAATTTTTTAAGAATTTTGCCACTTCGCGAATCGCTCGTGATAATATTTCAATTAGTAATTTTCTTATTATCGTCAATGATTATGATTTCTCGCGAGTTTTAAACAATTTACTGTAAAAATTGGAAAATTTCTTGAAAGAAAACTCACGTGTATTGAGAAAACAATCATATTTCGGCTGATGAAAATAATCCAAGTATTTATTGAACATTATTTTGTTTGAGAAATCGATTAGTATTTTTTTAGAATTATTGTTACTACAAAGTAACATCCGCGTGATCAGAGAAAAAGGGAGCCAATTTTTTTTCAGATTTTTGTTGATTAGTTGAAAACCAAAAATCGGGTTGATCAAAACTTTTAGCTGAGACTGTAAGTGTAAAACATTCTTAAAACACATGACCCAACCTCGCGATGTAAAAGAGACTCTGTGCGCAGCAAATTTCCTGCTTCTCCGAACCAGCGGCGTTTTTTTATTTTTTTTTTATTTCGGGTAATTACAAAGGACAAATGAACGTATGCGTATGTATACATAAATCAATAATAAACCGATAAAAATGATGAACAATGTGACGGACGAATTAATCACTGATAACGTATATCGAAAACGTTTTATTCAAGTTTTTTGTATCTAAGAAAAAGAGAAATTCAACGAATACCCGGTGTCGAAAGCCATAAATTATTATATTTTTTTTTGGTTTACGACGAGCAGGTGGGCCCCGATCATATTCAAATATATATGTATACGTATTGAATATATGGACATATATATATATTAACGCAAGAGACGTCGCGACGCCTTGTTGTCTCGTTCCCCTTCTTCCACTGTTTATTGCGTGGGTCGCGAACATATCCACGACCCACGCAATTTTAAAACCGTTCGCAACTCCATTTCTAGCTTAATGCACGTGTTTCGATCTATTTTCATATTTTTCTTGTCAAACTCAATAACTACCCATGTTTTTTGCCCAATCGATGCCTAACACCGTTTCTGAAATGAATTTCCTTACTTTTCCTCCGGTATACGATTATTTTAGCTTTAGTTCTCAAAAAATCCGCTAGGTGGCCACGCGCAACGGGTTTCTCATGAGCGAAGAGAGCGGCTCTGGCCTATATAAGCCTCGTCGGGTTCGGGTCTGTGTGAACAGCCTTTTTAAAGGTTTTTGTCATTCATTCTTATTTGTTCGATCATATTAATGTTCTTTTGTACAAATATATCATACTTCGATCAAGGATTCGTCGTCTGGAACGCGTTACATTAGTTTTTATCGAAAGTATAAACTGATTACTGCACAGAAAAGTTGTATGTAAGCGCGAAAAAAAAAAAAAAATAGCGCTCGTTGACGAGCGTTAATGTGTTTAGAAGGCATGTGGGAGGACTCGCGGTGTTAAGAGAGTCACGTATATACTACGACGTTTTAATAATGTGGGTCAGTGGGAAACCGTTTCGTTCGCTCTCCTCGCGGATTGCAAGAGTTATACGTCATCGTTTCAGTGATCATTTCGCTTTCCCGCGTTACTATCCTGTCTCTAATGTTATATGTATATACACACACACGTGATAAATATATATGTTCGTGTAGAAAAGACACGAGACTCGACAATACGTAACGATGACATGACGTGGGCGTTCGTACAGAGATTTCCCCTCACCCCCCTACCCCCCGCCTCTTCGAGTCTCACTCTTTCTTGTCTACTATGCGCACACCTCCAGCGGCTAAGTTTCGTTCTTGCTGGATATATTTAGAACCCGGAAGTTGGTACGTCCATAAGCTTTTTTACCGATCAGCCACGACATTCGAATAGAAAATTTATGGTCGTGCATGCAAGGTAAAAAGTGTAATTATACTTGAACGGCGGGAAATGTTGTAAAACTTTTTTCTTTGTTTACTCGCACAATTTTGCTATCAAAATAATGAAGCGGGGGAAAAATCGGACGTGACTGGATGAAAAAAATAAAAATGGCGAGCTTAGGAAAATCTCGAAAATTCATTTTGGAAACGAATATGGAGAAAATGGCAAGGTTTAGGGAATTTTGAGGATTTGCTTAGGAATCGAGTAGCGAAATTTGGGAAAAATTTGAAGATTTTTTGTTAGCAGGAGCAAAATAGCGAAATTTCGGAAATTCTTAGGTCTTATACGACGAGGTCGAAATGGCGGGGTTCAACATAACAAAATGGCGATTGCAGAGACGGAATGATGACCGAGAAACTGCAAAATAACGAAAATCATGTTAACGCCACGTGCAATCACTGCATAATAGCTAAATCAAATAAAGGCAAGGGATCGAGGAAAAAATGACTACAAAATGGCAGCCGATGTTAATCTTTGCAAAGGGAAGGTGTTGGCGTGCCCGAGCACGACGATCGTGATAACGGTACAAGGAAAAGTGTTCGCTCGTCCGGCAAAAGGGTTTCTTTCCGAAAGGGTCGACTCCCCACATATTATTAAATATATGTATACAAACCAAATAAGCACAAGCACACCTGTTACGTCACATTAAAAATCGTTTATGCACTCCTCGAGAGTCCTGGTGCAGAAAAACGAAATGGCGTTTCGTATATGTACATTTTTTATCGTTCAACTTCATCTCGAATCTCTTTATTCGAGTTTATTCACTGCGTAACTAATTATAATTGCTCGAGATATCGCGTCTTAGCTTCAGTTCAGTTGTTCTTCAGCTTCATAATCCCGAAATTTTTAAATCTCAACAGTGCGGTTCAACGTGCATATTGTCCAATAAATTTCTTCAATTTTTCAATCGATATACAAATTTTAATCAGTTTAATATTATTATTTTTTTAACACACTTTTCGTAATGAAGATATTAATAATAATTATTATTATTATTACAATAAATACTTTTGGGCCCGACTGTACGCAATACGTTGAAGTAAAAAGCGAGAGAAAGCGAATTATATGCACAAGAAAATCACCGGAGTCTTTTGCAACGTTGATGAAACAAGGGGGATTAGGTAACTCGACAAAAACAATTGTGTTATATGTAGATCTAATTTGTTACGAATGCCCCAACAAATTTCGCTTCCTATATATATATATATTCACATATGAATTCCGCGTAGGTTTTCAAGACAAAACGAGCGCATGTCTCTATTTCGTTACGAACAAATTTTCACACAAACAATTGTGTCAGACCTAATTTGTTACGAATCCCCCAACAAATCTCGATTTGTATACAGTTATATGATACATTATTTTTGCGTAGGTTTTCAAGACAAAATATCCGTTTATCTATTTCGTAACGAATAAATTTCCATTACTCTTGGACTGAATCTTTAACATCTTGCTCAAATTCCATTTTTCATTCTCAATAGTTTTTATTCGTCATTTTATGTACGAAAAATTTGATTTTTACGAACGAGAACTCGGAATTTTCATTCGACAATTCAGAAAAAGACATTTTTTTTAATTTTAGAATGAAAAAAAAACGTGTTAAATCTGAATCATTGAAAAAAGTGGTCAAGAACCGAAAATGTAAAAATGGTTTATTTTTGTGAAAACTAAAACTTGAAAAAAATAATAAATTTGAAATTGAGATGAAAAAAAAAAAAACAAAATTTGTGGCAATGGTAATGAATGTAAAAATTCTGAACTTCTGATTTATTGACCATACAAAAGATATTACCTTGAATTAATTATCGCAGAAATATATTCAGGTACATGAAACCGTTTTATCTCGTAACGAGATTTGCTCGCAACCCTTTTGCGCCCACTTCCTCCTCCTTCCATTCGTATGCATAATCGAGTTAGCCAGGCTTTCGTGTGTTTCACATGGGTCTGGGTTAGTGCGTGAGTATAACGTCAAAACGTTTTTCTCGTTAATGGGTCATAGCCCTGCGTTCTCACGCGTTAATTAATTTACGAGGTGATAAAACGATTTCTGTCTTAACGTGACGTTTCACCCAACTATTTTCATATGGTATGAATATATATATATATCTTTCAAGACACCATTCGATTTATTCGAAAATTCGAATCTTCGGGATGCATTTCAACGCAATTACCAAGCGACACAACAATAAACGTTACAACAATTTACTTTATAAAAAAAAAAAAAAAACCATGCGAGTAAACAAATTTGATAATTTTGACAAAATTTTCGTCCCGCCTGAAATCGTGTTTATGCCCAAAAGTTACAAAGTTGAACAATTTTGTATGAAAAAAGTTTTTTTTTAAATGAAAAATTGATCATTCTGTCGCATCAGAATCATCCAAATTGCTAGCCTCTTTGTCGTCTTCTTCGTGTTCGAATGTACAAGAATTTCCTGGTTGAATTGTTGTTGTATTTTTTTTTTAATTTTTTTAGTGTAAGTTTAACCACACGAGACTCACATTTAAATCTCACAAAATGACTCATACATCAAGCTCTCTCTCTCTCTCTCTCTCTTTCTTGAGCAGTCCATGAGAGATGAATGAATGAATCCCCCTCCCCCTCCCCCCATCTCTTTTCCTCAACTCTCGACCTCTCCCACTCTTTCCCTCTGTCTTTCTCTCTCTCTCTCTCTCTCGTACATGCTCATTTTCATGAATGAACATATTTACTAGACCGTCTTATGCCACACCCTCAAGATCGACGTAATCGTCAGCACACAATATGTTCTCTCTCTCTCTTTTCTAAATACCTCTCCGTTTTTCCTCTTTCTCATAGTTTTTTTTAATTATATTATTCAAAAACTTGAATTTTTTCGTTCTCTCTCAAATTTCTTTTCAAACATGCAATGAGAAATTTGTCAGCAGTTACTGTATTCCTCGAACACCTCGAAAAGTGGTGACAAAGAAATAGCCCCAATCAGCTGATCGCAGTGAAACGCATAACTCCCGTCTTTTTGTCCTGCGGCCAGTCGGGAGTTAAAAATATCAAATAATGATAATAATAACTAGCCCCATTTCCGTTGCTAAACTTTTCGTCGTTCGAGGCATCGTTACTTATTTGATAAAAATATTTACTTCGATGTTATAAGTACAAATACGAATCACCTCTCATTCGAGGACACAATTCCTCGAGGACGTTGCGTAATTCTTCCGCGTCTACGTCAGACCTACGTTTTCCTATTATTCGTTATACTACATACGTTCTGACTCAACTTTTGTATTCTTCGTCTATGAGCTATAATGAAACGCTAAGAATTTAATCGAACCGTATTATTATGGGAGGACTCACTTCTACGTAACTCAAAAGCCCTTAATATCTGATGATTCATTTGATTCCGTTTGTTTTCAATACATACGGGGAATTATGAGAGCAATTGTGTGAAAACTTGTTCGTGTTATCGTGCGGATAATTCTTGAAATTATTCACAAAACTTTTGCGTTTTAAATGCTTTTTTTTTGTTTCTGTATTTTTTGAAGTTTTAGGGAGTTTTTTTTTTTTTTTTTTTTTTTTCAAAATAAGTTTAATTCGTTTTGTTCGTTGAATAGAAAGAAATTTTGTTTCGTTTATTTTCAATAATTCTTTAAATAATCCGCATTTGTTATGATTTTGAATAAATTTTTTTTTTTTTGTATTTTTTCTCAAGTCAATTTCGCAACGAGTGTTTCAATAATTTTGATCATTTTTGGTAAACGATTATAAAAGATCGAGAAAAATGATGGATGAGGAAGGAGCTCTAATGGAGTCGATGGCATAGTTTCGCTGAAATTTTTTTTTATTATTATTAAAAATAACAATTCGACGAGTGGCAAGCTCTGCGATAATTGCGAATGCACGCATCGACCACTTCCTGTCTCTTTATGTATGCATATACGCGTATAAATTTAGTACACAAATCGTCGAATAAGAGCGCCACAGACCCAACAGCGCACGCACCCTCGACTGTTTTTTTTTTTTTTTTTTTTTTTTTACTCTCACAGTTTTCTTTTATTTTTACACTTTTGTGCACGCGGTCGCGAGAGAGAAGGGAAATAAAAAAATAAAAAAAAATAAAAAACGAGAAATGTATAATAAGCTCGTCGAACCGGTGTCGCCTTTTTTTTTCTTCTCGTTGCACGCGTTCTCTCGCAAACCGGAACTTCCCACGATCCCAATATTTTATTTATTTATTTTTTTTGAAATATTATTTGACAGCTTTATTCGCAGAGGAAAATCAAATGCGATTCAACAATTATATTTAATTTTGTTCATTTTTGCTCGTTAAACATCGGCTTTTGTCTCGCTGAATTGCCATTTGTTTTTAAACATTTTTTTTTTTTTTTTTTTTTTTTTTTTTTTTTCAATCGAATTTCACTCAATCGTCGAACTCATTTCTATATTCTCTTGATTTTTTTTTATTTTTCAGGGCTGTGAAAGCATTTCAGCAGGTGTTATGGGTCGATCCCGGGTTTCCTCGCGCCTGCGAGGTTCACCTTCGACTAGGTCTTATGCTCAAGGTTCATGCTGACTTCGATGCTGCCTTCAAACACCTGACACTAGCCCTAATCGACGCCAGTACACCGGCTTCTTTCTCCAAACTTGAGAGTAAGTTTTCTCTGACAAAAAATAAACACTCCCGTCGAACATAATTCAATGTGGAGTAGAAAAGATTACATCAATAGAAAAGAGTAGAAAAAAAGAAGAATAAAACTTTCGAATCAGAAAAAAATTAACAATATTTTGACCATTTTTATTAAGAAATTTATCATCGATTTGGAAAAAAAAACGATTTTTCATACAATTTTGAAAATTTGTCTCCAAATTTGAAAGATTTATAGAAGAAAGTAAAAAAAGTTGTTAATAAAAAAAAAAATTAACAATCTTTCGACCATTTTTTATTTGAAAATGTATTTCTAAATTCGAGGCATATAAACAGGATCGAAAACTGATCGAATCTTGATGGGAGAAAAAAAATCATTTTAGAAAATCGTTAAACAAAAAAGAAAACAGGAAAATTGATGCCAGCAAAGAAAATTTGGAATGAGAAAGAGAAAAATGTATGCATGAATATTACGATAACTCGATATCGATCTCCGAGACAAACTTGCAAGGCCTCACCAGAAGATTAATAGCCTCGAGCAGACGTATATTTATCCACTGTTCTCACTTTCTTTGCTGAACTTGACCCCGTTTTCTCTAGTCCCTCGTGGCTCAATAACCAGTGACGAGATACTCTCGACTCGTTACGTATTTAGACGTCGCAATTACCCAATGGAAAATAATATTATCAATTCATTTTTCTTCAGCCGCTGGATTACAAACTTTCATCGCGTTTTCCAGTTCGTCACGATTTTTTTTCTTTGTCTCGAAAATAAATCATTTTTTCCAACGTTTTCATCTCTGCGCAAGAAAGCTTGTTTTCAACTCTCAGCTGATTAAATTTTTCTCTTACCAATTTTTGTCCTCTGCACGGTTCAACTTTTTTTTTTTTTTTTCCCCTTTGAAGATTAATTTTTGTCTCAGAAATCTTTGTCTTCGGAGAGAAATTTTGTTTCGGTCTCTGGAAAATTGACTTTGTTTCGCAACATTTTTTTTTTCTCCGCAGATAAATTTTATTTTCATCCCCTGAAATATAACTTTTTCACAAATTTCTCTATTCGATCAGCAAATATTGAGCGCTGCGCAAAAACCAAATGTAATAGCACCAGTTTTTTTTATTTTCTTTGGAAACTTTTCAGTTGTTCATCTTCGATTAATCATTCCGATGGAACTCTTTGTCTGCGCAAACAAAAAGTTGTTCCACTTTATCTCATCGCAGAAAAAATTCTCAATTGTTTTCAGAACAAATTTCTTTAGCCAAAAATTTTTCCATCGGCCAACAAAATTGTTTCGACCGACATAAAAATTACATTTCGTTAGCTAAAATTTTTTTGTCTGCGCAAACAAGCGTTGCGTTCTCTCCAGAAAATAATTCTCTCTTCATAAATTTTTGTACGATGAAGATAATTTTTTTCCACTGTCAGTAATGAATTCGTATGATACCAATGTTTTCTTAGCTCGTTTGTTTAAGCAGATAAAATTCTTGTGGTTGACCTCGAAGATGTAAATTTATGTATAAATTTTTTCCTCGCAGCTGAGTAAAATTTGTATACCAAAAAAAAAATCAGCTGCGTTTATTGAACGATAATTCCATTTGAATTATTGCGAGTGTTTTTTGGTTGAAAAAAAAATGAAAAAAAGCAGAAAATGGAAAAATCGAACGATGAGAATTGAGGAACGAGTCATCGGGCACGTATGCACGTAAATTTTTGTATGAAAATATCTTCGCTCCAAAAAGGAGACCGAGTCGCTACCGGTTCGTTTATTTTTCTCGTCTTTATTTTCGTCAGTTCAAAGACCCCATCATCGAGACAGGTTTTTTTCATTCTTCTTCGCCACAGTTCACCTTCTTTCTTACTCTTTTATTTTTCGCCTCCGATTCTCTTCCATTCTTGTATCGCAATGCTCGTTTCGAAAAGAGAAATCGATGACAATTGTTTCGTCGAAATTTTCGATACAAATTATTGTTCCCTTCTTCGGTTGTTAATTAAATTTCGAATAATTCATCTCAATTCGAGTCATTCGTTTTCAGCTCATAGTTTTACACAAAATTCGCACGAATTTTCATAAAAGTTTCGAACTTTTTTTTCGACATTTTTTTTCTTTCTTTTTATACTTTTTTTTTTTTTTTTTTTTTCTTTTTTTCATTATCCTCTAAACTTTTTCTTTCTTTTGCAGTTAAATTTCACGTGGCACATCTCTACGAGGTCCAAGGAAAATATAAACTCGCCAAGGAACATTACGAAGCTTTGCTCAAAGAAAAATCACTACCGTCACACCTCAAAGCTGATATTTGTCGACAATTAGGTAAATATTTTCAGGTCACATTATTTTTCATCGGATTTTGCCTTTTTTTTTTTTTTTTTTTTTTTTTTTTTCTCCACATTCTCGAAAAGTTCTCGATCGAAGGAGTAAATTTTCGGTTATTTTCGAAATTTTACATTCAACCTTTATGCTCTTTCCTCTGGTGGAATCGTTACGAAATTCGATGTATTTTTTTTTTTGTTCTTCTCGTCAAACATTTTCACCGATCATTCGAAAAATGTTTGAAAATTTTTCAATCAACTTCAATTTCGAATTTCTTCACTGCATTTTCGAGTTTTTTTTTTTTTTCGCCATTTTTTTTTTAAATCTCTTCATTTTCGTATTGCAGGCCCAAACTTTTGGATCCAACAATGAACGTTTGAATTCTTTGAATATTTCAATTTCTCTCGAAATTTCAGAATTTTTATTCCATTTTCTAATCCACTTTATCGCCCAATTTTAGGGCTGTCGGAATTGCAGTTCGTTCAATGACGTTTCAACAGCTTCCTAAAGGATGATGACCCGTTACGCTACACACCACCACCACCCCCCCTCCCCCCCCCCGTTCACCCCCCTTTCGCTCTCTTTCTCTTTCTCTTTCATTTGCTCAGTGTATGAGCTGCTGCTATCCAAGGATTTGGTTTAGGGTTGAGAGCGAGCCTCGGCTCGAGAGTAGCAGACACGTGTATTGATTTATTTTGGCCGGTGTGTAGGGGTGGATGGCTTCGGGGTTGGTGGTCGGGTGGTTGCCCATTGCCGTGGTAGATCGTCGGAGGGATGAGATCGAGTATAGAAAGCGAGAGAGAGAGAGAGAGAGAGGAAAGAGCGCGAGTGAGAGGGAGATTGAGCATAAAAGCCCGAAAGCAAAAGAGCGAGAGAGAGAGAGAGAGAGAGAGAGATCGTGCCTTATTTTCCACCCTCTCATTTCCCCTCGATTTTTCTTTCGATTAAAAAAAACCTTTTTTTTTTTTTATTTATTTTCGCCTTCTATTGTTTTAATCCTTCTCTTATTATTATTTTTTTTTTTATACTCTTTTTCGATGAGTCTGGCAGATGGTGTGCACATGAGAGGCACGATTGTCACCGACATCCACACACGATTCACCCCGAGTTCTTCGTAGAAGGCAATTTCGAACAATTAATTAAATCCCTCGTTATTCCAGTTTTTATTTTTATTTTTATTTTTTTTTTTTTAAATCTTTTCTTTCATACCATTCGTTTTTACAATATTTTTATTTGCCACAACAGTTGAGTGGGCTCATTTCCTCGATAATCGTAACTGGGAAATGGGGCTTTTTGAAGAGAAAGAAAAAAATACAATAATCGCGATTCACTCGTTTCTCGTGCTCAATTTCTCTCATTTTTTATCTTTATTTTCTCTCTTGGTTGCTTCTGTTTTTTTAACATAGTTTTTTAACAGAATTTATAAAAAAAAAAAAATACTTTTGACTTGACAGTTGTTGACTTCTACCGACATTATTTTCAGCCATTTTGACACTCTAATTTGCATCGATCGTTAAACTAACGCTCCAATCATCAATTTGTTACTGGCATTATTTTATTTGATTTTTTTTTTTTTTTTTCTTCTTTTCCACGACTTTACGACCCTCGTGAGGGAATTTTTGGCGTACGTGATTTTCGCCCTTGTGGAGGGGGCAATCCCGACTTGGGCTCATTTTCCCAGGCTCGAAATACACTCAAGGGGTAGCAGCGAATGTGCCAGGTGCTCAGGACGATACTGTCGATGATTTTACTACTACTACCACTATGACTATTGTACTCCCAAGTTTATAACTCTGTAAAACGAATGTCTCTTCAAAAAATTTTAGCAAGCTTTCTTCCAAACTCGAATGAGCCCATAATTTCGGGTGTTTTTTTTTTCTATTAAAAAAAAACGTCAAAATTTCTTCTGATCAACTTTAAAACTTTTTTTTTATGCTGCAACAATGTTTTTTGGAGTTTACTCCAAAATTGGAAAAAATTTATTGTCTTGTTTCATCGAAAATTTCTCGTTTCCCGAAGGTCAGAAATTATTTTTCTTCCGGTTTACGATCGTTGAAATCAAAAATATTCTGGATCATTGAAAAATGTAGAAAAATCTAATTTTTCGGATTTTTCGTAAGACATTTTCGTTTTTTTTTTTTTTTTTTTTTTTTTTCAGAGTATCGAATTCTCGAAACGAAATTTCGGTCCGATTTTCAATCGTTATTTCGAAGTCTTCGTTTCGTCGATCTTTGCTCATAAACGTTTTTTTTTTTTTTATATTTGCTCATAAACTCTGAAAATCTGTGAACTTTTTTGTCCACTTGGCGACAAAATTTAACTACTTTCCTGAGGCTAATTCGGCCGGATCTCGTTGAAATTTTATTGCTCCAAGTAGAATAATTATTGAAATTTATTCAAATACCTTTTTCCTCTGATTGCGAATGGTATATATATATATTTTTTTTTTTCTCGAATTTTTCAACAGCTCGAGACAGAACGAGGAGCCCAAGTGAAAAGTGCATTTTTATTGTCCTTTCGAGCCCTTCCTCTACGCCTATGTTTACCCTAGGGGTTGTAATTCGAGAATGAGAGAGAAAGGAGACGAGCAGAAAATGCCAGGGACAATGTGGCTCTGCCCTGAGCTCTCCCTCTCTCATTCACCAGCCTCGTGTATATATACCTGCAAAAACTCTATTCAATTCCTAGTTTTCTATCGTAGGTTCGAGCCCATAGCCCGCAGTTAGTGTCGATCTCTCACGAAGCACGTACACCAAAAATTCTCCTGCTCTTCTAATGTCCCCCCCCCCCCCCCCCTCGTGGCTTACGAATTACTCCGTTTCTCTTGCTTTTTTTCCCACGCGATAATTGCGCTCTAAAATGTGCGTGTGTTGAAATTTTAGCGATTCTCATTTCTCCTGATAAGAGTGAATTTTTATTTTTTTTTTTAAACCCTTTTTTTTTTTTACGATCAATCAATTGCTCAATTTTATTTGTGAAATTTGGATTTTTCGTAATTCAACAATTTTCGCTTGGAATTTTCTCTTGTGTTCGAATGATTTTTCTCTGAAATTATCATCGACGTGGATTCGAAAAATTCGGTGCACGAATCGTCGGAATTTTATTACTGGTATTTTTGAAAAAAAAAAAAAAAAATGTCACTTTTTTTTTTTCTCATTTCTGACAAGGATTTTTCGATTTTTTTCTTTAATTAATCATCAATTTTCGGTGCACCAACATTCTCAACATTTCTGGATTCAAACGTCATTCGTTCTTATTTGAGAATGTATTTTTCGAAAGTGTTACGAATCGAAGGAAATGAAAAAAAAAAAAATAAAAACTGTGTTTTCAGCTTATCTGTTTCGAGATTCGTGATTTTTCTTTTCGACGAATAAACATTATTGGAGATTCGTTGAGTAAAATTTATTACGAAAAGTGTCATTTTCGTCTTACATTGAAAAAAAAATTTTTTAAATCACATTTAAGGAGTTTCGGTACAGGCGATACAATTGTTGCCTTGCTAAACCATGTTGAAAACACATAAAATTTCAAAAAATTTCGAATTTTATAAAATTTGGTCAACATATTCCTTAGTGCCAATTTTGACGATACAAATTTTTTTTCAGATTTTTCTTCTACACAGTTATGCGAGTAATTGAAGACCAAAGTTCACGTGTATAAGCATACCGTTTCCATACATATAGGTATACATTCCGGGCATAAGAAATCTGCTTTAATGCATAATTACTCGATAACTAAGTAGAAGAAAATTTTGAACAAAATTTGTCTTTTCGTACTTTATGTTGAATAACATTATCACCAAATTTCATTAATTTCTTAACATTTTGCCTTTTGTTACCGAAACTCCTTGAAAAAAAAATTAATTCGATTCGTTGTCAAAATGTATTTTCTTCGTAATTTTCTTTTTATTTAATTTCTTCGTAATAAAAAAAAAAACAAAAAAAAAAAATCATAATTTTAGTCTCAGACTTCAATGTTGCAGTTGAAATAATTTTTTTAATTTCGAGATCGTAAAAAATTTTGCTCTTTTTTTTTCTCTCTCTCTCTCTCTCTCTCTCTCTCCATTCGTCGAGTGTATCAATGAAAAATAATATTTCCGTTTAAACTCTTTCAGGATGGATGTACCATGTCGTTGATTGCGCTATCCTCGGTGTAACGAGACAACAGAAACAAGCAATAGCGATACACTGTTTGCAGCGTTCGATCGAAGCTGAACCGAAGAGTGGACAAAGCCTTTATTTATTGGGACGCTGTCTGGCAGCGTCCGGCAAGGTTCACGATGCCTTCATCGCCTACAGGTAAATTGGTCTGATCAAAAGTTGAAAAAAATAATATAAAATAAAATAAATGAATAAATAAAGAAATTACGAGCATCTTGGAAACTTTGAATTGCCAACAAATTCGTTTTTTTTATATCCACATATTTTTCAATTTTTTTTTTTTTTTGTTTTTCAAATCAAGAAATTCAAAAGGTTTCAGACCAGAAAATTATTTTTCGATCGAGAGACAAGTAAAAAGGTTTAAAAAACGTCTGGAGAACTTGAAATTGAGAAGAAACGATTTTTTTTTTTTATATTTATGCTTCTTATTCGAAGAAATCTATTTGAAAAGTATAATTTTTGTAAAAAATATTCAAAAATTTGAGCTGCTAACAAATTTGGATTTTTGAATCGTTGTATTTTTCAATTTTTCTTCAAAAAATTTGAAAATTTTAAGTTTTTTTCTTCACCGAGACGAATTATCTGAATGAAAAGACTTGAAATGAACTTGGAATTGAAAAAAAAAGAAATTTTTCTATACATTTATGCTCTTTATTCGATTAAATAAATTTAGAAACTCCGTGGAAAAGTCCGAAGGCAATGCAGACACGTGGTGCAGCATAGGCGTCCTTTATCAGCAACAGAATCAACCTATGGACGCGCTTCAAGCTTACATATGCGCGGTACAACTCGACAAATCGCATTCTGCCGCGTGGACGAATCTTGGAATACTGTACGAAAGTGTGAGCCAACCGAAGGACGCGCTGGCCTGTTACGTTAACGCGTCCAGGTAAATTTCGAGTGCACAAACGATAAAAAAATTAAAAAAAAAAAAAAAAAAAAAAAAGAAAGGAAGGACCGAAAATTTTGAAAATGCTTTTGGAAATATCGAAAAAAAAAAAAAGAAAAACTTTAATAGAAAATGAAAAGGAGATAAAAATCATTGGTTTCGATGCGATTTTTGATTTCGTTCATCTCAAAAATATCTTATTTTGTTCTCTCCTCTCTCGTATTTTGCTTTGCGAACAGTCATTTCGACAATCGTATCATTTTTCTTGACTCACGATCTTGAAATACGAGCAATTTTCTTTGTTTTTTTTTTTTCCCCTCGACGTTTTCGTTCTTTTTGCTTGTTCTTCAATGCAGATCTTCTCTGTTCCTTGTCAATCTGGAAAAATCCATGATTCACCCGATCCCCACGACGAAATTCTGAGTCAGCATTTTTTTTTTTTTTTTTTTTTTTTTTTTCGTTTTCATTCTTCAATCGTCTAATCCATCAATGAATTGTATTTCTTCGTATCACATTCATTTGATATAGAACGCGATGAAACCAAGTCCGTGAGTTTTACGACGACGAACTTGGGAAAGTGTCGTTTTTTTTTTTTTTTCGAAAATGGTACTTTGTTGAAGCCAAAAATGAGATAAGCGAGAAAAATGAAAAATTGCAAAATGAAAAAGCAATTGATCGGGAAATAAAAAGACAGTGAAATCCGAAAAATATGAGAAATCAAAATTACAGGGTGTCCAACGACCTAAAAACTCATGAAGAACCTTGAATTCCATAAAATCACATTCAGTCCTGAAAAAGCCACAAAATGTCATGAAAAATCATCATTAAATCCGATTTCTACGAGGCCCCCACAGACATAATCATTATTGTGTTTTCATTATTTTGCATGGAAATTTTTTAGAAAATTCCAATATTTTCAAAATCAAAAATAGGCTTGTTTATTCATCTGACTTTTCTTTTCGAAAAACTTTGTAATTTCCTAATTATATCGATGATAAATCGACGAGACAAATCAATTTATGTCGACTAGAAATATCTCATTGAAAAGAAGAAAAAAAAAATCTAAAAAATTCAATCGAATACAAAAAACGAAATACAACTTTTAACTCCTTACCTATGATTCTAAATCTCATTGTTCACGAGCTGTGTTTTTTTTTTTTTCTAAAAATTTCTCAATCACACATTTTTCGTTAGCGTATAACATACACATTTTTTTCAAAGAGGAGAATGAAAATATTAAAATTCTAAAAATTTTTATAATTTCATACCAGCAACTCGTCCATAATGTCATGAAAAAAATTCATATTCCTTGGCCCTAAAGATCCTTACAAGTCATGAAATTTTAATCCTGGTAAAAATCAGACACCCTGTAATTAGGAGAGTCTCGAGGAAATTAATGAGACAAAAAAAAAAAAAAAAGAGAAAAACTAACGAAAATTGTTGCAAAGACAAAATTGACTCGAAGTAATAAAATTAGAGAAGAAACGATAGAAAAATAAAGAACGATCGAGACAAAAATTCAAGGAAAGTAAGAAATAAGTAAAAAGAAGTGTGATAAAGGATCGAAAATAGAAGAAAAAAAGAAGGTACAAATTGAAACAATTTGTACGAAATAAAAGAAAACTAATTGCTCGTAAAACTGATATTTATCGGAAAATCTGTCCACAGAGGTAACAACAATACACCAAATTTGGGGAGCACGACGACCACGACCACAGCTCCAACAACCACGACGAATAACAACAACAATAACAACAATAACAACAGCAACAACAACAATAATAACAACAACGGTAATAGCAACAGCAGCAGCAGCAGCCCCTTAACCTCGGGCCTCGGTGGAGCTAAATCCGGTGGTAACGCACCCATGAACCCTTCTCTTCAACAACGCATCAATTTTCTCCAGAGCCATCTCAGCCAAGCACCTATGCCTTCAATCGCAGTCAAGTAAGCTTTTTTTACATAATTTTCCATAGTTTTTTTCCATTTTTCACATTTTTATCGTTCAAACGATTTTTATTCTCAGAAATTCCTTTTTTTTTTTTTTTTTTTTTTTTTTTTTTCAATTAAATTATCGTTACTTTGACGGTTTTGAAAAACTGCAATTTTATAAATAAAATCATATTGTTTTTTCAAATGGAGACAAATGGTGATTTTTTTTTTTCTATATAAAATGAATAATAAAATTTAGTTCAATGGGAATGATGGTTTGAAAATTATCGGCTAAATTAGTGTGAAAATAATATTCTTTCCTCGAATAAGAAGAAATTTATAAAATTGCTTGATTTTTTTTTAGAAGACGGCAATTGCCGTCGATAGAGGAGGCTTGGAATCTTCCAATAAGCGCTGAAATGTCGAGCAGACAGCAGCAACAGCAGCAGCAACAGCAGCAGCAACAGCAGCAGCAGCAACAACAACAGCAGCAGCAGCAACAGCAACAAGCGCAACAGCAACAGCCGCCGAGTGGCTCGGCGAGTTATAAATACACGGGCGGCCCATCCGGGCCACCTCCGCCTTATCCTCAAGGACAAGGACAGAATATTAGTACCAAACGATTCAAGGTAAAAGTTATTTTTAGCCGAGAAGCAAAATTGGCGATAAAAATAAACAAAAATCGAGAGGAAATTGAAGGCCATAAAAAAAAAGTGGATTTTTATGGCATTTTGTAATCGTTGCAACATTTGAGAAATAAATTTTTATTCGGAAAATGAAAAATACTGGTGAAAATGATCGAAATATTATTCAATAAAAAATTTCGAGATTGAAAAGTCTTGAGAAAAGTTTGTCTCGTTTTTGCTGTCACTTTAGAAATACAAATTTTTTAAAGATTATTTTTTAGCTCTGATTCGGATTTGTGAAAAAAAAAAAACTTGATTATTTTCGTTTGTATTAACGAAATTCAAAACTGCCTGAAGTTGTTATTAGTCATATCTTCATTAGAACTTATTTTTCGAATCATTATTTCCAAAAAATAGATCGAAAGTTTCGATGTATTTTTTGGGAACAATTTTCCAATTTCAAAAAAAATACGGATAAACATTTTCCAGTATATTTTCTAAATATTCTTTCGATTCAAATTCCCAAACCGTATTAGTTTATAAAAAAAAAAAAAAAAAAAAGTAAACAGACCAAAACGTATCGAATACGGAATAAAAATCGGCTTTCCGACATTGAAAATTGTACCGAGTAAAGCAAATAAACCAAAATATCTTGAATTATGCAAAAAATTCGATGATTTGTGTTCCTGAACGAAAATCGTACCCAAAAAAGTAAAAAAAAACCCCAAGCATCCTGAATTTAGTATAAAATTGGTTATTTTCGATGGAAAATTGTGCTCGAAAAAGCAAACAAACGAAAACATTTAGAATTTTGAATAAAATTATTATTATTTTTTTTTCTCGTTATTATTGATGAAAAAATTGTAACGAAAACTGAAATTTATGATCAACAGCCCGGCGAAGATCCGTCGATAGTGCAAGGAGGTCAGCAGAGGCCACCGCCGTTTTACTTGTCGTCGCAGCAGCTCCAGATGTTGCAATTTTTGCAACAAAATCACGGTAGTCTAACGCCTCAGCAGCAGGGTCATTTGAGTCAGTTGCAAATGCAGTACAGATCGATGCAGCAGCATCAGCAGCAAATGAGGCTTCAGCAGGCGCAACAGGGAGGTCAGAGGGGAAGTTTGAGGCCGGGGCAGCCGGGATATCCGAGTAATTATCCGCACGGTCAGCAGCCAGGGGTTATAAAAAGTTACGGAATTCCGCAGCAGCCTCAGGGTGGCGGAACGGTTGCTTTGCAAACGGGTTTTACGGATTCGAGCGTGGTTTATAACGCGGCGGCTACCGGTAACACGCAGCAAACACCTGGAATGCCTTACAAATCGGCTTCCGATCCGAATTACCCGCAGAGGCCTCAGAGCCAGTTCAGCCAACAGTATCAATCGAGTCAGTACGGGGCTCAGGGTTACACCCAAATAACCTCGACGACGAGCAATTATCCTGAAGGTGCTGCCGCCGGGAACAAAGATCTCGGTGTCACCGATCAAGAGCTTCAAGCTTTGTTCTCTCACAAAGACATAGCAACCTCTTTGGCTGAGGATCTCCTGAAACATTTTGGCTCGGAAGAGCTCGATGTAAAAGACGAAAATTCCTCGATAATGAATAACGGGACCTTGAGCTCGGGTCCATTTTCACCTTCGAATCTCGAGGAAAACAGCAACGAGAATTCCTCCGAAAGGCTCAAAGACGTCAAAGTCGAAAGAATCGATAACGACAACAATTGTTACGATAAAAACGATGAAAAAAATTTATCTCCCGATACCGTCAAGTGCGAAGCTACTTCGAGTACAAATAAAATTGAAAATACGAGAAACGAGCCCGTTCTTAAACTGGAAAGCTTGTGCGAGCCTCAAACCGAAGCCGAAATAACGATCGAAATGGAAGCGAAAAGCGTTCTAGAAGCCTGCAAAGGCCAAGGACTCAAAGGCGTTAGAAATTGCTCCATTCTCAGCGATCGTTCTCCCCCTCCCGCACCTCCCGAGCCTCCGAGTCAACGGTTAACTAAAGAACAACTTTTGCCACCTACCCCCAGCGTTTATTTGGAAAATAAAAAAGAGGCTTTCTCCCCCCAGCTTCAAGAATTCTGTTTGAAGCATCCGATCGCAGTAATACGCGGTCTTGCGGCTGCCCTCAAACTTGATCTGGGCCTCTTCTCGACCAAAACTTTGGTCGAGGCGAATCCTGATCACGGTATCGAGGTCAGAACGCAAATGCAACAAACCAGCGACGAAAATTGGGATCCCGTACAAAGCCGCAAAGTTTGGGGATGCATCAGTCATCGGAGCCACACAACTATCGCTAAATATGCTCAATATCAAGCATCCAGCTTTCAGGAAAGCCTCAAAGAGGAAAGAGAAAAATCTCAGGGTATTCATACCGCAAATCTATCCGATTCCGACTCCAAAGACAGCACCGGCGTTGTTAAACGCAAAAAAAATGCTTACGGACTCGCCGGACGACCCGGCTCTAAAATGCTCAGATTTGGCACCAACGTCGATCTCTCCGATGAACGAAAATGGAAATCTCAGCTACAGGAACTCATGAAATTACCCGCTTTCGCCAGAGTCGTTTCCGCTGGCAATATGCTCAGTCACGTTGGACACGTCATTCTCGGAATGAACACCGTCCAGCTGTACATGAAGGTTATTTTCATAAACATCTGTTTATTCCCTTGATACCCGGTAAAATTGCTTTTTATTCCTTCAAATGAGCCTTTTCCGGGATTCGAAAAATCCGCTCAATCCCTTTCAAATTTTTACCATATGCTTTTTTAGCAAAAGTCGAAAAATTCAAAATCAACGTTTCATTTTTTGACAGTTATGGAGATAATGAAAAAGAAAAAAAAAAAAAACAATTTTTTCCGGTTTTTCGACAGAAATTAATTATTGCGACGTAAAAATGATTTCGCCACCGTTAAACACCTCCGATTTTGTTTTTTTTTTTTGTTTTTGTTTTAATCTCTTCTTTTTCTGACTTCCGCATCCGTCTCAGGTCCCAGGAAGTCGTACTCCAGGCCATCAGGAGAACAACAATTTTTGCTCCATAAACATAAACATCGGGCCCGGTGATTGCGAATGGTTCGCCGTTCCCGATGCTTACTGGGGCGTCATTTGCGCCCTCTGCGAACGCAATAATATCAATTATCTACACGGCAGCTGGTGGCCCTCGCTCGAGGATCTTTACGAGGAAAACATTCCCGTTTATAGGTTTCTACAAAGACCCGGCGATCTCGTATGGGTTAATGCCGGTAAGTTTTCAACGAGCACTTTGAGAGAATTTCGAAAAAAAAAAATTATTACGAGTCAATTTACAAGTGTATTATATCTCTCTTTAATCGCTGCAATTATTTTATTACAAAATGGTACGAACTGATGAAAATTGCATGAGAAAGAGCAGGTTTTATTGAAGCGATTAAATTCTTTTGAAATTCCATTAAAATTCGTCAATTATCGTCGTATTTTTTCAACTTAAAGTAGAAAATGGAAAAAGAAAAACAACAAGATTAAAAATAAATCGGAAAAATTGTAAATAATGAAAAGAAAGCTTTTATAATTTTGTTCTATTCTTATTCATCTTATAAAATAGTAAAGATGAAAAATAGACGATAAAAAAAATCCAAGTTGCCATAATTTTGTCTAATTTTTTGTTATTTTTTTTCTCACAGGCTGCGTTCATTGGGTGCAGGCGGTTGGTTGGTGCAACAATATCGCCTGGAACGTGGGTCCGTTAACAGCTCGACAATATCAATTGGCGATAGAACGTTACGAGTGGAACAAATTGCAGTCCTTTAAATCGATCGTTCCGATGGTGCATTTGTCTTGGAATTTGGCGAGAAATATCAAAGTCTCGGATCCGAGGTTGTTCGAGTTGATTAAAAATTGTCTTCTACGAACGATGAGACAGTGTTGCTTGATTCTCGAGTTCGTTAAGAACAAGGGGGTCGAAGTACGGTTTCATGGTCGCGGTAAAAACGAGGCTTCCCACTATTGTGGACAATGCGAAGTAAGATTTCGTTACAAATTTTATTTTTACTCTCGAAAAACATTTATTTTTTTTTCTTCTATATATTTTTTTTTTTTTATTTTCGACCATTTATCGTTTTCTCTGCTTCTCAACTGGATAATAGTAATTCTATATGTTTCGATTATTTTCCATTTCCGTTGCTCTTTTCAACGACGAAAAATCGTCAATTTAGACTTTTTTTTTTTTTTTCATATTTCTTTTCTCTAAAAAAAAAAATGTTCTTTCTTGTTTTTCAGATCGAAGTATTCAATATTCTGTTTATTCGGGAACAAGAGAAACGTCACGTAGTGCATTGTATGGATTGTGCGAGAAAGCAGGCGCCTTCGCTTGACGGTTTCGTTTGCCTCGAGGAATATCGTATGCACGATCTCATGGAGGTTTACGATGGTTTTAATTTGCACACTTCGGTGTCGCCGACGAGCCACGGATCGTCGCAAGCGGCGAGCCAATCCTCCTGAGGTTATATGCAGCACCGATATTTGGATTACCTTGGAACGTTGCAGGATTAAGAAAATAATATTAGAAAGGAGAGAGGAGGAAAAAGAGGATGAAAAAAAGCAAAGAAACGGAGAGCAGCGTTCACGGTTTTTCCAATATCCGTGCGGATAACGTTTTTTTTTTCCTACGATAAGCATTATCCACGTACCTGAGAGCAACTTTAAGGAAGTTTAAACAAAACAAACAAAAAAAAAAAGAGCGAAATTAACAAGCTCGTAGAACTAGGCAAGTAAATTCGAATTCCGGGGAGCTGCGACGTGAAGGGAATGAAAAAAAAAAAAAAAAAAAAACTCCAAACGTTATATACGATCGTTTTTTCGCTATTTTTAGCACGCGAATTTTCTGGACACTGGAAAAAAGTATTTCGTAGCTTGAGTGCAAACATTTGTTAGAATTAACGAAAAAAAAAAAAAAAAAATTAATTTGAAATTTGACAAGAATCTTTAAGAATTTCAATGTTTTTTTCTTCTTTTTTTTTTTTTCGAAAAAAAAAAAAAAAAAAAAGAAGTAAAATTCGCACAACTTTCGACATTGTAAGCGATCTCGAGCGTTTAATTAGCTAGCACGATTTGTACAAACGAATTAGTCTAATTTGTGACTTCCTCGAAAAGAAATAGCGGGAGAAAAAAAAAGGAAGAAAAATTTTTCAAAACTTAATCTCGAAAGATGCTGTTGTGACGGAAAACGTTACTCCTCGGCTCAAAATTTCATTTCGTCGCTTGTTGAAAAGGAGCAAAAAAAAGGTTTAAAATCGCTTTGAATCGAGCGATTTTCCGTATCAACTTCAAACGCTACGAAAAATCGTCGCGAATCAAGTTTTCTTCCTTTCTTTTTTCCTGAGAAAAAACACGCTGAATTTTCGAGGCTCCAAAAAAAACCGGATCTTTTTCTCCCTTTGTTTTCTTTCGTTCGATTCTTTTTATTTCGTAATTTTTTCAAAAAAACAAAATCAAGAAACCAACCAATTTTCTCGATCGGATCTCTCACTGCCATTTTTCGCAATACGATACGTAATTTTAAAACAAACAAACACACACACACACACACATACGCGCGCGCGTAGAACAAAATGCTCAAACAACTGCTCGGAATCTGAAGAGAAACAAAAAAAATCCAAAAAAAAAAAGAATAACCAAGAGAAAATCTAGAAATTTTCATGAAAAAAAAAAAATCAATTTTCGAGCAAAAGATCGTGAAGTGAAGAACGAAAGACGAGAATGAATGAAAAATCCCCACGCGCTCCCACCGACCGAAGACTCTCGCGACAAAAAAAAATCGACGCAAATTCTCATTTTTATACCGAACAAAAGAGCCGAGAAGCCTCAAAAAAAAAAAATAACAAGAAAAAAAGCAAACGATTGAAAAATAAAAGAGAACAAACTAGAAAAAAAAAAAATGGAGAAAAAAGTAATGTACATTTTGCTTTTGTAAATTTCACATCGTAGTTAGAGATTTCATAGGAAGAAAGAACGAGAAAGACAAGAAAAAGAAAAAGAAAAACAAAAAAACAAAAAAAAAAAAACAAAAAGAAAATTAGGAAAAAAAATATTAACAGAAAGTAGTAAAAGAAATAAAATCTCTCGAGCACTTTGAGAGAACACGTTGATCCAAGTGCCAGATAAAGAAGAGATAACAAATCTGTTATTATACATACAAACAACAATCGTGTAAATTACAAATATTTTCTAAACCTCCCACGAAAACGTCGTGAAATCATAATAATAGTGATAAATAAATCTTATATAATAAAAATTAATGATAACAATAGTAATAATAATGATAACAATGATATTGAATATAGTAATGAACAATTAATAATAATAATTAATAATAATATTAATAATGATAATAATTAATCAATTAGCTTAGATCACATCGTCAGTTCGATCTTCGAGAGGCGCGAAGTATTTTTTCATGCGAAAAATTTTTTTTTTTTTTTAATTGCTCGCTCAAGTACACGAAACGTCGACAGAAAAAAAAAAAAATGTGTAGCTTTTGCCCAAAATCATGATGAATTATTTTTTAATGTACATTTTTTTTTTTTCAAATTTTGTCCGGACGTCTCGAGAGAAAAAAAAAAAAACGACGGATGAGCAGCTACCATTCTCGGAGCTCAGCCGGATTTGTCGAAAATGTTTTTTTTTTTTTTTTTTCTCTTCCGCAATCATGATTCATGCTACAAATCGTGCCGGAAAGGTGAATCAAAATTTTTTTCTCAATTTTTACTGTTTCTCGGGATAATCGGTCTCCGATAACGATGACGAGAGAAATCATTTGTCATTGGTTTGATCAAGAATCAAGCTACTCGTTGAAAACTATTGATATTTTCGATTCTTTTGTTACTTTATAAGATAAATATATTAGAAATTGACGTATCGAGGTTTTTCACCGAATTGTCGAAATTCTGAAATTTTTTTCGCTCATACTCATCGATTTTTCGTCTACGAACGTTGAATCGACGAATTTTTATAGAATTTCAAAATGGCAACATATTTAACAAAACTTTGCATCTAAAGAACAAAAAAAAAAAAAAACCAAAAAATCAATTATCCAATTGTAAATTCGAAGAAAAAAAACAGATTCGATTTGTCGAAAGCTACCTCGATAAAGAAATATGAATAATTTTTCGCTCTCATCGTCATTGAAAATCGACGTATCCACGAGCAGGAAAAAAACAAAAAAAAGTAAAGTTTTTTACCAAACCGAAAACAAAAGCGCGTCCGAAAAAATTGTACAGTAGAAACAAAAAACGATCAGGTATTCTCTCTCAAAAAATAATACGGTAAAGAATCTACCGTAACATTTTCCTCGCGACCAGACGATTTTTCTGTATTTTTTTTTTTTTTTTTTTTTTTTTCGTTCCCCTCGCTCTCCTCCCTCGAAAACAATTCGACAAAAGCGATGTAAAAAAAAATGAGAATGAAATAAGAAATTTGACGAGAGTATGCACGCGGATATGATCTCAACGCACGATATTCGTAGTCGTTAATTTATACGATTTAAAATAATGAAGAAAATAATCATTTCTGCCAATATTATCGAATTTAACATCTTCGATAAATCGTTAATATTTGCGACTTTTTTTTTTTTTTTTTTTTTTTTTTTTTAGTATATGTATATATGTATATAGGATTGCGTGGTCGAGTGCAATTACCGTTTAATTTCAGACGTGCGAATCTCGTTTTGTTTTTTTTTTTTTTTTTTTTTGTTGTTCATTCGACGATTAAATCGCAATAATTGTGAAAAGAAAGGAGAAAAAAAAAACAAAAAGAAAACATAAAACGCAGCAGGAATGACATTTTTTTTTTTTTTTCTCTCAATTCCTGACCAACGCAGCACACCGGCACGCAATACAAAAATATATGTATATATATATGTACACACGACATATATATATATATGAAAATAATAAATAAAGCAAAAAACACGATTATATTTAATATAAATTGTAATTATTACGAAATAATAGCAAAAAAGGAAAAAAAGGAAAAAAAAAAAAAAACAAACAAAAATCGAGACGTGATGAAATTTTGAAAATTGCGCGATGCCTTCGATTATAAAAAGAGAGCGGAGAATGGATAATAGCTGTCGAATTATCGTCGCGGGGAAAGTGAAAAGCTCATTTTTTTTTCATCAATCTTTGAGACAAATTTATCCAAAAAGGATGATGATGAAAGAAAAAAAAAAAAAAAAAAAAAAAACAGGATTTTTATGACTGGAACGATAATCAGTTGAATTTCCACGCTTTCTTTTTTGCCTGCAATGTTTTTTTTTTTTTTTTTTTTTTTTTTTCGTTTCTACTCCGTCGGAGCTTTTTTTTCGTACCGACCCCGCGATCGATTTTCTTACCGAATCCTTTAGAATAGTTTAGCAAAGAGAATGAAAGGAAAAGAAGAAAAAAAAAACAACAACAACAATTTTAGATTTTATTAGCTCGTCGAAATGAATTTTTGCTGTACATACAAACGTCACGTTGTTTTTTTTTTTTTTTTTTTTTTTCGAGCGTTTTTCTCGTTTCGTTCCGGGCTAGAAACGAAAAAAAAAAAAAAAAAAAAACAACAACAACAACAACATTAATATTTATATTATATTTGTAAAAAAAATAAAGCGAAAAAGAAAAAAAACCAAACAAACGATTGAAAATACTGGGCTTTTACGATGAAAGAGAAAACGAAAATATTTCTTCGATATATCGATTCGTATTTTGATAAAAAAAAAAAAAAAAAAAAACAATATGAACAAATTGTGAAATACAAAAGAGAAATAAAACTAGAAGAAGTAGAAGAACTTCGAAGAACTTGAAAATAATCGTATTTCCTCGGAGTTGTGGTCAAAGTCGAAAGGAGTATATAGATTAATGAAAAAAAACGAGAAGAAAAACAGCTCATATTTTCGCTAAATCGTTGTACGAGACCTTCATTTAAAAGAAATTGAAAAAAAAAAAAAAAAAAAAAAAAAATGAAAACGAGAGCAAAATACGAAATCTACAATCTAATGATAAATCGTGTATTTCTATTGAAAATAAAGTTAAACGAGAGTGAAGAAATGAAGAGAAAAGAAAAAACAAACAAACAAATGAAAAGAAAAAAACATTGAACAAGAAAAAAATAACCACAAAGCAAGAGACAAATACGAAGATTTTATTTTTCTTTCCCAACGAGGAAATATCATATTTTCTAATTCATCTGTAATTAAACGAAGATACCAATAACGAAAATGCAAAAAAAAAAAAAAAAAAAAAAAAAAAAAAATTGAATAAATGATAAATGAAATAACGAGATGAAAACATTGAGAGTGACACACGAAACATGTAATAAAAAAATGATTAAATAATTTAATAGCTCCGGTTACGAAACTTTATAACTGTATTTTCACTCGATGAAAGATATAAACGGGGATAACATTCACTGCCAAATTGTGATACACGAGGCCCACCTTAAGCTTCTTTCCCTCGTTCCTTTCTTTCGAATTATGGAGCGTTTTTTCTCTCCCTCTCTCTCTCTCTCTCTATCTTCTTTTGGTTGCATCGGTCAGAAAATATCAGTTACCAAAATGTTCATTTTTCCCTTCGTTACAGTCGAGAAACTCTTTTTCTTTTTTTTTTATCGTTGCAACTTTAATCGAAAAATCGCTCCACATGAAAAAAAAAAAAAAAAAAAAGATATGAAAAAGAAGATTCAGCAGCGAAACTTGGATTTTTTTTTTTTTTTTTTTTCTAAATACCTCCAAACGAATATGCCGGTAAATGAGATGCTCTGTCTACCCAACAAAATGAAATGAAATTACGTACGAATCAAGAGAAAAAAAAAAGAAACAAAAAAAAAACACACACACACGCAAGTATTTTTTAACATTCGAATAACCCGAAGCGCTCTTTTTAAAATATACATATAAACGTGTGCGTGTGCGTGTGTTTTCTTGTATGTGTGTGTGTGTGTGTGTGTGTGGGTGTCGCGAGCGAATGTAAATTTACAGTGCCTTTAAACATTGAAGATATAAAAAAACGAAAGAGAGAGAACGAAAAAACTCAATTTTCTGGACCGAATGACGTATCGATTGATCGATCAATTGACTTATTAAAAAAATTCAATTATTCGATTAATTTTCATTGAAATTATATTTTCTCATGACGTCCAGAGAATTATCTCATTGGCCGCACAACCTCGTATTCGATGAAAAAACAGTAGAACCGTAAAAAAAAAAAAACAAAATAATGCTGATCCAAGATACTGAAAAATGCCTTTGTCGCTAGAATTTCTTTTTTTTCTATTTTTTTTTTTTTTTTTTTTCTTTCTTTTCCTCCCAAAGGTTCGACCCAATTTTACTCACATGTGATCTCTCCGGGGTTTTGGTTCATTTGGAAACGTCGTTTTTTTTTTTTTTTTTTTTTTATGATGGATAATAAAAGTATTCAGGAGAAAAATTGCATTCGTTCGATCGAAATTCGTTCGATTTTCTTCGTCGAGAAATCAATTTTTATTTTTTCTCTTCAATCAATAATACTTTCGTACGCCTATTCTCCCAAAACCTTTTTCATGCTTCCTCAATGTGGCAACACGCAAATTTTTTACACTAATTCTCAGTAAAAAAAAAAAAAAAAAAAAGAAAAAAAAACAAATTTTTGTCACAATTTTGAAATTTGACGATTTTAACAGAAAAATTTAAAACTCAGACGTTTTCCAAATGTTTTACGAACATTGATGATAATTTTCGTCGCAATCGGCCCCGATTTGCTTTTCTCATACTGAACGAATGTTAAAAACCAAAACGTTTCATTTTCCAGAGTTGAAAAAAACTTTGGAAGATATTCTCCCGTCCTCGGAAAACTGTACACCGATGATAAATCGTCGAAAAAGTATTTTCCTCACAAACAAGCGATCCTTCGAATTTTGCCAAAAAAAAAAAAAAAAAAAATCGTTAATCTCCTCGAAAAGCGTTGCCCCCAAAAGTCGAAAAAAAAAAAAATAAAAAAAAAATAAACGTCTGAATGCTCATCAAATCACTCCACTGAATCGCCAGAGTGACAAAATTACAAGCGATAATTATTCTCCGCACGTGTAAAATATCCTAAAACATAAATCCAAGAGAATTGCGAAAGAAACGTGGGAAAAAGATGAGAAAAAAAAAAAATATATATATATATATATATAAAATCGATAACAAAAAATTTAAGGAAAAAAAAATAAAAAAGAAACCGAAATCATTGACGATGAAATGTAATTTATATATTATCGATAAATAATGTAACTGTGTAATACCTGTACAGTTTTATTCGACATATTGCGATCATTGTAGTTAGCCTTATTATGATTATTCATTCGAATTACATCTCGTTTTTATTATTAATTTCTATGATCATTGTAATTATTAATTATTAATTATTATTGTAATTTCGAAAGAATATTAATTACGATTCGATTAACGATATTGTGTTTATTATAACAATGTAATATAC
Organism: Campoplex nolae; assembly: GCA_037893425.1. Classification (NCBI taxonomy): domain Eukaryota; kingdom Metazoa; phylum Arthropoda; class Insecta; order Hymenoptera; family Ichneumonidae; genus Campoplex; species Campoplex nolae. The sequence goes on along the minus strand of JBBLXU010000299.1, from coordinate 1,841,305 downwards.
GGTTATACAGATTCGACCTGCAAATCTGGACGATATTTTTGGCTTTTATTGTTAATCCATCGAGACCCAAAAGTCCCATCACAGTATTGTTGCTGTTGTTGCTTCTTTTTTTTTTTATTTATTTTTTATTGTTTTTTTTTTTTGTTTTTCAATTTTTCTTCTAATCGACCCCTTCGGAAAGGACTTATTCCGGGTCGTTTTTTTACGTTCTTCTAAGTGCTCGCATCTGCTTTCGACGCGCTTGGACAACGCCGTATACGACCGCAGCCAAGCTACGACAATTGCTTCTGTGCCTGGAAACACCCTCCGCTGGCAAATCGCTTCGACCCAACACGAAATACGTCTCCATCGTACCCTTTCCTTTCACCTCGATCATACCACGTTTTTGGGTCTGGTAGCCACGGGATTCCAAAAACTGTGAAAATTTAAAAAAAAAAAAATATTTGGGTTTTTGGAGTATTTTTTTTTTTTTTTTTTCGTGACGATTGAACCTTTTGATCCGATTTCCATTTTTATCGATCGAATTACAATAAATTTCGAGCCTCTTTTTACAATTTTTGAATATTTTTTTTTTTTTTTGGGTTCGTTCAGATTTCCGTTGAATCGATCGAGTTTTGAAAAAAAATTTCGAAAAATTCTGATTTTTGTACATCCTTTCAGTCGATTTTTTTTTTTTTCTCGTTTTATCGAGTTTTGACAAAATTTTGATTTCTCCAGTTTTTTTTTTTTTTTTCCTTCGATTTTAGTATATTTTTGTCGAACGATTTCGATGTTTTTTTTTTGTTTTTTTTTTGCTTTTATCAAGTTCGGCTGATCGAATCGAAGGAATGAGCTTCTCGTGATGGAATTTTTGAGATTCAACTCACTCTTGCGATGTCCCTCGGCACTTGAATCTTGCCCATAACTCCTGTGGAGTCCATTCGCGATGCCTCGTTCACCGTGTTGCCCCAAATGTCAAAAACGGGCTTACGGGCACCGATGACACCGCCGACCAATGGACCACAGCTTATTCCTACTCGGAGATCAAAATTGTTGAAGGAATGGATATTGACGTCCTCGAGACGAAGCCTCATCGCTACCGCGTAATCCACCAATCTGCACAGATGATCCTTGTCGTCTTTTTGTTCCTGACAAATGGAAAAATTATATTTCATCGATAGATTTAACGTCGAATACTCCATTTTTTATGAGAATAAGCAGCGACAAACTTTTCATCTAAACGATAATTACGTTCGAGCACGGATTCAAGCCGGAAGCTGCCATGTAAGTTGCACCGACGGTCTTGATTTTCTCGATACAGTGGAAAGGTGGCTCGTCTAGTAATTCGTCAAAATCTGCTATAATTTCGTTCAACAATCGTATGCACTCCATTCCCTTGTTCACATCCTCGGAATAAAATTCCGTGAAGTTTGGTACACTCGCGAACATGACGCCGACTTTGTCGCGTGACTGAGAATACAATTCCTGAAAAAAAAAAAAAAAAAAAAAAAACATCACAATTTATTAGTTCATTTTATTAAATTTATTAAATATAATTTTGAAAAATTCATCAAGGAGTTTCGGTACAGGCGACACAATGTTGCCACGCTAAACCATGGTAAAAACACAAAAAATTTCAAAAAGTTTCGAATTTTATAAAATTTGGTCAACATATTATTTAGTGCCAAATTTGACAATACAAATTTTTTTTCAGATTTTTCTTCTACACAGTTATCGAGTAATTGAAGACTAAAGTTCACGTGTATAAGCATAGCGTTTCCATATATATAGGTATACACTTCGGGCATAAGAAATCTGCTTCAAGGGGGTTGGCTAAACACAACAATGTTGGCATGTTAAAAGCATAGGAAAATTTGAAATGATTAGAATTTAATGAAATTTGGTGAGCATATTCTTTTGGATTAAATATGAATATAGAAATTTTTTATGATTTTTCTTCTACATAGTTTTTCGAGTAATTTAACACTAGAGTTTACATCCGTAAGCATAGGATTCTGATATATATATATAGGTATATCTTTTGCATATTGTAAACTCCAATTTATTCAACAACTATGTAGACGAAAAATTTGAAAAAAATTTGTGTCATTGTATTTGATGCTAAAGAATATGTTATCACTAAATTTTATTAAATTCTTATCATATTGTCGTATGTAGCCAGCCTCCTTAATGCATAATTACTCGATAACTAAGTAGAAGAAAATTTTGAAAACATTTTGTGTTTTCGTACTTGACGTTGAAGCAGAACATTGTCACCAAATTTGATTAATTTTTTAACATTTTGTCCTTTGTACCGAAACTCCTTAAATTTGAAAAAAAAAAGGAAGAGAATAGTTTATTTTATTAAATTTATTATTTATTTATTAAATTTATTAAATTATAAGAAGAGAAAAAAATAGTTTATTTTATTAAATTTAGTATTTATTTATTAAATTTATTGAATATCAAAAATGGAATTTAATACATTTTTAACGAAGGAAGAAAAGAGTTTTTTTTTTTTTTCATTTTTTTCTTTTTCAATTTGACTTTATTCAATTCATTATTCTTTTATTAAATTTATTAAATATAAAAAATTAAGATTATTGAATTGAAAAAAAGAAGAAAATAATTAATTTTATTAAATACAAAAAATTAAGTTTTGTTAAATTTACAAAAAAAAAAAAAGGAATAAAAATACAGAAGTAAGGAAAATAGGAGAAAATAATCAGAGAAATTGTTGATTTTTTTTTCTTCTTCTCACTTCTGGCGGACGCTCCTGCGTGAGAAAATGATGTGCGACGTGATCCGGCAGAATATTCTTCAGGAGTTGCATGTTGTTGTGCTTGGATTCGATCATATCGCCGAGTTCTCGTTCCGCCTGTTGTTTCCAGAGAAAATCAAGACGCGACGTAACTTCGACGAGCCGACCGTGGTACGTCACCATCACGAGAAAAACCACGAGGAATATGAGCATCTGCGCCGACAGTGGAATCGCAGTTCTGTATTAAAAACAAACGATTAACCGATTACATTGGAAAAATCATCACGAAACCAAAATCGAAAGCAAAATTTTACCAAAAAATGATCATTTTTGGTAAATTTTGGTAGATTTTGTAAGAAAGATTGGAACGAAGTCGAAAGACAGAACCGAAATTCAAAAAACCGTAACAAATCCGATCGAAACGAATTTATTTATTTTTTTTTTTTTAGTTTTTATAAATGATTTTGAAAAATCTGATGAAAAGCCTGACAAAAAGTTATGAAAATTGATACGAAAAATGCACATTATCTGTCTAATTCGAAAAAATCAAAGAAATTTCTAAAAAGTTATGAAACGAATTCAAGAAACTGTCGTGAAATAAAATTTTTGAATTTTTGAATTTTAAAAACTCACACATTGCTGTAGTCGATATCATTGAGAAAGAGATTTTGGCATCCAAAAAGTATGAGAGCAGCGTACATGAGAACGATGATGGTAGCGAGAGCAGTTTTCACGAGATAATAAAGTTTTAGTGCCGATGCGAGTGCTATGAGGCAAAGTATCCAAGTGAAAACGATGTATTCTGCTCTGAGACAATTGTCGCTGTAAGGATTTTCGTTCGATATTATATTTTGAGTTAAATTTCGTTCATCATCATGAGTGGAAAAAATTTTTCTGGTTCTGAGGCTCTCATGTCGTCGAGCGAATTTTTTATGGTGTCGTCGTTCAGCTCCCAAACGTTTTTCGTATCGCAAAAAACGAAAGAATTCTCGGCGACTCGTGCCGCGTGGTAATTCGTCGAATCTCGTCAGTTTCACCTCGAGATTGCTGCTCGATCCTCCGGTACGATTATTCGAGCTCCCTTTTTCCTCATCTTTCGTCACCCCCTCGTCGTCACGCAAAGCAACTTGCAAAAAGTTCAACATCAATTCATCCAAACTCGTGGAACTCGTCATTCCATTGATTTCCAAAGAATTTTCCGTTCGTGACGACACCAGCTCGTTGTAAATCGGCTTTTCCGTGTATTCCTTCGATCTCGAACAGCCCAAAACGCTTATCACCGATGTCAATGCCATCAAACTTATAACGCTGCATATAAATATCGTTCGGTGACGCTTGTTGTGCACCAACATCGCTGACGAATGCTGCAAATATCGAGGCAATCCTTTGAACTCTTCCGCCATCACCAGAATCGAACAAGCCAACAAAACTATCGTTGTAAATAACAACGACAGAAGGAGTATCGTGCAGCTGAAAATAAGGAGAAAAGAAACGTGAATTTTTTTTTTTTTTTTTATTATTGTTATCAGGGCTGTAAATCGAATTGAAAATTGGCCAATTACTTCTCAAAATTCGTGCACGAAAAGAAAAAAAACTTTTATCAAAATTTAATTTATTTAAATTTTAATTTTAATTTTAATATATTAATTTTTTTATTTAAATTTTTTTGTTTTATTTTCATTTTTTTTTAAATTTACTCAATTTAATTTAATTTCAATTTTAATAATAAAAAATTAAATTTCAATTAGTGAGTCGTTTTTCAAAATTATTGCAGTAAAAAAATAAATACGTGAACTCGTTTAAAAAAATTTGCTGCAGCTACAAAAAGAATCGAAAAAAATGGTGAATTATTTCTGAAATAATTGTATTCGGGGTTTCAAGCTCAGGTTGGGTCATTTTGATCCGGGCTAAAACACTCAGTTTTGAGTCATGCAGACCAAAAGCAGACAAAAAAAAAAAAAAAAAAAAAAAAAAGCGGAATCTAAAATTAATCATATGCGGATGATTAGAATATTTCAGGCTGATCAAGAAATTCGTAGAGTTTGTGAAAATTTGAGTTTCGAGACGAAAAATCGAGTTTGATTGACGTTTGGAAAATAATTTTCGATTGTGAAATGTTTTTTTTTTTTTTTATATTGATTTTTAATCCTCTGGTTCGTCAATACGGTTTGAGATAACGCAAAAATGAATAGGACCAATTTTGTAGAGCAAAAAATTTGCTGAAGATAAGTATTAGACAATATTTTTCTATCGTTAGAACTGCAGTCCAAAAAAGCGATCAAAGTTGGACCAATTTTCGAGAATAACGTGTCCAGATGTTTTTGAGGTACAATGCTCTTGCAGGGCGAAAGATTTGCAGTTAGAAAAATGACGTTGGGGACTTTTTTGTGAGAAATTTTCTGCTCTACAACATTGATTCCATGCATTTTTACTCTACTTCGAACGGTTTCGAGGCAGGGTACGCTAGAAGTGCTCAAATTCATGATAATTCAATTAAATCAGCGACCGTGCCACTTCGATCGACTTTCGGGCATGAAATATTGAAAACAGAAAAATACTGTCAGGAACTTTTTTCTAGTAAATTTTTCCCTCTACAAAATTGGTCCTATGCATTTTCACTCCATCTCCAACCGTTTAGACGCTAGCCGCAGTCAAAGCTCAGTTTCATAAACTCAAGTGACTGATCTCGATTTTCGGATCGATGAAAAGACGCTACTAAATCTCTCGATTCATAATTCCACCCCAAACTCGCTCAAAATACTGATTTTCGAACCCAAAACATTCTCAAAACGCGTGGCATCCATTAACGCATGCAGGAAAAATAATTTTTCGTGCCCAAATCTTCTCAAATTCAGTGCAAATTCGTAAATAAGCAATTTTCACCCACTCTGGCAAAATAACAGCTTGGCAAACAGCTAAGAAGAGCCAGATGACGAAGCAGCACGTCATGTTCGACTTGAACATGTCCTCGCGAAGCTGGCAAAACTATATCTCGTGCAAAAGCCAGAGAAAAAAAAAAAAAAAAAAAAAAAAGAAGAAAAACGATACGCGAAGCAGAATTAATGAAAATAATTCAGAAGCGAAACGTCGCGAGTCAGCATAGAACGATGAGTTGAGAAACGAGTGAATTGAAAGAGAAATAAATTGAGTGAGTAACGTTCGTTATTTCGTGTACCGAAAAATGATTTTTAGATTTTGTTTCTTGTACCTTGGATTCCAGGCTCTCGTCATTGTAACGCAAACTCCAACGATTTATGTTCGCCAGCCTCATACGTTTGTTGCTAACTGTTTCGCCGGTCAATGGTGTTTTTGTACCTTTCGACGAACCGTTGTCTTCTTCGTAATAATCCGATTCCAAATTGCTCACCGAAGTTGCGCTGTTCAACTGAAAAAATCGGGCAAATTCGTTTAAAAAAAAAAAAAGAATTCATGTTTGATAAAAAAAAAAGTTTGAAAAAAGATAAAAAGACGAGCACGAGATTCATTTTGTTGCGACTTTGTTAAAAAGAGACTTTTGAGAGACTTTTTTTCTGGTGAGAGATTTACTTGAAATTGTTGAAGCTTCAGGGACCAATGAGTTCAAAAATTCAATGTGATGGATCAACTTTTAATGATTTTTTTGAAAAATTTAAATATTTGGTCTCCTGTAGGGAAAGAAAAAAAAAAAAAAAAAACAAGAATTCAGTTGTTCCGGGATGTGGATTCTCACATTTTCGAAGGGAATTTCAGGAGTCCAATCTCCGCCGATATCGTCGTCGTTGCTGGTTGCGTTACCGCTGGACGAAAGCGGATTATTGATTTTGAAACTTTTTTTAGTCTTGTTACCGGTCTCGTCTTCGGACCAGACTTTCGGTCTCGCCGATTGTCGACGTTTCGAACGCTGCGGTTCTATCTGTTTTATCAGATACGTAACGACCTTACGATCCTTCAAATAATTGTCGCGTTCGGTTCCATTGCCAGGCTCGACCTCGTACACGTCGTTCAGGCAATTCAAAGTATCCGCAGAAATGTGAACTCTTCTGCAAATTAAAAGAAAAAGAAAAAAATTAATTTCAATTATTACATTTTTGTTAATTTAACTATTTTACGCTCGAAAAAATCTGGAACATTCAACTGGCACTTGAGAGTCACGAATTTTCATACGTGACGACAGTATAGTGATGAGAAAAACTTACTGACGAATCCGTTTTAACGAAAATATATTTTCATTAAAATTTTTCAACTATTTTACTTTTCTACGAAAGTAATTTCAAATTTTTACATTTTCTTTGAGCTTTTTTGGGAATCGAAGAACAAAAAAACAATTTTGAGTTTCCATTAAAAAATGTTCTTCCCATAAAAAAAAAAAAAAAAAAAAACGTTCGACCGAGTTTTTTTTAACTCGATAAAGTATTGAAATTCCGATGAAACTTTTGGCTTCGAATTATTACGTAAAACGTGCTCAAAAAGATGAAAAAAAAAAAAAAAAAAATATTTGCCCCCGTAAATCTACGAAAAACGAATAAAAAATTTGGGCAATTCATTACCCCGGAACTCCACCACTCTCGAGGTGATTTGCCAAGGTGACGTCGTACGACCAAACGTCAAATTGCCATTTTCGTAGCCCGAGAACGCCGCAAAGAACTGAACCGCTGTGAATTCCAATTCTCATGTTGAGGTCGACCTTGAAAAATCAACAAATCGGTTAATTTGAGTAAAAGAAAAATCGTTCAAACGAATTCTACGCTCCTACAGCGAAATCATATTTTTTTTTTAAAGAAAATTTCGAAGAATTTCTTCATTTTAAAAAATGTTTAAAAAATCAATTTTTAAGAAAAAAAAAAAAAGTTTTTTTTTCCTTCCACAACGTTTCTGTAATCGAATATTCACCGAATGCGACTTTATCATAAGCCATTTTCTTCGTTATCGCGATAAACGAAGAGAATCCCATACGATCCAGCTTCATTGTCGCATTCGAGAGCGATTTTGTGTTCAGGAAAAAGATTCGGGTCGAATCTTCGATCGAATTTTTCGAACCATTCCTCACCTTCGTAGTGTATCGAACATCCCGAATAGCTTTGATCATGTACAATCCCATCTCGACGCAACAGTGTGCATGATCGGCCCTCGCCGTTGGCAAACCGGAAACGCAGTAATAACAGTCCCCTAAAAGTTTTATCCTGAGGCAATGATTTTCCGCCGAGAGTCTGTCGAAACGCGCGAAAAGATCGTTGAGAACGCGGACGAGTTCTTGAGCGCTGCATTGACTCGCCAGTGCTATTAAATTCGAACAAAAATTTCATTTTATTACGAACAATTCAAATATATAGAAAAAAGAAAAAAAAAAACAGAGAAAATATTAAGATTCTACCACGAAAAACAATTTATTTTAACGAATTTAAAAAAAAAAAAAAAAAAAAACAATACAACGTTATTAGCCGATTAACACACAGAAAAAATCGTACTTCCACTACGGGCAGTAGCTTAAAATGTTTGGCATATAATCAGCAATTTTTAGGAATTTTTTCAGATTTTTAAAAAGGGGCTTTTTTTTTGGATTTTTTTTTTTTTTTTTTTTTTTTTTTTTAATGGCTGTTCAGAAAAATCTGAAAAAATTGCAGGGTGTCTTTTAGACTTCATATAATCATATAAAAAATAATTGACCAAATCGGTGAGGGTCAGGGAAAAAGTCCGCTGGTTTGACGTTGACCTCATGTATATATATCACAATTATAAATATTATTTATTAAATTAATATGTAAAATGATATATTATTAATATGAATCATATAATTATTATATAAACATTAATAAATAATTATTAAAGTAATAAATAAATTTAAAAAAATTGAATTGACAAAAAAAAAAAAAAAATTGTACACGATTCTCTTCGTTTTCCCATCACTAGGATAATAGTGCACGATAAAGTGACGTTAGATAAAAATTTGATGATGAAAACAAAAGATTTAATTAATAAAGGAAGCTTTTTGTATGCAAAAAAATGCAAAAATTTTATAACCAAAGCTGTATGGAATAAAAAAAAATTGTTTAAATGCAAAAAGGAAGCTTTTTGTATATAAAAAAAAAAAAAAAAAATGCAAAAAGTAAAGCTTTTGTACTTTCATTTTATTTATTGATTGATAGCTCTGGAGCTACGATTTGAGAATGCGAATTGAGACGTCTCTCACCTGTAAATCCTTTGATGTCAGCGAAAAGTATGCTCACGTTTTCGTAACGATGAATGTAGATTCTATGAAACTGATTCGGTGTGAAGGAAATGGTGCCACCTCTAGCAGTTTCACGCGCGATATCCATGATCATTTCCTTGGCAACGAAATCGGGTAAAACTGGCAGGGAAATAAAAATCATTAGTTTTCTCGATCTAAACAAAAAACAAAAAAAAAAAAAAAAAAACAAAAATGCCTTGATAATTTATCAAAAATTTTCGAGCAATTGAACGAACGAGGCTCGATTGACTGTTCTCAGGTCGAAAATAATTGCAAAGGTTGTTTCTTGGATCAATGAAATTTCATCATTAACGTCTATATCGATTCACAAATTTTCAGGTTTCATTTAAACACTCGAATTGAAAATAAATAATATACTTTCGTGAGAAAACACTCAATAGAAATTAACATTCAGGATATTTGACACGTAAATTCATAGAAAAAAAAAAAAAAAAAAAAAAAAATGAAATACGATGAGAATCTTGGTATTCAACATTTTGGCAAAAATTTTGGAGCACAAAAATTGATTTTTTTATTTAAAAATTTCCAGAATAAACAACACAATTGTTTTCGTCGTTTAAAAAAGCAATTTCTCTACTTACTTTCAACGGTTTGTAACGAACGAAATTCAGCAACTTTAATTGCGGAAAAAAAAAAAAATGCTTTTTGAAAATATTGGAACTAGAAAAAAGTTGATTTTTTGATGTTTTAAAAATTGACGAAATCATTCAAGATTATCGTTGGATGATTGAATACCGAAAATTCTTGTAAAATATTCTTTTTTAACTGCATGGAAACACTGAAAGAAAACATTGGAAAGTTTCGAATGGGAGTGCAAGGGAGAAAAAAATTTTTTGGTGTGCAAAACTACGTTTGTATTTTGGAGAGTCTATTGAACATTTGGAAAGTAGGAAAATCGATGCCGGCGATATAAATATGTGTGAAAAGGTTGGAGAGGAAAAGAGAGAAGAATAATAAAAAAAAAATTAAAAAAAAAAAAAAAAAAAAAAAAAAAACGAGGATGAAGAGCTCGGAGGAGCAATCGGTTGGAAATATTCCCAGTGACCCTTTTTGATCACCTCGATGATCTCGTTTAGCACGCGTCGTTGAATTTCCCGTAAACTCACCTCAGTCAATCCCTTCGTTTCGTGAAATAATCGAGAGAAACACACCGAGGGGCATAAACGAGTTATTAAAAATATTTACAAAATTATGGCCCAAGGAAAAACGAATTTTTTTCCTCGAAAATTTATCACTCACATCGACAAATATCGACCAAAAATAATATACAGATATTTGAGAAAAAAAAAAAAAAAACAATTTCAATTTTTTTCTCTCTTTTACCGGATAGCAGAAGCTTCTCCTGACGATTATTCTCGTTCTGGGTTCTCTGACGAGTTTCCATCGATCTGTGAGTCTCCAGAAAAGCTTGACGTTGGCCTCTGTCCGTCAAATACTTCGTATACATCCCCGAAAGATTTACAGCTACGTACAACAGCACGTTTGTCGTTAACATCCGAATTATGCACACGATATTCTGCAATTTTTCATTCAAAGGTCATTCATTTATTAATTCGTTCTGCAGACAATTTTTAAATATTTTGTAGTCAATTTTTTAATTTATTTTTTAGTCAATTTTTTAATTTATTCTTCAATTAATAGTTAATTAAATTGAATTCAGGAAATCGACGAAAGAATTTTCTTTCAATTGGTTCCTTATTCATGGGATGAATATATTAGAATAAAAGAAGTTTTTTTTTTTTCAATCGTTTGTACGAAAAAAAAAAACGAATAATTGGGTAAAGAAACGTGAAATGTTGTGAATCATTGGTTTCGAGAAGTTTTTGGAATGAAGAAGAAATAAATTATTGTTTAGGGGGAAAAGTTCAGTGGAACATTGTGAAAATGATGATCAGAGATCGGAGCAATTCCATTTTTTTTCCATTATAAATACATGCAGTATAAAAATAAATAAAAAAATCGATAAAATGTCTTCAAACGTTGTGGAATTTTTCATTGATCACGTATCATCATGTTGAGATGGTAATTGAGCTCAGAGTCGAATTTCGAAACGACAATTCTTTCATTTTATTTTTTATTTTTTGTCGAACCTCTACTTTGACCGGGAATGCTGTCCAAACGGTGATAGATAGAGCAAAAATGCATGGGATCAATTTTCTAGTGTTTTATATTTTCTACAAAAAAGTTCCTGAGAGTATTTTTCCATTCCTGACAGTTTCATCGTACAAACAGCTTGAACTTACGTTTGACCGTAAAAAGAAAAGAGATTTTTCCAGACGCTTTCAAGGCCAAACTACTGGCGATAGAAAAATTCGTTCTAAGACATTTTTGCAGGAAATTCGATGCTCTACAAGATTGGTCCTTAGCATATTTGCTCTATCTCCAACCGCTTTGGGCGTGCAGGCTATAAAAGTCGGATATCGACCGCTCATCAGACAGTCCTCTTTGATCGATTCCCGGGCCTAAACCACTGTAGATACAGAATCCTCGTCCAAAACTTTCTTTTAGGAAATTTTGTGATCTACAACATTGGTCCTGAGCATTTTTACTCTATCTCGAACCGTTTAGCCAGAAATCACCCTCAAAGAGCACAGCTTTGCCAGAGGCCATTCAATGAAAAACAAAAACAAAAAAATAAACATTTCGCTTCGAAATTCTTCTCCGAAATTCTCCACGAACGAAAAGATCTTCAATTTCATACCCAAAATACAAAAATTAACCACTGACAGAGTATTTTGGTGATAAAAAGCGAGAAAATTTACTCACGTAATCGGATTCTGTGAGGAGCGTCGCTATCGTCATTGCCATGTGAGTGAGAGCTGTACCAGAACCAGCGAGAACGCACCATCTCAGTGGCAATGGTAGCATCGCGTACGGCGCATAAACAACGAATAAAATGTACCACATAAGACGCTGTTGCGTGGAAAAATTTAATCCAGCACCAACAAAACCTGAAATTTATTCAATTAAATTAGTCAATTTATCGTTTCGACTGAAAAAAAACGATTAATGACTGAACTACGATTCATTCGATTTTTAAGATTATTACAAATTGATGATTCGGAGTAACGAATCGATCGATTGAATCCAATTTTATTTATTTTTGATTAAAAAAAAAAAAAAAAAAAAAAAAAAAAAGATTTTTTGTTACTCAATCAATTTATTAAATTGAATTTCCAATATCGTTGGAGACATTTTTTTTTTTTTTTTTTTTTTTTCATTTCGTGCAGAATTTCTCTGAAGCATGAAATAATGTTTAAAAAAATCAATAAAATCGAACAAGGCTGCATCGAAAAATTGGGGCAAACTCGGGTTTTATAAATGGTTCGTTAAAATTTTGCAAAAACCGAAAACTCTGTGAAATCTCTAAAAATTGTAGAGTAGAATAAAAAAATAAAAACAAAAACGGTGGATAAAAAAAAAGTGAAATAAGGGGGGGAGGGGGAAGGAGGTCAACATAGCCATGGAATAGGACAAAAGTGGAATAAAAATGGCTTTAAATACCTTGAGTATTAATTAAAAGCCAGGTGAATATCGAGGCCCAGTACAGATAATTGTTGGAGAACCATCGCCACCAGCCAAGGGCACAAACAATTAAATTTGCTGCCATGCAACACAGCGCCCAAGCCAAAGGTTCGAAAAGGCCATCCGTGTCTGCTTCCCGTCGTCTCGAAACCCATATCGTTATCAAAGCGATCTGAAACCAATATCAAACGGTATAAACACATTTTTCATAAACAATTTTCGATTATTTTCAATTTACGAATATTGTAGAAAACGAAATATTCGAAAAATTCTGATTAAAATATTGAATTCCATTCTCGCGGGTAAGAAAATCAAAGTGACTCGTTGAAAGAAATATCCTGAAGGGATTTACCAACGAAATTACGTTTGTAAACACGAAAAAGCAAAAAATACAGATTTTTTTTTATGCAATTTATGCGAATTAATCTAAAAGAAAGATTTGACAGAGCAAGATTTATGATTCGATCGAGAACGCAAAAGAAAAAAAGCCATAAAAACGTCGTTCTTGTGGAGAAAAAAAAAAAAAAAAAAAATGTTTGAAAAAGCAAATTTTCGATTCAGCTCCGGTTCAACATTCAGAAAAATCGATTTAAGTTAGAAAAAAGTAACAATTTATTGATTCATCATCGATAACCGATAAATAATTCGAACAGAACTGTATAATTCATAAAAACAATAATCATTTGGCAATAAAAAAATATGCATTTTCGTTAGACCCGAATGAATTTTCAGAAAGTATTTTTGCTTTACCTTGAGACCAAGATCGACGACGTTTAGCATAATGAGTGATTTTTGTCTCTGACGATTAGAATATTGCAAATACGATTTTTCGAGTTGTTGGCTATGAAAACTGTTGGTGAGAGATGGGCAAAAGATGCCCTTGTAAAGAACTCCCTTTTTGAAGACTTCGGAAACGTTTTCTGACGAAAATAAGAAAAATAAATAAATAAATAAATAAATAAACAAGAATTAAAATATTTTTGTCGAGTTATCAAAGACTTTTCTTCCTTTTTCTCGTTTTTTTCTTTTTTTTTTTTTCTTTCGTTCCTTTTTCGTTCACCTTTTTGAGGTGGTGGCTCTTTTTCAGTCTCATGTGGTTCCTCGTAAACAGCATCTCGCGATGGCAATACGAGAGTAATCTCGTTTTCGATAACGTCATCTTTAACGACTGGTAAATCATTATCTTCTATTTCTTCGATGTCCTCTTGATCAGCGTGAGCTTTTGGGGCTCCGACCCAAGCTGCCAAACCCTCACGACCCAATCTCTCCGATGTCAGCTTCTTCACCGCTTTGATCCATAGCTGCTTCCTCGGGGAGATACTCAACCTGATGCACGTTTTTGTATTCAATTATTATTTGACATTATTTCAAAATCACGTTTGATTATCGATATTTCAATCACTTGGAAACTATTATTCTGTTTTCTTATGTGTGAAAAAGTGAAGAAAAAAAAAATGCAAAAAAAATTATTTCGACTGGTGAACAGAATAACTCGAGATCTACCGAACCGATTCCGATGAATTTTATTCCACACATTATTTACAAGATTATCTAGGATGTAACGTAGGATTTTTCCGATTGGATGCTGCCTCAATTTTTTATCGATTTTTGAAAACCCAAAGTTACTGTAAAAATCAGACTTTTTTATTTAAACTCATTTCATTTTCACGAAAAATGATTTTTTTCTTCTTTCCCTTGGGCTGCACTTTAGCTGATACCGTTCTTTGTGAGAAAATAAATTTTTCATTTATTTTTTAAACGACGCTTGAAAAGGTTTTTTTTTTCGGTATTTGACAGTTTTTTTTTTCAAATTTCGTTCTTTTGTAGCGCCTATCTCGAGTTATTTCTGACGGTTCTATTCATGAATCTGATCAACAAAAAGCTCCGGAATAATCTCGTGTCGGATCTTTGCACGAAACAATTTCAGGCTCTTTATTAATCACGATATTCGTTGAATGCTACTGACAAATTCTCGATAACAGGCAAAAATCCCAAACAATTGCCATTCTGCGAAATGGAAACTGAAAAAAGAAAAAAACTATAAAAAGTCATTAGACAAGAAAAAAAAAAACGATAAAAACAGAATTTGAAAATTCTTTGAAGATAAAAATTCGTGAATTATTCAGAAAAAATCGATTTCAATTGATTTGAGCCAACGAAAAAAAAATGTTTTTCGACCCTTTCTCGAATGATTTCGTCAGCGATGAAAAACTTTTCAACAACATTTTCGAAAATAATTTTCAAAAGGAATCTTCCTCGACTCCTTAAAACCGAAAAATCCTAAAAATTTTCAGATAATTTGGAATTTAAAAAAAAAATAAAATAAAATAAAATAAAATAAAATAAAAACGTCAATAAAAAGACTCACTCGTTGATGCCTGGGACATCGCTATCCAGCATCATGCTCCAAGTCTGTTCTGTAATCATTATCTCTCGATGATCTCTAAAACTTGGTGCTCATTTCACGTTTCCATTCTTTTTTCTTTTTCTTTTTTTTTTCTTTTTTTAGTACGTTCTTTTTCAATTCCCTTTCTTTCGCCCCCCCCCCCCCCTGCCCTTGTTTCAATGATAAAAAAAGAAGAAAGCGAAAAAAACCGGCGCGAAACTCATGTCACCTGTAAAAGCATATTAATTTTTTTATTTTGCCCTCTCGTTCGCCGAAGCTTTTTCTACCCTTTTCTTTTCTTTTCCTCTATATTTTATTTTTTATCCCTCGTGTAACGATGGCAAAGGAATTATCGGTTGTTCTCGTTTATCGATAGAGATCTCTCAGCCCCGGGGCGTCAAATAGCCCAACGTCGTGATCGAAGCGATCTAGAAAACAAAAAATTTCATTCCGGACGGCGCGAAACACGTTTCGATCGAATTTTCAATTTTGATTTTTTTTTTTTTGCCTTTTTATTTCATTGGTCACCCCTGCATTTTAGGATTATTATTTTTTTTTGTTTTTTTTTTGTTTTTTTTTCCCAAGACTTTCGACCGATTACCGTTTGAATGGGAATTCGGGCTCGAGGATCCTGGAGAAAAAGGCTCTTTAGTGTCGCAGATTAATTGATCGATTTATTTATCTCATTATTCCGGAGGCTCCTATTCGATTATTTAATTTTATCAGATTTATTTTTATTTTTATTTTTATTGTTATTATTATTATTATTATTTTTTTACTTTAAAACACTCGTTATTTATCGCTCCTTTACCTTTTTAACCGATCGTCTCGCAGCGACTGATCTTCAAAGCAATAACGAGCTCCCGACTCGCCACACCGAGCTACCCCATTGACGTCACACTTCCATTTTCATCCCCCTCGCTTTATACACACAGCCAAATGGATGAAGAAAAAAAATATAACAAGAGTGTGGTAGGGATGCTGCAAAAACATACGAACTCTCGTGTACAGGATGCCCCAGGTTTAATGGGCTCCAATGTGCAAATCTTTGGATGGAACTGAGGATGACAAGAGCTCGTCAAAAGTTCTGCATTGTTTTTTGTTTTCGAGCTAATATCTTGGCGACTATTCGTTTTTCTGGAATTTTCTGAAACTTCTTACTTTTTTTTCGGAAATTCTGCCGAAACGGTTGGAAATAGAGGAAAAATGTATGGAACCTTTTTTGTAGAGGAGAAAATTTCCTACAAAAAAGGTGTTGAAAATATTTTTGTATCTTCCGTATTTCAGTCTTGAGAGCTATTTGAAATTGTCGAAAATTTGCTTCACCGATTGGTTGAGTTTGACTAAGCTGGTGACTTTTATAGAAAATACTGTCGAAACGTTAGATATAGAACAACAATGAATAGAATCATTCTTGTGAAGGATAAAATTTCCTACAAAAAAGTCTTCGATCGTTTTTTTCTATCTTCATTAGTTTAGTCCTGAATCCTCATCGCAAAGGAACCTGATTTTCAAAAATAAAAATGAAATCAAAAAAAATCTTTTTTCAAATTGCTTTCAGGACCAAACTACTAGATTTAGAAACTCGACGCCAATAGCTTTTTTGCAGAAAATTTTTCGCTCTACAATATCAGTCCTATTCATTTTTGCTCTATCTCCAACCGTTTAGACGGCACGTCCCGTAAAAGTAGACAGTTTTCGAAAATTATCTAAATAAAACTCGTCCCTCTATCGAATCAGACTTTTCAACTCGTAATTCCGTCCAAAAACCATATGTCCAAGTTACCGACCATTCGACCTGGGAAATCCTGTATAATATCACTCATATATCGCATACACGAGCTGGACCACTCGATTTCAAAATCGTTCATTGTCACGCGCCAACTAACATTCGCTCGTCTATCTTTGGCCCCGCGAATGTTAGTCCCCGATCAATAAATAACCAAATATCCAATTTCGAACGAGTAACAAAACGCGTTCCTGCATATTTTCTTCTCGACGTTTCATTATCGACTTCTTTACAATCACAAATTGCTTTTCTCCAGGTACGCAAACAACTAATAAAGTTTTTTCGTTTTTATTACTCGGTGTTTGTTTCGTAACGCAATAAAAATTCATTTCAATTTTTTTTGAATTTCAGATAAAAATGTTTTTTTACTTCGCTGCTTCGTTCGGCGCTTGAAAAACTTTTTTTTTTTTCAACGCGGAAACCATTTTTGGTTTATTTTTCAATATCTGATTCCGCTCGGACGCATTTCCATAAACAAGAAAAATTCAAATCTCCATTTTCCTCTCTATTTTCTCCATTTTTTTAATAAAAAAAAAAAAAAAAAAAAAAAAAATTAATCGCCCGTTTAATTCTTATTTTTTTTTCTTCTGAACAACTTAAAACTCTGAGAATTTGAATGAAAAAATAATGTTTCATGAAAATTCGAATTTACGTGAATTTCGAACGAGAATCGTTTATATTTATTCAAAATTGAAATTGAGAAAAAAACATTCGCCATTTTTTCGAATAATTTTTTATCTTTCATCGAATTGGAGAATGAAAAGAAAATTCTTCGAAAACGAAAATGATTGAAACGAAAAAAAAAAAAAAAAATAAAAAGAATAAGAAATTTCGTTGTTTCACCAGCTTTTCTCGAGATTTTATTATTTTCGTACATAATTCGTAAAAAATACATTTTTATATAATCTCTCGTTTATATATATATATATATGTAATATATAATATATAATAATGCAAATATGTAATTAATATATTTAGCCACTGTCATATTTCGCACGAATACATCGTCTAGTAATACTGTTTAATTCTCATATATTCGTGGAAGCATTAAATTTCGTTTGGCAGACGAGAGAGAAAAGAGCAGGGGAGATGATACGTGAAGATTGCACAACCAAAAAGTAGGAAAAACAAAAGAAAAAGAAAAAAAAAAAAAAAATAATAATCAACAATTGTCGCATCCAAGAAGGTGGAACGTCTAATTGTTGGGCTTCGAGTTCCCACAGCTAATTTCCCCTCGTGCTATTGGCACCAAAGTGTATCGAATTCTTTTAAAATCTACTAGGAAGAATATTTCGCTTAAATTCGTATGTTTCAATAATGATTAATCAACGACGAAATAAAACTAAAAAACGAAAAAAAAAAAGTGGCTTTGTTTTTCCGCCAAATTGAGAAGAAAACAGGAAAATAATAATAATAATAATAATAAAGAAACGAAAAAACACAAAAAAAGAAAAAAACGTTTGTGGACGAAAAATTCGTTTCGTAGCTCGACTTAAGTCGAAATTGGTCGCTCGGCTCGAGCTGAACCACAGTCTCATTGTCAAAAACTAAAAAAAAAAAAAAAATATATATATATATAACTTCAGAGCTGCGAGCGAAGATGGGGGAAAAAAAAAAATGGAATTTCGCTCATTTCTATCGCGATGAACACGCGAAATGACCAGCCGGCCAAATGCCTCGCGCTTCGTCGCTGCTAAACAGGCGTTTAAAAATCGCCAAAATTTTTTCATTCTCGCGCCTTTCGACATTTTTCTATATAATATATTTTTTAATATATATATATATATATATTTATTTATGGTCGTTTTCATATGTTTAGCGTAACCCGCCGCTAATAATTCTTCTATAAAACTCGAAAATTATAAGAAAAATGAAAATAAATGTAAGCGCGAACGGCTAATTTCCTATTTACTCGACGTAAACGGCGCGTCCTTCTTTCACCAAAACATCCGCTATGTACACATCGTCGCTGGTCGATACGTCGATCAAGCTCAACCCCAATACTGTATCCCGGGGCAAATGGCGATCGGCGTCGACTTCCTGGACGACTGAAACGAGCCCTCGTTCCACCACGAGATTTTGAAATCGAACACAATCTTCCGGAGACCAGTCGATCCTTTTAGGCTTTATTCCTGCAAATTCATCGTTCTCGTTTACTTATTTGTTTACAAGTTTTCCAAATTTTCAGCTTTCTGAGAAATTTTCTTTTTTTTTTTTTTTCTTTTTTCTGCGAAACGATTGGCTAAGAAGAGACTCAATTTTTTTAACACTCGAGTACAAATATTGGCAGCTTTCGTTAAAAGTCATGGAAAAATAGAAAGAAAAAAAAAAGAAAAAAAAAAATATGGCATTTATCTTCAAACTCGTTAAAAATTTTTTTTTTCTTATTAATCGATTAAAAATTAAATTAATTTTTAATGTTTATTAATAATATATATTTGAATAATAAATAAATAAATAAAAGAATAAAAAAAATTGATTATTAAAAAATTTTGAAAAATATGTTAAAATGTATCAAAAGTAAAAAAGAAATATTATTTCAAAAAATTGAATAAAAAAAAGAAAATTCAATTGCAAATAAATGAGCGAACTTACCGACCAATCGCGCTTTTATAGCCTGATAAGGAAGATCGAGAAATTGTCTCGACAAGGGCAACAATTTGTCCAGCCATACGACTGCCACGTCGCCATAATCGATGAAGTAAACCGTGAACATTTGCTTGTCGATTATGTTGAGCACGCAGCCACTGAAAGATGAAACAAAAACAAAACGGGGAAACTCGTTAAAAACTGCAAATATTTCACATTTTTTGTCGAAACAAAGTTCTTTTTTTTTTTACTTCGCTAAATCTGTATCTCTTGTCTTTCTACTACGAAACGTGAGCTGGATTCTCATTGAACCACATTTCGAGTATCGAAATCGATTTTTTGATGTTTTGAGAATTTTTTCTTTTGGATTTTCATTCTGTTAGATTACTCACCGGTACCAAGAACCGTCGCTGTGTTGCGCAGCGTAAAGTCGACCCTCTCTGACAGATTCGAGAGGGGGATGAGAGCCTTTCGTGTCTTGACAGACTTTTTGAAGTTTCGTCATCAAATTCTACAATCGGAATTCACATTCAAAAGTCTCGCACTAATACATGATGAATAATTTTGATATAAAATTTATGAAAATTTGAAACACGAGTTGAAAATTAAAATCGAACGTTGAAAATTTGAAATTTATAAAAATAACAAAAATTGAAATTTAAAGAAAATAAAAATTTTAATTCTGAAGAAAAATGAAAAATTCAAATTGAAATAAAGGTGAACAATTGGTATTCGAAATTAAATTCGAAAATTAAAATCGAACGTTGAAAATTTGAAATTTATAAAAATGACAAAAATTGAAATTTAAAGAAAATAAAAATTTTAATTCTGAAGAAAAATGAAAAATTCAAATTGAAATAAAGGTGAACAATTGGTATTCGAAATTAAATTCGAAAATTAAAGTCGAACGTTGAAAATTTGAAATTTATAAAAATGACAAAAATTGAAATTTAAAGAAAATAAAAATTTTAATTCTGAAGAAAAATGAAAAATTCAAATTGAAATAAAGGTGAACAATTGGAATTCGAAATTAAATTCGAAAATTAAAATCGAACGTTGAAAATTTGAAATTTATAAAAATGACAAAAATTGAAATTTAAAGAAAATAAAAATTTTAATTCTGAAGAAAAATGAAAAATTCAAATTGAAATAAAGGTGAACAATTGTAATTGGAATTAAAATGAACGATTTGAGTTCGAATATAAATGAAAGCTTGAATTACATTGAAAAACAAATAAATCGGAATGAAATTGTTCAATGAAAATTCGAACGAATAAAAGTAATTATGAAAAAAACCATAAAAATATGATAAAACGAATTAAAATATACGATAAAAATGCGATTCCGAGGCTTAAAAATAATCGTAAACAGTTTCGACGATAATTCGCCTCGTTTAGATTGATAAAGTATAAAAAATTCTCACGCTCAATTCCTCTTTAGATTCGAGAGGTTGAACGGTAAAGTTTGCCGGATTAGCGGCCATAGTAACGTAAACGTTGAAGTATTCGCCGACTTCACCGATTTTCGGGGCCGGCAGAGCTTTCGCGTTTTCTTCGATATCGACGGTGCTCCGAGAATTAACTCTTTCGACGAGTTTTCTGGGTTTTACATTATTGTTTCCATCCTCGTCGACGCTAAAATTACAAAAGTGACGATTCGAGTTACTTTTTCGAGCCAATAGTGTTTGAATATCGGCAGCGATATTTGCTGCACTTACATTTTGATGCCTTCGTATTCATGAACAAGAGTGTTGTTGATAGATCCGAGGATATTATCGGGCGGTGATCTTTTGAAAAGTTCGACAACAGGCAACGAGTCATCGACGCTGGCTTTGACAACCTTGAGAATCAACAATTGAGAAGGAGGCGCTAATTCTTTGAATCTCGTTATCATTTCGCAGGTGAACATGTTCGACTCCAATTTATCGAGACGAACTTTGACCGCTTGAGCCGGATATTTTGCCAGGATTTTCGACATCTTTTCCAACTGTAAAACGTTCTCGACGTCCGCAAAAATCGTTCGGCCAAAATCTACTACAAACATCCTTAACGGACGACCATTGTCTTTTCCGGCAGGTCCCATATCCAAAAACTTCGCGCGATACCAATCTCCGGTCTCGTTGCAACGAGCCAGATAAATCGACGCGCTATCGATCCTGTCGACCGTGTATCTCAATCTCTCATCGTTCGAAAATCCCGTTTCTATTAATTTGTTCATTAAATTCTTTAGCGTTTTCAATTTGTCGCTCTTGACCTGAAAAAAAAAAAAAATGAAAAATTTATCAATCATAATCCCAAAATCTCTCGTCCAATTTCAGATAATTCAGTTATTTTATTTTATTACGAAAATTTGAAAAAAAAAAGAAAAAAAAAAAAAAATTTTTTGAGGAAACGCTGAATTCTTGTTTCTATTCTCAAGCATTTTTTACCGTTTTAGTTTCGAGTTATGAAAATTTGCCGAATTTCGTTATATCTGCATTTGTAAAAAAAAATTCAGTGGCCTAAAAAGTTTTTACATCTTGGATAATTTGAAAATAATAATAATTGAACGGTATTTCGTTGCATTTCTCTTATGTTCGTTGTAGAATGAAATGTCGACGGATCGAATGAGACTGAGGTGAAAATATTTTACGTTCATTTACAAAAAAAACAAAAAACAAAAAAAACTACAAATTTATCGTTCGTCGAGTTCGTTATACAATTTTTATCTGTGAAAATAGAGCAGAATCGAGGAACTCGATAAATTTGTATTCAGAGTATGAAATTTTTGAGAAAAATTTCATCGAACATCAAAATTAGGCAATTTCGGTTGAAAACTGGGTCTCTCAGACCCAAGAATGGACTTGTGGGCTTTATCAATGGTAAAAAATATAAAATACAAAGAAAATTTTCATCAATAAGAAACGTCGTGAGATTTTAACGTTATTTTCGGGTCTCGCAGACCCTGCGAAGCATCTTCAGTGTGTCAAATTTTGATCAGGACTAAAATTTTATGACTTTTAAGAATTTTTTTTTCATGACATTATGGATGAGTGAATTTTTTAGACTTTTGTTTTTATTTTTTTTTTTTTTTCATAGTTAGGTATTTCTAGTCGACATATATTGATTTGTCTCGTGGATCTATTGATATGATTAGCCAATTACGAAGATTTTCAGAAAGAAAAAGAATCAGGCGAAGGAACAAACCTATTTTTGATTTTGAAAAGATAGTAATTTTTTCAAAATTTCCATAAAAAATAATGAAAACAGCAAAATGATGATAAGAAATAAGAATGAATGATGAATATTGAAAAAAATGAGGAACTGAGCTGATAAGAAAATGTTGAGTATTTATTCCGAGTGTTTAAGAGGCAAAAATGCACTCGCATAAATAAAATTAATAAAATAAATATAAAAACCTGAATGAAAACGTCGCCGTTGCTCTGTATGTGAGATGCGTGAACGGCGGTGATTTGTCCAGGGGTTTCAAAACTTGGAGCGATGCTTTGGAGTATTTTTTGCATGATTAGATCGTTCAAATCGATATCAGCGGGTCCGTTGGTGTCGTACATGACGACGCTAGCCAACGGGCCAAATTCGTCGACGTCACGACTGAAATCTTCCATGTAAAAAACACCTTCGAGAATGTATTTCTCGATGACAGGAACGACGCTTTCGCAATCAGCAAAATCTTCCAAACCGATCAAGGATACTCTCATCGCTTGGGCTGGGACGGAATAAAATTTACGATCGAGGGGATACAGACGAGAAACGTTTACGGTATCCTCGTCTCCCAAATCTATGAAAATAATGTCCGCCTCGTCGCAGGACAAATCGCACTCGAGCACTCGGACTCTGTACCACGTTTCGTTTTCCATCATCGCGTAATAACCGTTCGGTTCGATGTCCTCGACCCTAGCACTCTTCGTTGAATAATAATTGCTCATTTCTAGCTGCATTGTCTCCAATTTATCCTGAAAAAAGTAGCCGCATTTTTCGTGATTAATAAAAAACCATTTTTTTTTTTCAACACGAAGAAAATTATATCGAGAGCTTTGAAAAAAATTACGAGAAACATTAGAAAATTGGTGACGATCCCACTTTTGAAAAATCGATCCTCATTTTTTAAGAGTCATCGAGCGATGGCGTACGCAGCGCCAGGTGACAAAAAAGCAAACTAAAATTCTATTCTACCGGATTTCGTCGCGAATTTTATGACTACGTGAATTTAAAAAATATCGAAAAATTCGGTTTAATTACCCGGTTCCGGCTGTGCTTCCTTTTCGGAGATCAGATATCTCTTATCAACACAATAAATTAACAAAAATACTAGGCGCTGTACTCGCGCCATGACAGCTTTTTCGCCATTTACAATAATTATTTTATTACAAATTTTACACACATTTGCCACAACTGAAGAGACCAGAGCCGGATGTACGCCACTTCCCTGCATATTACGAAATTTATTTATCGCAATTTCAATAAAAACTCACGGAATAATCCGGTAGAATACACACGAGGCGTCTGACGTATGTCAACGACTATATTTATACTAGATATAGATATATTTTACTATGAGAGGTGCCACCGTCGATTTTGAGTTGGTCACATGAGCTCGATGACTCTTAATGTTTACAAAAAAATCGACAATTTTTTGTAGCTTTGTTGTGCTCGAGCTCCAAGGAGCTTCCACTATCAGAGCGATTATTATGCTGTTGATTTAGGAGCAAACTCCCTTTAAGATTCATTATGGGTCAACGTAGCTTTGTGAAATACTTTCAAAGTCAAAGTGACTTCATTCAACATTAGCTTTATAGAAATTTCTTTTTTTTATGGATCGAATAAAATGTTTAAAAACCTTGACAGTTAGGATGAGCTGCGTATTAAAAGCTCTATTCAAAAACGAAACTCCCAGGATTTCGAACGAATCATTAAAAAGTAGGCTCAACGAATGTTTCGAGAAGATATTAATAATTAAAATCAGCATAAGAGACGAGCAATCGGATTTTTCGTAGTTTTTAGGATCTTGACGTTGCCAAACGTTTTAAATTTAAAGAGGATCGTTTTTGGAGTATTGAAAGTGGAGTATTTTATTGTTAAATCGAATAAATCGTTTGGTTTTAAATTTCAGAGGGATCTTTCAAGCTGGAGCGTGCCCACTGACAAACGTGGCAAAAATATTTCGTTATCTCGCCATATTTACATTCGTTATCTCGTCATATTTGCATTCATTATCTGCCACGTCATCATATTTAGATGTATTTTTTGACGATTCGTTCGAAATTATTTTTTCAAATAATTTGGGAATCGTATAGAATTACGTCAAAATTCAAAATATCTTAGCTTTCGTTTTGATGCGAAAACGAAATTCAGGAATTGACTGAATTCTTTTCTCAGAGAAAAAATATTTTCTTTTTTTTTTTTTTCTTTTATACTCACGCTGTAATTTTCGCCGACCAATCGAACCCAAATTTCTACTGGACTGATAACGTATGTGACGTGAGCGACCCAAACGTGTTCGTCAGGAAGAGTGACGTTGCCAGGTGCACATTTGTAAATTGGTTTTAGAAACGATTTTTCTGTGATCGGTGATAGTTCCGCTGGGATCTTGAACAAAGAAATCGAATCCGAATGAATAAAATAATTTTTTCAATTAATATTTCAATAAAATATTCGCCAGAATGATATTTTTGCAGAAAAATTCGTTCAATTTTGATTTTTACCTTGGAATTGACGCTTGAAATCGCACGTATGAGAATGACGGAATCGTTGACGCCATTTTCCAACTCAACTTCGTTCCACTGAGCGATTTCTTCCATCCAATTGTTCGGTAAATTTTCGTTGAATTTTTCCTGATAAAGAGCAGGAATTTTGTGAATGAAAACACCGGTGTGATGATCGACTATTTCGAGCAATCGTTTTTTCATCAGATCCTTGTTCGTCGTCGGGACCAATCGTTGAGCCGTCGAATATTCTTTTTTAAATTCTTTCAAAGCTTCACTAGCTGCGAGAATCTCCGCTGCGGCTGGAGTCTGAGCCTCTTCCGGATAACTGCTGAATTTGGACGAGCCAATTTCGACTTTTCCGTAAACCATAGAACCTCCTTTTCCCTGGACTGGAATTATTTTGTATATCGGCTCACCGCGACCCAATTCTCGCGCTATTTTTTTCAACTCTTCTCGCGGATCCTGCGACGTCGAAACCGGCTGCGAAATTAAAAAAAAAAAAAATTTTCTTCTTCGTTTTTCTTAGAAGGTTCGAAACGAATAATTTTGTTTTTTTTTTCTCATTTTTTAAATTTAAATTTTTCTCTGGTTTTCAAAATTTCAAAATAATGAATTTCGCCAGATCTTTCACTTTTTATTCCTCAGAGTATTTGAGGGGAAAAAAAAAAACAGCAAAAGTGAAAGGATAAAGCAAAATTTGACTTTTTACTTATTTCTTTACAATTTTTCTTCACCTCGATTGCCTTTTCAATTTCTCATCTCTCTTCATTTCTATCCCATAATCGGTCTGTTTATCAAATGGGTATCACAGACCCAGTGTCCTCTGAGGAATAATTTTTTTTTTGTTTGTAAATCGTAAAAATTCGTTTAAAATTATGAAAAAATAATTTAAAAGTCATCGAGCTCACGTGACCAACTCAAAATCGACGGTGGCGCCTCTCATAGTAAAGTATATCTATATATAGTATAAATATAGTCGCTGACACACGTCAGACGCCTCGTGTGTATTCTACCGGATTTTTCCTTGAGTTTTTATTGAAATCGCGATAAATAAATTTCGTAATGTGCACGGAAGTGGCGTGAATCCGGCTCTGGTCTCTTCAGTTGTGGCAAATGTGTGTACAATTTGTAATAAAATAATTATTGTGACGGGCGAAAAAGCTGTCATGGCGCGAGCAAAGCGCCTTGTATTTTTGTTAATTAATTGTGTTGATAAGAAATATCTGATATCCGAAAAGGGAGCACAGCCGGAACCGGGTAATTAAACCGAATTTTTCGATATTTTTTATATTCGCGTAATCATAAAATTCGCGACGAAATCCGGTAGAATAGAATTTTAGTTTGCTTTTTTTGTACCTGGCGCTGCGTATGCCATCGCTCGATGACTCTTAAATTAGTTTGAAAAATGCTTGAAATCATGAGAAATTGAAAAAAAAAAAAAAAAAAAAAAAAAAAACCATTAAAAATGGTCTAAAATCATGGAAAAATTGTTTAAACTCGATTAAATAGTTACCGCGGAAGGCGTGGTGATGCCGTTCGTCGGTGGCTGACTTTGTCGTTGAATTTGAAGTAGCCTTTGATTGGCGGATCTTTGAGAAAACATACGTTCGGCAACTCTCAATCTCGAAGGCGGTGGTTGCCAGGGAAAATTCACCGAAGTTGGAAGATTCGGGCTCGACATGATTGAATTCGAAGGCAAAGAATTCGGAAGAATTGGATCGGGGAGCAGTGCTTTTGGAAAATTGGATCGATTGAGCAAATTTCCTGTATTGAATTTAAACGTATTCGTTGTCGCTCCAAACAATGGTTTCACTTCGGGCGTTGGCCTGGGAGCAGTTGCGTTAGCTGCGGGAGGATTGAAGCTCGTGAAAGGTTGTAGAACGACCTTAGGACTTTCCGGGCTTTTGGGCGTTTCGGGAACCGGTGAATTCGACTTTTTTGGAACTTGCCCGACCGGAGGTATCGTTCCCATTTTCGGCCTCACCAAATAATCCAACTCTTGTCGAGGCTGAGTAACTCGTTGCGACAATGGCTGAAAATAGATGAAAAAAAAAAAATAATTAGAAGTGAAGAAGTGAAATTGAGGTTTAGGGATCTGTGGGATTAATTTGAGGAGAGCTTGCAGCTTCTTTAGAATCGTTATTCGTGATCGGAAACTCCCAAAATCTTTTTTAACGAAAATTCTTCAATGGGATTGAAAACGAGCTCCGTTTTTATCTCTGGAATAAAACGGTTCTCGTTCGAGAGAAAAATAAAAACACAAAAATGATAATAAAAACTTGGGAGATCTCGTAGAAATCAGATTTAATGATCATTTTTCATGACGTTTGAGGTTTTTCATGACTTTTCAGGTCGTTGGATACCTAGATAGCTTCGAAAACAAAAAAATCCCGAAAATACTCAATTTTTATCATTTTTATCATTTTTTTTTTTAGTTTTCAAATTCAAAATAATAATTTAAAAAAAATCATCGAAATTTCGCTTTATTTTTTCAATCATACAAAAACATATTCGCGATTGAAAATGAGTAACATTTCCAAATGACAAAATTGAGAGAGAGAAAGAAAAGTGGAAGAAAAAGAACTTTCTGAAATGTGACAAATTCGAAAGAAATAGTCGAATCGATGAAAAAAAAAAAAAAAAAAAAAAAAAAAGAAATACCTTTGGGGAGGACGAAAAATCGATATTGCCTGCGGAACGACCATTCGTGGTCGGTGGTGGACGAACCGGATTGCTCATCAAAGGTTTCGGTGCCGAAGTTCGAGGTTGAAATCTGGAGAAATTGCTGAAAAGATAAAATGAAAAAAAAAAAAAATGAGGAATACGAAAAAGTTGAATTTTTCGTTGAACCAAAGACAAAAAATGTTGAAATAATAGAAAAAAATGTTGGTTTTACTTCGTGTAAGATCCTGCGGAAGCTCTACTTCTGACATTACCACCTCGCGAGGGCCCCAAGTAGTTTGAATAATAACTCGAACGCTGAGAAAAACACCAATTTATTTAAAAGAAAAATTTAAAAAAAAAAGGAAGAAAGAAAGAAAGAAAAAAACGAATAATTGACAGGAAGGAAAAGAAAAAAAAATTGTTGAAAAAAATGGAAAATAAAATTACAGTCTTTTTGCGACGAGCTTTTGGCGCTTTTTGACCAGCGACTAATTTCGAAATGTGCTGAGTTTCGGCTGTTGGAATGATCTCGACCCACATTTCTCCACCTCGTTTCGATGCCTTTATTCCAGGAGCATTTTGAAGCAACGATTCCAACGTCGGATGTCCCAATTGTCGAAACGGAATATTTTGACCTTCCAGCGATTTGTAATCCCCTGAAAAGATTCATTTGCGAATGACTCGTTTGATATTTCTACAAAATTCATTCGTTTCCATCGAATCTTGTGAGAAAAAAAAAATATTCAAAAACGTTTCGAAGAGATCGGAGTCGAATTTTGGGCTCGAAAAATTATTATTCTCGAGGGAAAAAAAAATCGTGAATTGTATTTTTTGCCTAAAGATTCTCGCAGGCCATTTCTGAAGCTTCGTTCTCGTTTGGAAAAATTTAGGCGATATTTTCCACTGGGGAAAATCCGTGAATGATGAATAATGAATTGAGGATTATCGAGGAACAGATTCGAAAAATCGTCAGGACAATCGACCGGAAGCCACAAACTTCTGGGGCCATTAATTATCGCTTAAAAGCGTTAAAAACGTTTCCAAAGGCTTAAAAAAGGCTTCGAAAGTCTGCAGAGAGAGACCCGAAGAACGGTCAAAAGTTTTGAGTGAAAAAAAATTACTGGGCCCATAAAAAGGATTGAAAGAGATTGGGGCAATTAAAAATAGAGCGAAACGGTCACGAAACGATTCGGAAATGTGAGAAAATTTGAAGAAACAAACGAAAACAGAGAACAATTGATTTCATTATTTTTTTTTTTTTTTTTTTTTTTTTTTTCATTCGGAATAAAAAGAAAAGAAAATGTGAAAACTCGAAAAGGGTTTTTCCGATAAAATAATCGTTCGAAAGGATTCGAAAAACTTTCAAATTCATTTCGTTAAAAAATTACTGTTTTCGTTCGTTTGCTTTGCTGTAAATTATTATTTTTTTTTTTCTTCTTTCGCAAACGTTCCAAAAATCATTAAAAATGAAAAAGAAAAGAAAAAAAAAAAAAAAAAACTGGAAGAAAACGCGAAACGAAGAGCTCAACGCGAAATAATTTAAATTTGAAGGAAAATTCAGTAAAATTAAGCAAAACGGATGCTCTCAATTCAGAAAAGATTGCCGAGCTAAGAAACTGCTGATGGATCGTTAGAAAGAAAAAACAAAAAAAAGATTAAATTGCTGAGTCTCGAGTTCGGAGGCGTCTGAGAGGGTCGATAACGAACGAAGTGAATGTGAGACGCGTTGAGGCCTCGAGTGCGAGAATTCGAGTTCAATAGAAATGAAAATAAACACTGTGACAGTGTTTCATTCTTTTTTTTATCTGTCAATTCACCGTGTTCGAGTGAATAAATTATGGGAAATTGGAAAAACTATGAGATTCGAACAAATTTTCGAGCGCGTTTTTTTACTTCTCCTCTTCGTTTACCAGTTTTGTCCTAAAATCGTCGATTTTTTTTCCTGCAATAAGAAGCAAATTTGAATGAATATATTGTAGAAAATTTTTTTTTTAAATAATTCGCAAATTATTTTAGACTGAAATTTTCATTTTTTTTCTTAATGAAGAATTTTTCATCTTCTTCGTATCGATATTTGACGAGAATTTAGTGCTAAAATAAAGTACAGAATTCGATGAAAAGTTCTTAATAATTATGAATTTTTCAGAATTTTAATATTTTCATTCTGCTCTTTGAAAAAATGTTAAATTACAAAAAAAAAAAAACAAGAAAAAATCTGAAAATTTTTCGTTCATCGAGTCCATTGAACAATTTTTATTTGTTAAAATAGAAGAGAATTTCTATTCTGTATTCAGATTTGAAGATTTTTAAGAAAAATTTAATCAAATATCAAAATTAAGCAATTTCGGTTGAAAACTGGGTCTCTCAGACCCAAGAATGGACTTCTGGGCTTTATCAATGGTAAAAAATATATAAAACAAAGAAAATTTTCATCGAGAAAAAACTTTGTGAGATTTTAACGTTATTTTCGGGTCTCGCAGACCCTGCGAAGCATCTTCAGAGTGTCAAATTTTGATCAGGACTAAAATTTCATGACTTTTAAGAATTTTTTTCATGACATTATGGATGAGTGAATTTTTTAGACTTTTGTTTTTCTTTTTTTTTTTTTCATAGTTAGGTATTTCTAGTCGACATATATTGATTTGTCTCGTGAATCTATTGATATGATTAGCCAATTACGAAGATTTTCAGAAAAAAAAAGAATCAGGCGAAGGAACAAACCTATTTTTGATTTTGAACAGATTGAAATTATTTCAAAATTTTTATAAAAAATAATGAAAACACTGAAACGATTAGGAAAGGTGGAAAAATCAGATTAAACGATAATTTTTATGACGTTTCATGACTTATTCAGGGCTGAATGTAATTTCATGACGTTTGAGGCTTTCCATGACTTTTCAAATGTTTAGAAACTCTGATATATCGTATGAGAAACAGAAAGTGCAACAATTTTTCATTGATTTTGCAATCGACTCGATTGTTTCCAAGAATTTTTCAAAATGATAAATTACTTACGATTCAGTTCAGCGACCTTGATGCCGTTCTTGAAAGTCAAAAGGCAGGATCGAACCACCTGCATAACGTCGTCGTGTTCGCTCGACATGACTGACGGCTGAGAGGTCTGAAAAAAATGTGATTTTATCATTAATTTTCATGGAAAGTTACCATCGAGCTGCGATCGACTCGTGTCAAATTTTTCAAATGTTTACCTCGATCCTTGGAATCCGTCGAGCTTCGGAGATCTCCAAACTTTTGCACTTTCCCGATCACACTCTCAATTCCTGTAGGAATCGAAGCCGAAAGGAGAAAAATAATTACTCGAGTCGATTCTAAACTGTTTTTGTGCCCGAGTCAGCGAAGGTATTTCCTGCTTCAAAAGCTATTTCTTGACGTTTGAAAAGAAAAAGTTTTCAATTTCGTTCAAACTTTGCTTCCGTCAAGACAAAACAACATTTTTTTCATAAAATATATTTTTTTCTTGTTCAAACGTTTTTCGAAAATACCACAGATTTTCGTCGCTTTTTCACATACGAAAGGAGTCAAAAAAATTCAACTCGCTTCTACTCCGTCGAGAGAAGGAGAATAAACCCTAATTTGGGCAGGAAAAAACGTTTTGTTTCTTTCCGCGAAAGAAATTTATCGATATTTCATCCAAAAACATCTACGAGACCTTCGTAACGAATCTTTGTTGGTCATTTTTTAATTTGTAAAAAGAAAGAAGAGATTCGAAGATGCGAACGATCATGAAATAAGTAAAAATTATTTATTGATACTTTTATTCACCGAAATCTAAACGCGTGACAGCAGCTCTGAGCCGAACGGCAAAGATGACTTAAAAGTCAAACTTTAAAACGATTTGACATTGAAATATTCATCTAAATTACGATTCATGAGTAAAAATAATGAAAAATGTAACCATGCATAACTCAGGCACAAAAAAATACCTTAATGAATAATTTTATAAAAATATTTTTTCAACTAATTAGCAGGCTCAGATTTTTAGGAATATTTGAGAAAATTTAATGAAAGAAAACGATAAAAGTTATCAAATTTTCACTCGAAAAGAATTTGAACAAAGAAAAAAAACGATCTAAAAGCCTGCAAAAAACATATCTCAGGAAAATCATGCTCGAAAATGATTTTTTGCTTCATAAAAACAAGAAAGTTGTAAAAAAAAATCATAGATTTGCAGTATAAAAAACTCAGCAGATGGAAAAACTTTTGATCGGCTTTATCGAGAATTGAAAAAACAAAAATTCGACATTTCTCTTGCCCGGGTAAAGACGCAAATTCGAACGATTCCGACGAATTAATAAACTTGACAAAAGACGAGAAAAAGAAAAAACACATCGCGCCAAATATGGCAAATATTATCTTATTCGCCACGTCGAAAAAAAAAAAAAAAAAAAAAAAAAAAAAAAAAAAAAAAATTACCGAAAAGAATAAACAAAACGCCGAAAAAAAAAGAACGAATACGAATGGCGCGACGATAAACTGAAAAACGAAAATAAAAAAAAAAAAAAAAAAAAAAAAAACACAAAATTACCTGCAAGCAAAAAATGCAACACCGATACACGGAGATCGCGTAATGCGGAAGATATCAATTAAAATGCACTCGCGTATATCCGAAATAATTATTCTTTCCGCATGTCGCGAATTTTTTTTTTATCCTCTATTTTCGAAAAAAAAAAGAAAGAAATTGTTTAGCCGTTAATTTGAATCGATTGGAATAAATAATGTGCCGAAATTTATTTTGCATTCTCGTGTATCAATAAGGAGAAAGTAAAACATTATAATGAAGAAACTGGTGGGGGGGGGAGAGGGGGGAACCGTAAATACATGCGGAAAACGTACCTGTTTTTTTCGGAATATTCACGAAATATACCGGCGACACTGAGTTATTCACATACGTACAGATATTTAGTCAAATAAATGAACCAAACGTAAATATATGACACTTATGTAACGAATATATAATCAGTCTTGATATTTAATCAAATTCCACGAAATGTAACACGAGACAATATCTTGGCACGACGTTCCAACGGGTTTTGACATTCCCACACGTTCAAGTAGTCGGTCGTCTCTGCTAACCACTTGAACCCTCCCCCTACTCTCTCGCCCTCTTTTCCCCTTTCTTTCGGGCCAATGTTTACGATTCTCGAAAGGTCACAAACACCATTGAAACGTACGCATTGTCAAAGAATTCAGAGAACAAAGACACTTGGGACACTCGAGGATTAAGAATTCGTACGATACGTGCGTTTGTAATATTTGGGACGATAATGACGTCCCCACTCCGATGGTGAAACCTCGTTTCTCCCTCCCCCCCCGCGCCTTTTTGCTAGCTCCCCCTCTCCCGCACCCCCCCCCCTTTCTGGGCCCCGCTAAACTAAACAAGCGGTTTTTGTGCTCTGGAATTTCACGCACACGAATGCCTGTGGGACGCAAAAATTGAGACATCTGGCGGCGGTTTTAACAAGTTTGGAAGAATTTTTATAACCTGTTTTTCGAATCGTAAAAAGTTGAACGTTTTCGAAACACATTTTTTGGGCGGTTTTAAGGGCTTGGAATTCGAGACACGGGGTCTAACGTCTGTTTTCGATTTACTGCACGTGCTTGTTTATTATTTTCTTTGGGCTCTATTCGCCGTGGAAAATTTGATGTTTTGAGAATTTACCGGGAAAAAGTTTTGTTCTCTAAATACAAAGGGATTTCTTTGAAAAATTTTTTACACTCACCTTCAATTTATTTTCGATGGTAACACAAATCACCGCCACGAAACTCTTCTCTTGGATGATATTTTTATTGCAATTTTCTTATGTAAAACAAGTGATGAAGCTGCTTGTAGAGCATGAAACATCGAAATGTGCGTGTGTTTGTATGTGTGTGTGTTTGCGCGGCGGAGGCAGCGAAACTCAGGCGAAAGCGCGCAATCGCGATTGAGATTGAAAATGATGGACCCGAGATCCGAGACCTCCGTAAACTTGGTCGGACAACTTGAGTTTATATAATTTTTTATTAATCATATTGTTTGGTGGTCGTTTGGTGGTTTTTGGTAGCATAATTAAAATGTTTAGTGGTCACTGGTTATTTTATAATTGAATAAAGAATATTTAGGTGCAAATTGGTCGAACATTTTTCAATTTTTTTTTCATGAAATCGATTAGATCGAGGGCTGAATGGATGTAGAGATTTGTTCAGTGGTCGTGAATAATCAAATGTATTGTCAAGTGGGCAGAAAACTCGGAAAATTGTTTCCGAGTTTTTCAGCCAGCCAGCTGGATCAAGCCGGTCGAAATGGTTATTATCCAACCAATCTTATTTTAATAAGTCTCGATCGAAAGGAAATCGTTTGGTGGTGATTGGTATTATGATTAAAACGTTGAATAGTGATAAATTCAACTTCAAAATTGAAAATAAAAATTCGGGTGCAAGCTAGTCGAACATTTTGGTATTTTTCCTGCAATATTTGATGTCGATTCTTTGTGCAATTGATTTTTCAGAATCAATTTTAATCAAATTTATGGGAAAATCTGAAGAAAAAAAATGGAAATATTCTAAAGAATCGAATACATTTGGAAAAATGATGAAACTCTTTTGACAAATCGAAAAAAGTGATTGTGCAGAGAAGAATCATTTATTTAAAAAATTATAAATCATTTTTCACAATTGTGACAACGTCAAATGAATAATTTAGAGATTCCGAAAATATCTGGAATTTTTTACCGGTTTTTGTCATTGGTCGTTGAAAATAATGATAGAAAAAAAAACGCTTTATCGAGACAATAATCTCTGATCACGACAAAACGTTGACAAATATTATAAACTCGCGGATTTAAATGGAAATACGATTTGGAAACTTAAAGCCGGAACTCGCCATCTTGTTGGAGCGAAACGACGCGTGTGAGAGAAAGAGAGAGAGAGAGAGAGAAAAGAGTAGGGATGAAGAGAATCGTGTAGTTGCGCGCGCGGTGTATTGAAAATGATTCGGGAACGGAGCAGTCAGCTGACCCTGTCTTGTGATATCAGTCAGGCAAAGCTCGAGACTCGTTGGGTGGGTTCGTTTCAGTACGTCGTACGTCTCCGTAAGTTTTTATTATTTTCTAAGTACCGTTTACGGTTCTCTCCTCCGAAATAGTCCTATATCGATCGTGATATTATTAAATATTCGTTAGATTTATCGGTGAGTGTAAAATATCGGATTAAATAAGTTTGGTGAAGGGATCAGAGGAGAAAAAAAAAAAAAAGAGGATACTCGCGCGGCTCCGCGTATCGATCGTTCGCCACTTAGCCGTGCGCCATAGCATCTTTTCCTATCTCCCGGGATAAATTTCATATATTTATGCTTGGCACCGACCCCGAAACTTTCTACGATCTATTTTCAACCCCCTCCCTCCCTCCCCCTCCCTGAACTTCAATTATTCCGAAAAATTATATAAAAAATGCGAAAAATTATCAAATCACGTATCTACAGACGAATGTCCCATGCCTCGCTTTCTCTCTCTCGCTCTCACGCTCATCCACGTCTCTAGCAGACGGCTACGCCTTTTTTCGAACGCACAAGTGCTCACGTGAATCCATCACGACTTGTACCCCACCCCGAAACACTCGTGAAATACCATTTGTTTTTTTTTTTTCCTCTCAAAACTCTTAAATTTCGGGTTTAAACTCAAACCACTCGGTCTGCATTATCGTTTTTATAAAAATCTACCTTTTTATCTCCCCTTCTCATCTCGTTTATGCGTTAAAATTTTTAATTCTCCTCGGGAGTGGCTTTTACCCGATCTTCTACCGATTTTTTCTTAACCAATTTTTATCGTGTTTCGTAATTGTTGTCGAAATCGTCATTTTTTTATGGAACGTTTTTTTGAAAATTTTGAATTTATTCGTGATCTTATGTTTTTTTTTTTTTAACTTCGATTTTTTCGGCTTTTGAAGTTTTTGCAGTGATTTTTCAGATTTACGATCGTTTTTCTCTAAACTGGAATTTTTTGGCTTTCTTTTTCGTCATCGATGCCATAAAATTTTTTTTTGCCTTTTTCTGAAAAATTTCGTCACTTCGATAGTTTTTGCTTCAGCTCCAAAGGGAATTCTGATTCGTATCATTATTTTCTCGCATCATTTTCGACGAAATTTCGAGCGACGAAACTCGATTTTTTTATTTTTGGTTATAAATTACAAAATTTTCATATTTTTTCGTTAAATTTGATCAAAGTTCGAATATTTTTGGTTGATTTTTCCAAAATTTTCGAATTTTTCCGAAATTTCGATATTATAATCCTAAAAAATACTTGGAAATTTCACGTCCTTTATTCTTTATTTTGCTCTTCGCAGATAATAATCATTCAAGATGAGCCACGGCTTGCCAAAGATGAGCAACGTTTCCAAGGAGTCTCAGTTCGGATATGTCTACGCGGTTTCCGGTCCCGGTAAGTAGAAAATTGAAAAAACCAAAAATCTACGATCCTCAGAAAAACTTGTTAACGGCAAAATATTCAAAAAAATCTTCAATTTTCAATTATTTCAGTCGTCACGGCGGAAAAAATGTCCGGATCCGCTATGTACGAACTGGTGCGAGTAGGATATTATGAACTCGTAGGAGAAATCATCCGTTTGGAAGGTGACATGGCCACGATTCAGGTAAAAAAAGCAAAAATTTTATTCTCCTCCTTCGTCATTGTCTTTTTCGCATCGAACGGTGAATTCGAAGAATTTTTCAAAATTTTCCCATCGTCAAACAAATTTCCAATCGATTTTCAATAATAATAATCCTATTGATCGAGTAAACACGAACAAAAACGATTTTTTATCCAATTTTCTGACAATTTTCATATCAAATTATGATTTCAGTCGAATATTTCTACATCAATTTTTTCACGATTCAATTAAACGACATTTTTTTCAAAATTTATATTCCAATTTTTGCTTATTTGTTGTTAAAAATCTATGGTATCCAGCGATCCTTGAAAACCTTGAATTCCTTGATAAAGTTCTTGAATTTCACTTGTCCTCGAAAAGTCCTGAAGAAATTCTCAAATTTGCATGCCGCTATCAAAGATTTTTTTACACAACATTGATTTTTATCGATTTGAAAAAAAAAAAAAATTTTCTTCGCTTTGAAATGGGATAAATAGGATCAATCGATTTGCTAGAAAAAATATATTTTTCTTCTTTTTCAAATTTCGAACCGATTAGCTTGAAAATCCTTGAAAAATTCTTAAATTTCGTTTCTTTATTGCGCTAGAAAACCACGAAAATATCAATTTTGTTAATACAAAATATCACGATTTCAATATAAAAATACCAATAATAATAATAATTATTAATATCATTATTATTGTTTTTTTTTAACATTAAAGAAATAAATCAAATTTATAAATTATAATTAATAAATATAATAATATTAACAACTAGCTGTGCTTGCGGGCTTCGCCCGCTGCATAGAGCAGGCGCATCTAGCCTATTCTAGCTGTGAATTTTTCCTATTTTAATTTTTTTAATTTAATTTTTTAGATACATGAATTATTCCGTTTTGATATTATCTGGGCCATCTTTTTGCGTTTTCTTTTCAATTTCAGAAATAATTCTCCATTTTTCTTCTAGACAAAATAATCTGACAAAAAATTTTCGTATTTTTAATTTTTCATAATTTCATTACTAATGCTGTAACTTTTTTTCTATACCGAATTGAGCATTCAACCACCGCTCATTTTGTTCGTTATCTGATTCCCTTTAAATTGGTAAATCGTTTTTTTTTTTTTTTTATTTATCGTTAGTATTTAACTACCGTCGAGTTTTGAAAATTGGAGAATGAACGAAATAACTAAACTTTTTTTTTTTTGCATTTCTGTAAAAATTGAGATAACGAAATTTTACAAAATCACAAACTCAGTTTGAATCGTGATCTTTGATCTCGTGAAAGATTCATTGTAATCGGTTAAGCCGTTTTCGATTGAAAAGCGGACAAACATTTTTTAGCGAACAGATTTATATATATAGAGATAAAATAATTTAACAATATACAATATAATTTTGTCGTAAATTATATGTCAATTGTAATAATATTGAAATAATATTAATTGTTGTTAATAATAATTGATAAAATGTTATTAGAAAAATCGATTAAATTCAACAGGTTTACGAAGAAACGAGTGGCGTGACTGTCGGCGATCCAGTTTTGCGTACGGGCAAGCCTTTGTCGGTTGAATTGGGTCCCGGAATTTTGGGCAGTATTTTCGACGGTATACAACGTCCGCTTAAGGACATCAACGAATTGACGAGCTCGATTTACATCCCTAAAGGCGTCAACGTACCTGCGCTTTCTCGAACAATGAGCTGGGAGTTTAATCCTCTCAATATTAAAAATGGCAGTCACATTACCGGTGGCGATCTCTACGGTATTGTTCACGAAAACACTTTGGTCAAACACAAAATGATGCTGCCACCTAAAAGCAAAGGAACCGTGACTTACGTCGCTCCTGCTGGAAATTACACCGTCGACGTAAGATTTTTCTTCTCTATAATTACGAAATTCAACGATTTTCTTCGAAATTTTTCGGCAAAAGCAATGAAATAAAAATAAAAAAAAAATAATAATTCATTGTTCGATTTCGTTTTTCAAATTTTTTTACATTCGTGATTCAATATTTTTATGAATATTTTCATAGGACATTGTTCTCGAGACTGAATTTGATGGGGAGAGGAGCAAATACACGATGTTGCAGGTACGATCATAATTATTCATTGAATCAGCATTTTTCTTAGTTTTTTTTTTTTTAAGAATCGTTGTTGAAAATATAAAGAAAAAAAAAATGAATAAATTACAGGTGTGGCCAGTACGTCAGCCCAGACCAGTGACAGAAAAACTACCAGCGAATCACCCTTTGCTGACTGGTCAACGTGTATTGGACTCGTTATTCCCGTACGTATAATTTTCTACTTTCGTTCACGCGCTGAACCTCGCGAAAATCTTTCGAAATAATAATCGAACACGTTGATTCTTCGATAGTGAAGAAACTTTTTGTTTTTTTTTTCCTTCTTCAATGATTTTACGATTTTTCAAATACTCGAAGAGAAACAAACGATTCGAAGATTCGTTTTTTTTTTTTTTTTTTTTTTTTTTCAGCGAAAAAATCGAATTTACGAATAAAATGATTCGAACATCCATACTTCGATCGAATAAATGGAATTTAGCGAAAAAACGATTGAAAAAATCATTGTTTAAACGAATTTAGGGGAAAAACGATTCGAAAAATTATTTCTTAAACGAATTTTGGGGAAAAATGATTGAAAAAATCGTCGTTCAAATGAATTTAGCGATAAAACGTTCGAAAAAATCATTATTCAAACGAATCTGATGAAAAACAAGATTGAAAAATCGTTGTTCAATCAAATTTTCCAATGAAACGATTCAAACATTTGTTTTTTGATCGAAAAAATAGAATTTAGCGACAAAACGATGTTTTTTAACCAAATAAATCAAATTTTTCGAAAAAAAAAAAAAAAAAAACGATTTTTTTCTTTCATGAAAATGATCCAGAGAATCGGGTTTAGGGGAAAGAGGATAAAAGTTGATAAAAAAATAATTTGTAAAACAGGTGCGTCCAGGGCGGAACTACGGCGATTCCCGGAGCTTTCGGTTGCGGAAAAACTGTAATTTCGCAAGCTTTGTCCAAATACTCCAATTCCGAGGTCATCATTTACGTCGGTTGCGGAGAACGTGGTAACGAAATGTCTGAAGTACTTCGTGATTTTCCGGAACTCTCCGTCGAGATCGACGGGGTTACGGAATCGATTATGAAGCGTACTGCTCTCGTTGCCAATACATCGAACATGCCTGTCGCTGCTCGTGAAGCTTCCATTTATACCGGTAAATTAAAAAAAAAAAAAAAAAAAAAAATTTATCACAAGTTCGAATCTTCGAACCAATTCGACGCTCGATTTTCATTCCAATTTTTCTGTTCAATTCTGATTTTTCGATACATTTTTATATTAGCTTTCCAACGATCTCAAAATCTTATCGTCAAAATTCATTTTTTTCGACTTGATCGATCTCAAACGTTTTTAAGAAAAAATTTTTATACTCTGAAATATCGAAATAACAGTTTCGGAGACTTTGAAATGCCACTCAATTCCATCAATTCATCAAATTTATCCTCGAACCTGTCCAACGTAGTTCGAAACGTTTTTTTCGCATTTTTTTTTTTTTTTTTTGAACTTTTATTATTCTTCGTCGAATTTTAATCGTCAGATTTTCACCAAATATGACTTTATCCTACAGCACTTTTTCATTGTGAAAAAAAAACGAAGAAAACGATGTATAATTAAACCAGATTATCGCATACGACGACCATTTTTTTTGCCAAAGAAAACTTTTTGATCGGTTTTGATCCCACTGTCAAGTTCACGCTCCAAAAAAATAAGATTAACGAGTTAAAATCAACGAAAATGCGAATAAATAAAGCAAACAAATGGTTTTTCGTCTTCTCCATAAATTTTATGAAAAATTTATATTTTTATTTCTCATTTTTTTTTTCTCTAAAATCAACGAAAATGCGAATAAATAAAGCAAACAAATGGTTTTTCGTCTTCTCCATAAATTTTATGAAAAAATTCATGTTTATTTTTGATTTTCTTGTCTCGTCCATCGATTTCATTTTTAAAAAAATGTATTTTTATTTTGAATTAAAATTTTTTCAGGCATCACTTTGTCCGAATATTTCCGTGACATGGGATACAACGTCGCGATGATGGCCGATTCAACCTCTCGTTGGGCGGAAGCTCTTCGTGAGATTTCAGGACGTTTGGCCGAGATGCCTGCAGATTCCGGTTATCCAGCGTACCTGGGAGCGAGATTGGCCAGTTTTTACGAGCGCGCTGGTCGCGTTAAGTGTCTTGGAAATCCTGACCGCGAAGGTTCGGTCAGCATAGTCGGTGCGGTGTCGCCTCCCGGTGGTGACTTTTCCGATCCCGTTACGAGCGCTACTCTCGGTATCGTTCAAGTATTTTGGGGACTCGACAAAAAACTCGCCCAACGAAAACACTTTCCTTCCATCAATTGGCTCATCTCTTACAGCAAATATTTACGAGCTCTCGATGATTTCTACGACAAAAATTTCCAGGAATTCGTTCCTCTCCGTACCAAAGTCAAAGAAATACTTCAGGAGGAAGAAGACCTTTCGGAAATTGTACAATTGGTCGGTAAAGCCTCGCTCGCTGAATCAGACAAAATTACTCTCGAAGTCGCTAAGCTACTCAAGGACGACTTTTTGCAACAGAACAGGTATCTTTTTTCCTTTAAATTTACACTTAAGAGTCATCGAGCTCACGTGACCAACTCAAAATCGATGGTGGCGCCCTCTCATAGTAAAGTATATCTATATCTAGTATAAATATAGTCGTTGACACACGTCAGACGCCTCGTGTGTATTCTACCGGATTTTTCCGTGAGTTTTTATTGAAATTGCGATAAATAAATTTCGTAATATGCAGGGAAGTGGCGTGCATCCGGCTCTGGTCTCTTCAGATGTGGCAAATGTGTGTAGAATTTGTAATAAAATTATTATTGTGACTGGCGAAAAAGCTGTCATGGCGCGAGTACAGCGCCTAGTATTTTTGTTAATTTATTGTGTTGATAAGAGATATCTGATCTCCGAAAAGGGAGCACAGCCGGAACCGGGTAATTAAATCGAATTTTTCGATATTTTTTAAATTCACGTAGTCATAAAATTCGTGACGAAATCCGGTAGAATAGAATTTTAGTTTGCTTTTTTGTCACCTGGCGCTGCGTACGCCATCGCTCGATGACTCTAATTTTCCTTCCAATGATTTCAATACGACAAATTCTTTATTTACCTATTTTTATCGCGGACTCGATTTTAAGCTGAAATTTTAACAAACTTTTAGTTCTCAACATCTCTTCAGAAATTTTCAAATCTTTAAACACTTGTTTGGCAAATTTTATTTTTGAAATTCACGATTTTTGTTCTTTTCTTTTAATGCTAAATTGGCCAATTTATAAAATTCAAATCACCTTTTGGTCTCTTAATTTTAACAAGATATTTGAATCGATTCATGATTCTTCTCATCGTTTTATTCACTAAAAAAAATTGCCATTTTAACTTACGGTCTGTTTGATTTAATTTTGCAGAATTTTATCTTCTTTTTTTCTGAAATTCGATAAAAAAAAAAAAAAAATTTCTTTTTGGCATTAGATATCATATTTTTGGAATTGAAATTTCAAATAAAATATTTTTTAAAAAATTCTATTCACTGAAATATTCGAACGAATGGAATAAATATTTTACTCATTTTTAATGAATTCCAAACATTTTGACATCAGCAGCTCATTTTCATTAGTTTCAATTATCGAAAAAAAAAAAAAAAATTTCATCAGAAAGCCTCGATTTTTAACGATCGAAGTTTCAGTCGAAAGAACGCCATTGAGTTTCGATGGAAAAGGGAATTTTTCCGTTACTTCTTGACCATTGAATTCTAATTCTCAAAGTCTTTTTTCAACAATGAAATGGAAATTCCCGACACGTGTTTCTAACCTTATTTCTATTAGCAGATTTCCACGTTTTATCGTGTATTAAGGCTCGAAAAGTAAATACTGAATTTAATTAACTCGACCCTTCGTTGTCCGAACATCTGGTTTTCGAGCCAACGGTCGACCAGATTTATTGGCAAATACCTCATTTACGAGCCTTTCAGAGCCTTTGTCGATCCTTCCGACTTCTCCTGACCTCAAGATCAATATATTTCTGTAATATCCACTGAATTACTGTTTTCAATGATGGAACACCACATGGAAAAAATAGAAAATTCATATTTAACTGAAAAATTCCAAAAATTTATTTGGCAGCTTTCCAAAGAAACAAAATATATTTTTTTTTTTTCTTTCACGTTTCTTTTTGAACAAAACTTATGATTTCCTTTTTTGAATGTTCAAAGTGCGAATAATCGTTGATTATTATCCATTGAAATTCATCGAATACTGATAGAATGTAAAAATGTATTTAAAACTGTAAAAACGAATAATAAATCGTTGAAATTTTTAGTTATTCTCCTTACGATCGGTTCTGTCCGTTCTACAAAACCGTCGGGATGTTGCGCAACATGATAGCGTTTTACGACATGGCGAGGCATGCGGTAGAGTCAACAGCTCAATCGGACAACAAAATAACTTGGAACGTCATTCGCGACAGCATGGGCAACATTATTTATCAATTGAGCTCGATGAAATTCAAGGTGAATTGATTAAGTATCGAATTAAATGAAAATAATTGGAAATTGATGGATTTTTGGCAAAAAAAAAAAAAAAAAAAAAAAAAAATCATTCAGATTGAACGAAAATGTTGAAATTTTAAATTCAAAGAGAGAGAGAGAGAACAAGTTTTTGGTGCAAATTCCTATAAAATTACGAGAAATTAATTTGAAAAATGTTGAAAATATAAAAATAAAATAAAATGTTCGTTTTGCAGGATCCCGTGAAAGACGGTGAGGCCAAAATCCGAGCGGACTTCGATCAACTGTTGGACGACATTCAACTGGCGTTCAGGAGCCTCGAGGACTAAGAGGCTCGTTCAATTCGTGCCTCGGATCAAGAAACGATGAAATCGTGAATTTTCAAAGTTCCCAAAAGTCTAATTGTGGGATTGTTCCATTAATATTTCAACATAATTGAAAAAGAGGGGAAAAAGAGATGAGAGAAGTAAAAAAATAGAAAAAAAAAAAAAAAAAAAAAAAATCTGTGGATTTACAAAAAAAAAAACGTTGAAAAGAAGCAGCTCTTCGTCTTTCGCATTTTTCTTAAAAATGAAAATTCCAAAATTATCGCGCTTAACAGAACCGAACGTTGAAACCGAGAAAGATGAAAAATTGTAAATAAATTTGAGGGCGTTGTACGCAGTTTATTTTTATTTTTGATTTTTCAAAAAAAAAAAAAAAAAAAAAAAATGTGAAGAGCTGCGAGTGCGAAGCCTCGCTGGGATCGAGACAATAAAACTAGGGATCGAACATCTGAATTTTTCGGTCTCTCCGGAAGCAAAAAACCGTTTCCCAATCACTGTAAACTATTCCTCGTATTTTAGAGTCACGAAAAAAAAAACAAAAAAAAAAACAGCGAAAAAGTGAAGGTCGAAGGGCGCGAAAACAATTCGCGTTTTAATCCACGTCCGCGTTCTCTTGAATTCCAATAAAAGTGCAATTTAGCACGAAAATAAATTGCAAAAAAAGTGTTGAAGAGTATGAAAAGAGAGAAAAAAAAAAAAAAAAAAAAACACGATAACGAATTGAGAAAAACTTCGCTGTCGATTCCAAACGTTGAGATTCAAAGAAAATACGAGAAATCACTTTATTTTCAAATCTGCCGAAATAAATCCCCAAGAACGACAGCATTCTAACGAGAAGAGAAAAAAAAAAAAAAATTGATTATAAATTCATTTTAAAATATCGAATCATGAAGTATTAGCTATTGTATCATAATATATATGTTAAAGTGATAGAGAGTTAAATATAGGCCGTTAAATAGATACTAAAATACTATGTTTGCGTTAAGAACGTGAGAAAACGAGAGAGAAAAAAAAAAAAAAAAAAACAAATGAAGAAAACAAAAAGCTAAAGTTTCATCCAAGTTTCGAGTATGATTCGAGGATGTTTATTAGGCTTGTAAAATGAGGTGCTGGGTCGCGTTTATGCTCGAGCTTGAGCATAAGGCTTCATGAGGTCCAGTTCGTTTCCAGCAGCTCCAGTATCATTTCCATTGTACGATATGTAAAAAAAAAAAAAAAACATTAAAACGAAATAAATAAATATTATATGCACAAAAAGGGAATAAAGAAGGATCTCGTTGTAAATGTGGTTGATTTGAGTGCGAAAAAAAAAACAAAGAAAAATATAAAAAAAATTTTTAATTGATGAAGATTTTTAGAATTGTTTCGAACAATTGGTGAATTTTTAAATGATGGTTTTGGATTTATGCTTGGAAACTAATTACATTGAATAAATAGTTTATTTTTATTTGATCGTTAATTACCGTGGGTCTCTGCGAACTCTGGAAACTAATGTTCTCGTGTATATTTTAAACGAAATTTCGTTGCAATATATTCGTAACGATGATTATTTAAATCGTATCATTTTAAAATTCAATGAAAGAGAATTTTTTTTATTTTGATCAGAACTACTAAAATTTCATGACTTTTGAAGATTTTTAGGCCGAGGAATATCGATTTTTTTTATGACTTTATGCACGAGTCCCTGGTATATGAGAATACGAAAAATCTTCAGAATTTTA
The DNA here is from genome assembly GCA_037893425.1 of Campoplex nolae. Taxonomy (NCBI): domain Eukaryota; kingdom Metazoa; phylum Arthropoda; class Insecta; order Hymenoptera; family Ichneumonidae; genus Campoplex; species Campoplex nolae. Next base: position 1,796,386 of record JBBLXU010000299.1, on the reverse strand, counting down.
ATATTTTCATTCTGTTCTTTGGAAAAAACGTGCAGTACGCTAACAAAAAGTATACAAATATTAAGAATTTTTGTCGAAAAGAAAAAAACTTTTCCTGAACAATGAGATTTTGAATAATCTGTAAAAAGTGAAAAGTTGTATTTCGTTTTTGTTGTATTCACTTGGATATTTTAGGTTTCTTTTTCCTTTTTTTTTTTTCTTTTCATAGTTAGGTATTACAAGTCGACATAAATAGATTTGTCTCGTCGATCTATTGGTATAATTAGGAATTTATAAAGTTTTCAGAAAAAAAAAAAAAAAAGAATCAGGGGAAGAAACAAATCTGTTATTGATTTTGAACTTATTGGAATTGTTTCGAAATTTTCATACAAAACAATGATGAAAAGTGCAGAGACCTCGTACAAATCAGGTTTAATGATCATTTTTTTGACTTTTTCAGGGCTGAATTTAATGGCATGAGATCGAAGGTTTTTCCATCACTTTTAAGATCGTTAGATATCCTGTAAAATTTGAGAAAAGTCAGGAATAATAAAAAAGAAGATAAATAGTTTTTCATAAGTGCCTACGACGTCGAAACTCGTATTTCTCGTTTTATTATTAATATAACAATAATCCCGTGGTATATACATCAACATCATATAATGAAGCACGCAAAATTTCGACGATTTGACGCGCTCAAAAAATTCAAAAACTTGCAAACTAAACAATTTTTTTGAATATTGTCTATCGAGAATGCAGGATTTATATACATTATTTATACTTTTTACACGATCATTTCTAGCCCAGGGTTCGTCCGAGCTAAAAGAAAGATAGAAATAGAGAGAGAAAGTGAGAGAGAGATCGGATAGAAATATCCTACTAAATTTCGAGACTTCGTCTCGACCGACCAAGACGAAATTCGAATCAATCATTTCAGCTCTTTAAACGACCGATTTCCGATATTTGCACGTTGTTAACACCTCCGCCTCTCAACTGATTGTTTTCTCTCTTCAATTGAGCAACCATTTGCTTCAAAGTAGCCACTTCGTGTCTCAGCTTTTCATTCTCTCTCAAACATTGTCCCATTCCTTGATTAGCCGCTCTCAGCTCGCCTATGTATTCGCAAGCTTTCGCCAATATTCCTCCCTTGCTCTGAGTCTCGTAGTTTGTTTTTCCCTCTCCGCCGCTGCTCCCGTTTCCATTACTGTTCGCAACGCCGTTGTTACATTCGGGAATGATTTTTCCCAGCTTCGCTATCCAATTGTTAATTTTGTCTCGTCGCCTTCGCTCCACTTCGTTGTGAGTCGCTCTTCGTCTATCGTCGCGCTGTCAAATTTAAAGCGTCTATTATCAAACTAGTTTTTTTTTTTTTTTTTTTTTTTCACACTCGTCCACTAAATTTTAATTCACTTTATAAGCGACGATTTGTGTAATCTTGAAAAATTGAGGAAAAAATCATACCGAAAACATGAAATTTATTGAATTTTGAAATAAAAAATTCGTACTTTTTTGACTCCCGGTCCGGCGGTACGAGGAGTTTCGATCTGAATCGTGCCCGATCTAGGCGACATGGATCTGGATGTTTGAGCGGTTGTAAAAACGTCGTTGGCATTTCCGATAACATAAAATTGTCCATTGATAGGCGAGGTGAGAACCTGAACCGCGTTATTGCCTTGCTGATTCGTCGGAAGATCCAATTCGTTGTCGTCTGCTTCGTTCACTTGGACGACTCGATAGGCCAAAGCTTCTTGGTAACGGAGACCGTCGTCGTCGACTCCGTCTCCTGGAGCCGCGCAAAAGACTTCTTAAATACGACAATCCGCTTCAGCGATAGACAGGAAAAGTCTATTTTACGTTAAATATGTTTGTTCTAAATTTTAAACCATGCGCTACTAATTTTTATCGTCGAGTTAAAGTTTTTAAAAACTTTTATCGTTTTTGCTGCGCAGAGTCGCGGAGGATCGATTTTGAAAGGCGTTTGATTCTTGGGAAAAAAGTCTGACGAAGATTTTTTATCATCAGTAATTTTCTGGAGGATTCACTAGGATCGAAAAATATAAAATTTCCAAACGAAATGAGCAGCTGCGAAGTGTAAACACACCGCTGTTCACACACCGGGTCCATAAGATCCGGTGTGTTTCACCGGTGACAGTATTTTGCAAGATCTTCATAGAAATGACAAGCGAAGGGTTAACTCAGCAGAAATCGTTAAAACGTCAACAGGACTTTCGAAAATTTCGAATAATTCAAAGACCGAAGAGAAAAAAAAAAGAAAAAATTTTTAAAAAATAATAATTTAAGTGTAAAAATTTACCACTGAGTGGATCATCGGCATCGCAATCAACGATCTCGGCTTCCTCGATGACGATTCCAGTTCCGTCGTCGTCCTTGACGCGGACGGCACTGAAAAAATTTTGTTCCTTGAAGTATCAAAAAAAAAAAAAAACAAAAAAAAAAAAAAGACGAACAAGAAAAATATAAGGAGGAACAAGGGAGGGAAAAAAAGGAAAACAAATGAGAATCGAGGAGACGAAAATTGAAGTGGATACGAAACACGAATGACCTTGGACGAGATTCGTTTTGTTGAGAAGAGCGAGCTCGTTTGATCGAAAGGATCGTGGTACTCGAGACAAATGACAAGAATATTGTTACCTCACGTCGTGCTGCTCGAGATGCTGCTCCAATATGTCCATTTCACTTTTTTGCCACCAAAAAAAAGCCGTTTGAATTTGTCAAAATTCACGTGAGCTGGTCACGGGGACACGACAAGGAGGTCATGTGGTGCGGATAAAATGGCGTCTTACCGACGCGCGCACAACTTTGTAAAAACGTAGTATGTGTATATATAAAACATTTTCATACAGGGTGTCCCGAAAGGGGCTCAATTAAAAGTGCCACCGTTATTTGGTTCACGTAAGATTACCAACTTATTATTTCAACATTCATTAGGATTAAAATGGTGAAAAAAAAAAAATTGCCAGAGGCTCTAATTGTAAATGAAACTCCGAAAACGTCAAATTAATCATAAAAAAGTGGGGTTAACGAATGCTTGGATTTTAACATCACAAAGACACGTTTCGCATGTACACTTTTCTAGGAAATAATTCACCATGTAAACTTCGGAGAAAAATATCGTATACTGCCTCGACAACTACTTTCGAAGTCGCTCTTTTCAATCGTGCAAATTAAAATTCGATACAACCCTTTATTTTTATTATATTTTTGCGAAATGAAGTAAAAAAAAAATAGCAATTTTCAAGATTCGTTTTTTTTTTTTTATTCCGCGCATTTCGGTGGTCGTTTCTCGTACTAAATTTCCAACAATAAAGTGGATGAATCGTTTTTATCGATGCTTGAACTTTCGAAGTATGTACTTTTGGTTTTTTTTTCTCTCCAGCAGGCTTGCGTTTGGAAAATAATAGTAAAAATGCTAAAAAAATTTGTTCAATTTTCAGAGTATTATATGGGAATGAAATTTATGAAGAATAATACGTAGACAACATATGTTGTCACAATTTTTTTTTTTTGAAGAAACAAAGAAAACATTTTTTCCCGAAGTTATACGGTCTATAAGAAATAATATGTAAATATAACACACGTTTATTAATTTTCATCTACTTTGTTTGGACAGCTGATTATTTTCAGGATCAATATTTTTTACCACGTGTAAAATTTCAAGGTTCTGACTTTATACGACGACGCCTGCTGTGAGTAAAATTTTATTCCGCTCTGCTCAGTGTCAATAGTCTTCCAACAGTGCTTATTTCATTATTGGGACCGTGCATGCTCAACACTCTCACCAGAGTGAGAATGTGTAGTCGTGTACATACATACGTTTTTTACTGGGAAAATGCCTTTTCCGGCTATTGGCGTCGCCACCAGTATGCATATACACGACTACACTTTCTCACTTTGCTGAGTGTGTATGGGTGTGCACGGAGCGAATATGTTAACGTAGAGATATAAAATACAAATAATTAAAAAAAAAAAAAAAAAAAAAAAACTATCGGAAAATGGAAAAAAATTGAAAAAAAACATATCAAGAGACTCGGTAGAGTCTCGGGACAAGTACATTGACAGCCTGTCGTCTGCTGGCCCGAGGCTCGCCGAGACTATACTTTCTCGAAACAAAACTTTTCGCGGTGGTGGGGGTAAAATTGGCATGTCATTTTATTGAATTACGAAGCTCAGAAGCAATTGAAGAACTTAAGTCATCGAGCTCACGTGACCAACTCAAAATCGACGGTGGCGCCTCTCATAGTAAAGTATATCTATATCTAGTATAAATATAGTCGTTGACACACGTCAGACGCCTCGTGTGTATTCTACCGGATTTTTCCGTGAGTTTTTATTGAAATTGCGATAAATAAATTTCGTGATATGCAGGGAAGTGGCGTGCATCCGGCGCTGGTCTCTTCAGATGTGGCAAATGTGTGTAGAATTTGTAATAAAATTATTATTGTGACTGGCGAAAAAGCTGTCATGGCGCGAGTACAGCGCCTAGTATTTTTGTTAATTTATTGTGTTGATAAGAGATATCTGATCTCCGAAAAGGGAGCACAGCCGGAACCGGGTAATTAAACCGAATTTTTCGATGTTTTTTAAATTCACGTAGTCATAAAATTCGTGACGAAATCCGGTAGAATAGAATTTTAGTTTGCTTTTTTGTCACCTGGCGCTGCGTACGCCATCGCTCGATGACTCTTAAAAATTGAACTTTTAGCTAATTAAGAAATTCTCTTTCGATTGCGCCCAAAATCAGCATGATCGGTCGCGTAATTGCTGAGATAAATTTATTACGAAAACAAATTCTCATTGACATGCACCTCCTTGTGGTGAGAAACGGACAACATCGATTGTGTTCAACAGTAGCATATAATACGCACCTTTGACGTAACCTGCTGGCGCTACGAACAGTCTATGGGCGGAGAGTTGAACGATCCGCTATAGCGAGAAGCAGCCTCCTTACGGAGGGTTAAACAACCCCCCAGCGAAGAGCAAGCAAAAGTGACCCAATCCTCCGGACAGACCCCCCCCCCCTCCAAGAGGGTCGACTGACCCGCAAGTTCTAGGGCGGCCGACTGACCCTCTTAGAACCTCCCTAGAACTTACGGGTCGACTGACCCCCAAGTTCTAGGTAACTCACAAGAGGCTCGGATGATGACTCACAAGTTCTATGGTCAATTGATGAGCCTCGGCCAGAAATGATGACGGGTCAATTGAAACCCCAAAAACGGGGTCAAAAAATATCCCTCATTGACCCCTGTCTCCTCTCGGAGGGTCAACGGGAAGTCAGGGTTAATGATTTCATATTCTTCTGTCGTTGTGTCAGATTTACTTTATCAGACAATTTAATACCTGGATAACGAGATCACAAATTGGTCACCGGGTAGCTTAATCTTCATGAACAAAACATAAAATTAAAGGAAATAGTAATAAGGTTCAAGTTCCACAAAAGATTCCTAAGTTTCTCTCCCGTTATCGTGCACCACGAGTTCGTACGTGTATTTCTCTATTCACCTTACTAATTTTCGTCCTTGCAATTCTTCTTTCTCTTCCTTCTGAGTTAGCGTACGCGGGTTATAACGATCGCTGAATTCAGTCGCCTTGACTATCATTTTTATTCATATTTTTTCTCTTACTTTTCTATCTCAAATTTAAAACGTGACCATGAAAATGTTTTTCACGTCGATTTCAAAAACAGTTGCGCAAGACAATATCGTAGTTCAGTGTTATCAATTGTTGGAGGACTGTTCAAATATCGTTAATTTACATTTATTCGAATCCACTTGTTATCAGAAAATAAATAGGATATTTTAATTTCTGAACCATAACCAGTAGGGAGTGATGCTGTATAAAAGGCAGATTTTTTCCTATCATAAACCAGATATCGACACGAGTTTTTTCAATCAACACATTTATATCTTGCTGCGTGGCAAAATGCGGCTGCGTAAGTAAATTATTCGTTAAAAATTGTTTTAATATCGTGCAATTATCGCCAATTACTTGAAATTATAAAATGTTCGTTCTCTTAATAAAATTTTTATCGTTTCTGTAAAATAATTTTTTTTTATGAAGAAATTTGAGTAATAAATCTTGATTGTATTTTCATAAATCCATATGGAATGAATCGAAATTTGGAAAATACATTTTTTCTTTTCATCCACGTAATTAAGTTCTGGATTGAGCTTAAGAGTCATCGAGCGATGGCGTACGCAGCGCCAGGTGACAAAAAAGCAAACTAAAATTCTATTCTACCGGATTTCGTCACGAATTTTATGACTACGTGAATTTAAAAAATATCGAAAAATTCGATTTAATTACCCGGTTCCGGCTGTGCTCCCTTTTCGGAGATCAGATATCTCTTATCAACACAATAAATTAACAAAAATACTAGGCGCTGTACTCGCGCCATGACAGCTTTTTCGCCAGTCACAATAATAATTTTATTACAAATTCTACACACATTTTCCACATCTGAAGAGACCAGAGCCGGATGCACGCCACTTCCCTGCATATTACAAAATTTATTTATCGCAATTTCAATAAAAACTCACGGAAAAATCCGGTAGAATACACACGAGGCGTCTGACGTGTGTCAACGACTATATTTATGCTAGATATAGATATACTTTACTATGAGAGGCGCCACCATCGATTTTGAGTTGGTCACGTGAGCTCGATGACTCTTAATGTAATGTTTTGAAATCGGAAGAGGGTTATTGAATCTCATTCAAATAAAAATGATTTGTTATTTCGCAGTATTTCTGAGCGCTACTGTTGGATTGTACATGATTATAACATCACACGCAGTCCCAGCACCGGATACTAGTACGGAAGCTTCATCGGAAGATGCAGAAACGATGCAGAGTTTTCTTTTGGTCAAGGATCTGGCTCGGAGATTCACAGCCAATTATATGATTGTATGTATACCCTGACGAATGACACTGACTTTGTTTAAAAATTGTATTTTCTTGACCCGAACACGACACCAATATTAGAAACTGAAAATGCCAGTATTTTTGGTGATGTCCGTTAAGAGTCATCCAGTTTTGACCCCTGAACTGATGTTGTCGACACCCGATTTGAGTGTTGACACTCCTCTTAAATCCGTTCTTCAATCGGATACTTGACACTCAAAAAAGCGACACCCAAGCAACACCAAAAATTTCGGTTTCTCTGTTGGTCAGGGTAGATACACTGAGAAAAAAATGTGAAATTGTGGCGAACAAATTAAATTTGTTGATTCAACAAAACTTTTGTTGATTCAACGATATTTTTGTCGTGGTGAAAAATTAAGTATTTGAATGAATCAAATTTCGTTTGGGTTAACAAATTTTATTTTGTTCGCCACGATTCGTTGAACCAACAAAAAAATTTGTTGAACCAACAGAAAATTTGTCGAACCAACAAAAAATTTGTTGAATTTACGAATTCATTTTTCTCAGTGTAGTAAAACAAGAAAAAATTATTAAATAACTAATTTCTTATTGCTTAAACAGAAAGAACTCGATGAATTAATCACGTCCTACTCGAATGACAAAGCTTTTTCACCCTTCAGCACTTTCTTACTCGTATCCCTTTTGTCTTATCGAGCTAACGGAAGAACGAGGGATAAATATTTAGAAATCATCCAGCTTAGCTCTGAACAAAGTGAAATGGCCAAAACTGGTTATAGAAAATTCTTGGAAGAAACGGCTGTAAGTATGAAGGAATATTGTAATTTGAATTTTTCGTTGACAGCCCGAAAACGACACATATTCAAATATTGCAAAAATAATTCTCAAGAGAAAAATAATTCTCTATATGGTTACCATATGGTTAAATGAATATAGTTACCGATAACTATACCGGTAACTCGCAACCATGAACGCGAGAGAGGTAGTTGGAAATTTCGAAAGTGAAATTTTTCGACACGGTTTGATCGATTAAAAAAATTTCTAACAGCGGATTTCTGTCATCGTTCTGCGTCCGCTGACAGATTTTTTTTTTGTAATCAGACATACCGTGTCGAAGTATATTAACTTGGAAAATTCGAGCTACGATTGGGTGACCGATCCATCCTCTTAACTTCCACCTTCAAGAATCGAACGAAAAAATCAATGTATCAATACGGAAATCAATTAACTCTCCGAAAATTCATTTAAAAAGGTTTGCCTCAAATAAATGTATTTAAAATACATTGCAGAAATATAATTTGAGCATCAAAACGAAAATATTCATCCCCTCAAATAGTACACTGGAACCCAAGTTCGTCAATCTCAGTAAAGATGTGTTCAAGGCGGAAATTGGGCTATATGATAAATTTGGGACGGGTTTTTACGTCTACATCAAGACACCAATCAACGATTGGGTAAAGGCTCAATTAAACCTGCCACCGTTACTTAAACATCGTAAGATTATTAACTTATTATTTAAACATTCATTAGGATTAACACGACGGAAATGTATTTATTCATGCACTTGAGCCGTGCGATTAAATTTGAATACTTGATATATCCGGTTGTTAACCAGAATTCGAATTGACGTTGATGCTTGATTATTTTTAACATTCGTTATTAATCAATAATGAATGGGAATGATTTTTATTTTTCTTCTTCTTTTTATTTAGCCGTAATAGAACCCAAAACGGATATGATTGTCGTGAATACCGTCAATCTTGAGAGAGCTTGGAAGAGGCCATTCGACATCTCTCTTACTCAACTACGCCCTTTTCTTCAGTCTTATACAAAAAATTCGGTAAACGTACCGACCATGCATATATCTGATCGTTTCCGAATCGGTCGGCTCCCCGAATTACATACATCTTTCATTGAACTTCCTTTCGAGGTAAATTATTAAAATGAAATATTTGAGTATTGTTGATTTTTGACAGTCGCCGCATTAGTGCAAGACACTTTTTAAAAAAATATTTATTTCTGCTGTTGAGCCTCCAGCCTGTTGAATGTTCGAATGAATAGTAAATTTGTTTTGAACAATTTTCAATTAGTTTTTCACTGCATCTGTGTTAATGTGAATTTTGAAATTCTTAAGCATCTTAATTACGAACAGATGCTTTAAAAATCCATAAGATTTATTATAAAGAGGATAATTTTTACCGAGTGGAGCCGTAGAGGGACGAGCTGTAAGTCTGATCATTATTTTACATGGAGTTACATTTTTATTTTGTTCGCGAGACAAAAAGAGCCAAAACGACTGGAGGATCCTCAGCCCCTCCACCCATACGTATATAAATATTTCACTTCAATCACAGAGCAAAGGCGACGATGATAAGATGAGCATGTTCATAATACGCCCGGATGATCCTGCGATGATCGAGTTCCGAAAGAAAAGCTTTGCATATTTGGATCTGAAGAGGCTTCTGAACAGTACAGAGGAACAGGTCGAATTGTATCTACCAAAGTTTTCATTTGTAAAAGATAATGACGCATTTTTACCCCAGACGGCGAGCGACGTTAGTATTTTTGGCTCATTTTTTATTACAATGAAATGAGCGAAGATTTTTGAAAATGCCAGTGCGTTTTTTCAGATAAAATATGAAAAAAACTACGAAGATGGAATGTTCCTCCCTAGGACGGTCGCTACAGTCGTAGTCTCGGTCCTTGTCAACGAGACAGGCCACTTCGCTAAGGAATCGACTGGTTAGTTGTTAAAACTCACTAATTTTATGACTCGTGACTCAAATATTGTCGAAATTAGGAAGAAAAAAAATGATGAAAATGACTGCACTTAATTTTGAGAGCGTATTACTTCGCTTTATCATTTGTTATTTATTTCAATTGTGTGAATTCTTCAAACTTGTAATAGAAATTACATCTGCTAAGAAATTCAATGTTGTTTTGCAAATATTCGGCCGTAGAAAATCTTCAGATCTCCAGCGCGGCACAGTCAACCACATAACTTCGGCCTTTTCGTCCGTCCGGACAATTGGCGGCTTAAAAAAAAACTTTTTGAATAATTGTTTTTTTCATCTCCATTGAAGCGCTCGACAGCTATAATGAAAATTCAACAAAAACAATTTCATGTATCTTATTCCTAATTTAATAGAGTGACAAAAAAGTTATTTATGTTTTATTCCCTGCATAGGACTGGTAGATGATTTGTCACATCGGATTCCACTACGACTAAAACGGTCTACTTCGGAGACGCCAGTGAAATTTATGGTGGATCGTCCTTTCATAGCGATTATCGCAACTTTCATCGAGGAATCCCTCAACCCTTTATTGGTCACCAAGCTTTCTGGCCGGTAAGAAAGTCATGACTAATTTTTAAACACTTAAATATGGAGTAAAAAAAATTTCTTCGTTTTCATCGAATTTTGTTTTATTCCAGTCTATTTGTACCTGAGAATTGAAATTCGTGAGATTCTATATTAAATCCGAGGATGACGAAGAATATTTCTCCTAGAGTTCCCGGTTCAACAGTTGCAGTATAATAAAACAAACGCCTGTCAAAATTAGAGGTCTTAAAAAAAAAAAATTCATAAGTTTCATCACGATTTTTTATTTCCCATATTGATAAAACATGAGGCGGCTTTCTGTAGGGATTTGAACGTTCTACAAAAACGGTTTATTTTCCTTTTATGGTAATTCTACTCTTTTGGAAGTTATATTCAAAGTCGGAGTTGACTTTGTAGTGAATTTCTAGATTTTTAGTCAGGAAAGTTGCCATATCCGTCGAACTGATGGTTTTATTAATAAAAAAAAAAAAGCTCATAAAGACGCTAATTTTTATTCAGTTACTTGGTAATGATTATCGTTAATGAAAAATTCAAAACACGTAGGAATCATGTTTTTCCTTCCATTCATGAATTATAACATTCGGATATAATATTTCAATTATAATATTTTTCCCACAATCAGCTTTGTCTCGTTGAAGACTCTTAATTTCATCTTTCCTTTATCGTATGTAAGTTTTTCCAACGATAGTTAATAAGAAAAATCGTATGTACACCGTTTTACTATTTTTTTTTGTATCAATAACCGACTGCTTGTTCGTCAACGATTAATTTTGTGTAAAATCATCTTTGGTAATAAAAGGTATGTCAATAGTAAGGATTATGAAAATAAATTTGGCCGTATATTCGTTCGCTTCTGTGTCCCGTGTCTGCTATGTGGATCCACGTTGCAAGGTGATTTCTCATCCAAGTCCGCGTTGATCTAATTTGTCATTTCTAGATATACGATTTTTCCATCATATGGGAAGAAATACACGCTTCGACATTTTTGATTTTTTTTAAATTATTTTTTTAACTCCCGACTGCCCACTCGGGCAAAAGCCGGGAGTTATGCGTTTGACCGCGATCAGCTGATTTTCACGAAATTTTTTTTTTTAAATCGAGATAAGTGCGTGTTCACAGCGGCAATGTTGATAGGTCAATGGAAGGATCGAGGCCCAGCTGGTCACATGATTTCCAGGTTTTATGAATTGCACAAAAAATGACGAACTACATTTCACACCACACACGTACGCGAATGACAGTAACTCAAAAAAACACGTAATTGATTTTTATTGAATATTTGAATCAGCGCCACGTTTCGCGGGTATTTTTCACCCGATGAAAAGGTTTTGTTATCGATAGTCGGTAAAGTAGAAAACTCTGCTCGGACGCAATAGATGTTATTTTTATTACGAAAAATATTTATTCGAGAATTAAAAATACACGTATGATTTCGCGATTTTAATCGACGTAGATAGCACGCTAGTGAGCCTTATTACGTTAGATTCGAATAGTTGATGAAAAAAGCGATTTAAATCCACCATATCGAACGTAAGTACGCAGTTCCGTGTATAGAATAGACAGTGATTGCTGCGAGTGCGGCGGTGTCGTCTCGTCACAGCAGTGATCAAGATGGCTGGTGTCATCGCTCGTTGCGTTCAAATTCCAAGAGGACCATTGGGTGAGTTTGCCTTGATTATTCAGTTTAAAAAATTCGAAAACTTGTGCGATGTGTTCCGTTGAATTTCGAACAACGAAGCCCAAAAATTCGTCGACTGTTTTCATCGCTATCGTTGCTCTATTTTTTCGACAACTCGTGCGCAATATCTTGCAATCTTTTATTGTCAAGGTTATGTAATTAAAACAATTGGATCTTTATTTTTTTTTTTGTACGATCGTTTCGAAGGTCTTCTTGGACAAGTTTTGAGCACCCAGCAGGCACGAGCTTACGCTGATGCAGCTCCCGAAGGAAAGGTAAATTTTTTCTTCATCCTATTCAATAGTTGCGCGATCGAAAACTTTTTTTTTTTTACTTATGAAACGTTTTTGCTCGATATCGTCGATCCCTACCGAACCAGTGTCATATTAATCGAGGATTTTGCTATTTTGCATCAAAACAGTGACAAATATTCGTCGATATTTCTAAAGTGTCACTTTTAATTTCGTTTTTATAAATTAATTTTCCAATTATTTCGACACATTTGCAATTTTCACGTATTTTTGGACAAATAAAGAGAAAGTCTCAAGAATTATTCAAGAATGCAAAAAATTTTTTACTCAATCAATCTTTTATCATAAATCCAGAAAGTAGCATTTTAAAACTCGAATGGAACATTTCTATTTCTGTCAAAACCAGAGAAACCAAACAAATTTTTGTTTCCCCATAAAAACAACTAGAAATACCAAACGATTCCAAGGAAATTTTTTTTTTGTGAGAGACGCAATTGGAAAAAATTCTTCGTCTATCACTAAAACGAAATAAAATTTTTTCAATGTTCAAACTCTTTTATCAGAAAGTTGGAGGTCCGCTGGCCGACCAGGACCGAATATTTACGAACCTGTACGGCAGACACGACTGGCGATTGAAAGGTGCTTTGAAGCGAGGCGATTGGTACAAAACAAAAGAGATATTGGACAAGGGAACGGATTGGATAGTGAACGAAGTGAAAGTCTCAGGTTTGAGAGGTCGAGGCGGAGCAGGTTTTCCATCGGGAATGAAATGGTCTTTTATGAACAAGCCGTCGGACGGAAGGCCCAAGTATTTGGTGATAAACGCGGACGAAGGCGAGCCTGGAACGTGCAAAGACAGAGAAATTTTGCGCCACGATCCTCACAAGCTCGTAGAGGGTTGTCTCATCGCTGGAAGAGCGATGGGAGCTTGCGCAGCTTACATCTACATCCGTGGAGAATTTTATAACGAAGCGTCCAACGTTCAAGTCGCTATCGCGGAGGCTTATCAGGCTGGACTGATCGGCAAAAACGCCTGTGGCTCCGGCTACAATTTCGATATTTTTGTCCAGCGTGGAGCAGGAGCTTACATTTGCGGCGAAGAAACTGCTTTAATTGAATCCATCGAAGGGAAACAAGGCAAACCCAGGTTGAAACCTCCCTTTCCTGCTGACGTCGGACTCTTCGGATGTCCCACAACAGTTACCAACGTCGAAACCGTCGCTGTTGCACCGGTACATCAATAATTTATGGAATACATTATTTTTCTCATAATTTCAGATCATTACATTCAAATTGCTGTCTTCGAGGCGTTTCCGACTGACCCGAAACCCTCATTTTTCACTAAATTGCTAGTTTTTCGTCCAACAAATCGTTTCTTATATTAAATCCTTTACTATGCACTTATAAAAGTTAAAAAAAAGTTGAAATAACAGTTGAATGCTTGAAAGAAAGGGTTTCATATAAAAATTGAACATGAAATTAATCATTTGCTTTTTTAAGGAGTTTTAAAATTTTTAATTGAAACATTTTCATAATAAATTAACGATAAAACAAATGATTTTTCAATTTTTAAATCTTTCGAATTTCGGATTAAATTATTTTTATAATAAATCAACGTCGAAATGAGCAATTCTTGGCTTTTTTATATACTACAGATTTTGTATTTCTATTTTTCAATAATTAATCAACGACTGAAACAATAATTTATCTATTTTCAGACAATTTGTCGTCGCGGCGGTTCATGGTTCGCTTCTTTCGGTCGGCCGCGTAACAGCGGCACAAAATTGTATAATATTTCGGGACACGTTAACACGCCGTGTACTGTAGAAGAAGAAATGTCGATTCCCCTCAAGGAACTGATCGAAAGACACGCGGGCGGAGTCATCGGCGGATGGGACAATCTCTTGGGTGTCATACCCGGCGGCTCGTCTACTCCGATCATTCCAAAAACGTAAAATTTTCGGTGATAAATGATCCGGAAAGCTTGAAAAAAAAAAAAAAAAAAAAAAAAATTGCTAAATTGCAAAATTTGATTATTTTTTTCGAAGCAAAAGCTCGGTTTAGCTCGAATTGAAAAAAAACTGTCTGAAATTTTGAATTTTAATTGCTTTTGGATTTTATTTTTTTGAGAATTTCAAGATTTTCGATTGAAAGACGAAATTTTATTTTTTATTGTTATTTTTTTTTCTTCCTATAGTGTTTGCGATACCGTGCTCATGGATTTCGACGATCTCGTTAGAGTACAAAGCTCGTTCGGCACTGCGGCCGTAATTGTGATGAACAAGCAGACCGATGTGATAAAAGCGATCGCTCGTCTCATTAGTTTCTACAAACACGAATCGTGTGGACAGTGTACTCCTTGCCGCGAAGGAATCAGTTGGATGTACAAAATAATGTGTCGGTGAGTAGAGAAATTCGCAAACTCAAGTTCAAATAATGTTTCAATAAAATTTCACATGAAAAAAAAAAAAAAAAAGGAAAAATTTGAGTCGCAATAAGAAATTTGCTTCGTTGGAATCCATCTTTTTTTTTTTTTTTTATATTTCCACCTTTAACATTTGCTCTTTGTGTCTAAAATTCGTTCAGATTACATTTGAATGAAAGTGAAAAAAAATTGGTCGAGCTATGGAATAGATAAATTCCAATTTGACTCTTGAAATAAGGTCGGAAACGCCCCCGATTCGAGGAAAAAAAATACACTTTTGTATTTTTTTTGAAAATTTTGTCATTTCATAGAGTTTTTCATCATGAAATATTCAATTTTTACACCTTTATCATACATCATTCTTTTTGTTGTAAAAAAACGAAGAAAATGGTGTATAATCAAACCTCGTTATCGTACACGAAGACCATTCTGTGCTGAAGGACGTTGGGAGGGTTTTAATTCCAAAAAATGCGTTCCAAGGCTCACAATAAACAATTTTGGTATTCGAGGAGACGATGATGAATAAAAGAAGCAATAAAATCCAAATGTAAACTATTAAAACTATTGAATTTTTCGTTGTCAAACAGATTTGTCGAGGGCAATGCGGAGGAGCACGAGATCGATATGCTATGGGAGTTGACGAAGCAGATTGAATTGCACACGATTTGTGCATTGGCGGATGGTGCAGCGTGGCCAGTTCAAGGTCTGATTCGGCACTTCAGACCGGTGATCGAGGAGAGAATGCAAAAATTCAAGAGTGGAAAGCGCGTCGCAGCGTTGAATTGAGCAAATATTCGTTAGGAAAATCGAGTATCGTTGATTTTTCAAATCTCTTCTCGTCCTTTCCTGTCTCGAGCGCAGTCGAGCTTCATTATGAATATTTATTTCCCCGAAAAAAAAAAAAAAAAAAAAAAAAAAAATTGTAGATATGTAACAGAGAAGTAAACGACAACGCAGGAAAAAGAGGGAGAAAAAAGCGATTTTAGCGAAAGATCTGCGTGATTGAAATTTATTGATTATAGTAAAATGTATTAAGGAGAATTCCCAAGAGTCGGGAGTTTTTTTTTTTTTTTTTTTTTCAATAATTAATCGAAGCCAAAAGTCGTTTTTATTCATCATTTCAACCCTGAAAAATATCGAAAATACAGAATTTCAGAATCTACGAATTTTACCAGGGCTTGTCATTCATAGTTCCAAGCCACGAGTCGTTTTTGATTATTTGATCTCTGAGAAATCAAGGGAAAAGAATTTTGCGCTAAAAACCGAAAGAAAAAAAAAATTTCCAGGGCTTGTGACGAAGCTCGTTGGAATTCTCATCCGTTTCAAGATTCCTCCGATAACAGCACGCTTATGAATTTCCAATCTCACCCCGCCCAATCCGTGTCGTTCTTTTTTTTTTTTTCTCTTTTTAATTCTAGTGTCGAAGACTCGTGTCGAGTTTCCTCTTTGGCATGGAGAAAATTACAAGGTTGATCGTTCCTCGAAGCGGCAACTAGTCGCGGAGAACACGCGTGGAAATGATGGCCTCTGAAAAATTCATGGGAGATATAATTTATCCGCCTTTTTCTGGGTTAACGACACGCTCTCGGTTTATCAGCCTCGAATCTTTGTCGGTAGAAAATTACGTCAAGCCGTTCGTTGTTTAATAACGAGAGAATATTCTTTTCGCTGATTGTTAAAAATTGCAATAAATTGCAATTTTAATATATGAAATAAGATATTCGATATGCTCGTAGAGATTTATCAGTCGATATTATGAGAGTGAAAACTTATAAAAATGTTTCTCGATCGACGCTGGTACGTGACGAGTTTTATTTTTCAATTTCGAAGATCGCGTACTTGTGTCTCCATTACTGTGAGAATGCTCAGGGATAGAGCAAAAATGCACTGGACCAATTTTATAGAGCACGAAATTTTCTACAAAAAAGTTCCTGACAGCGAATCTCTATCTTTGGCAGTTTAGCCCTCAGACGCGGATCAGATTACGAGCTGGTTTTCGAGGTCTACACAACGGGATTTGTTTTTAGAGTTTTTTTAGACGTGCTCTCGGGATAAATTATTGATCATAGGAACTCATTTTTCGGTACTTTTCTTCAAGAAATTTTATGCTTTACAACGAAAAGTGTAAATCTGTCAAACTTCAATAGCTTGTAAACAGAACATTTTCTAGCCGTTCTCAGAGCTCAACTACTAAAAATCAAAATTTTTTATCGAGCACTTTTTGCAGGAAATTTTATGCTTTCGAAGATTGATCCAATGAATTTTTGCTAAATATTCAGAAAATTATACTTCTTAGTCAGGATTGCCTTAAAATTACTGTTCTCCAATCTGGAAAAGTGTCGAATAGAAAAAAAAAAAATAATCGAACGATAATAAGCATTTATTCGTTCATCATACAAGAGATTGTTTTTTTTTTTTTTTGTTTTTTAATTTATTTATTTATCATCACGAACTCTAAACGTTCCGTAACACTATGGTATAATATTTCCATACGATAAATATGTCGATTTAGCCCATTATTTTCAATTCTTTGATTTTTTTTTTTTTTTTTTCTTCATATTTTCGTTTTCTTTATCATCTTATTTTTCAATTTTTGTCTCAATAACGGTACAATGTGTGCGTATACAATATATATATAATATATACAAAAGCGCTCGCATGGATTTACAAGAGATAATTGTTTTATTTTTATTTTTTTATTATTTTTATACCTGCCGCTAAATCGAGACTGTCTTTTTTGCATTTTTCTCTTTCTCTCTTCCTTTTTCTCGTTCTCTTTCTCTCTCTCTCTCTCATTCTCTCATATTTTCATATATTTATATATAATTTTTGTTATTTTTTTTGTCGAAATACCATTTCGTTTTTTTTCTGTTCTTTTTTTTTTTTTTTTTTTTTTTTTTTACTTAAAAATAAGAGTAAACGGGGCTAGGCGGTTTTAAAAGGACGCGTCGAAAATTTCGTCGGAGGATTACTGACGAATTTCGCGACGTGTGGGGTGAGGCTTTCTCTTGTTCCTCGTTCAATATTTAAAAATTTTTCCATTTATTTATTTATTCTTGTTAGTTAAGCGCACAAACTGTCTTTTATGGTAGGTCCGTTGTTGCCATTGTTAACATTATTTTTTTTTAAATTCATATTTTCTCGGCTCCTCGCTCCGTTTTGTCGTACACTTCCGGAAATTGAAGACTCGAGATTCTCAATGAAATTGTCAACGATTTTGAAAATGCTCAAATCCGTTCACCGAACGAACAAATCATCTGATTCGATAGGAAAAAAAAAAAAAAAAAAAAAAAAAAAAAAAATTGAGTACAAATTTGTGCGAATCGAACGATTGGTCAATTAGTTAAAAGTGAACGATAAATTTTCATTATTTATAGAAAATTCGAGGAATATACATTATCTAAATTGGGAAAAAAAATTCCGAAAAATTATCTAACGAACAAAACAATGACCTCAACTTAATTTTTACAATTGAACATTTCGCTTTATCAATGAAACGATGATTATTCGACAAATCCAACAACTTTTCTTTCTTGTTATAAACACACCCAAGATATTTTATTATTTTCCTAACTAATGCAACAAATTATTTTATTTTTGTTGCACAAGTTCAATTTCCAGTTTTTAAAAAATTTTTTTTATTTTGTTTTATTTTTCAATGGGTACCAACAAACTCCTTCAAGCTTTCACCCCCGCCCATGCAAATAAAAAAAAATTTCAATCACAATTTTGCTAATTAATTAAACATTACTAATAGGAAATGAGTCTCGTCATTCTAAAACATATTCATCGGCGAAATTCGAGCGTTAGAGATAACTCGTTTTTCCTTCATTTTTTTTGGGAAAAACTTGTTTTCCTAACTTATTACCAGGTAAAATTAGTTCTGTTTTTTTTTTTTTTTTTTTTTTTTTTTATCGATATTTCAGGATAAACTAATTTCTCCTGTGAAGGTTAATGAAAAACTAGTTTAGCCTATCAGGGCAAATGAATAAAGTTTTTTAGGCGATGTCGGTTGATCCAAAAATCGGGTTTGGCCGGCAGCGTAAAAATGAAATAACGCCATATAAAAAAAAAATGAATTTACGATTCGTTACTTTCGGTTATTCAATCAATTGAATATCATGAATTAAATATAGGTTTTTATTATTCAGATTTCATTACTTTCGGGTTTCGTCGAATAATTTGGTCAAAAAATTGCGAGGGAAGAGGGGGGGGGGAAGGCGGGGGTGGTCAAATCGACTTTTCTCTTAATGTATTTTATTTTGTCATTTATTTGTTTTTTTGTTTGTTTGTTTGTTTGTTTGTTCTACGATATGATTAAAGCTCGCTCGTGCTCGCTCTCTCCGTTGGTCACGATCGTGTCGCGTGTCTCGATTTTTTAAAATTATTCACTCTCCAAAACGCCGATCGATCGTGCCTTGATTGTTAGAAATAAAGCTCCTGTTCTGACCGGGTCACGCTCATTTTTTTCTCACTTAATTTTTCTCTTTATGTGTTCGCTCTCTTTCTCTCTTACTTTTTTTTTTATTGTTTTTTTTTTCTTCTTCTAAATAGCATTGAAATTTGCATTTTTGAAAAGCAACGAAATCGTTTTTTTTTCTTCTCCTTGCGTATCTTCATTTTTTTTTTTTTTTTTTTTTTTCTTCAAAATATCTTCAGTTTCTTTTTGAAAATATTCAAACGTTTTTTCCCAAATGAAAACTTTCGAAAGTATATATTGATCCCGAGACGTTGGTTTTTCATTTCAAAAATGCAATTTTCAAAAACATTCCTCTAACACGTATCCAGTATATAATCGGCCTATAAAAATAGACGTTTTTTCTATTGCAATTGTTGCTACGCGTCGGATTTCCGTTAAGTCACTTGCCGGGACCGCGAGAGTCTTTTTCTTTTTCTCGACGAGGAAATTTATGTTTGATCGATAAAAACAGAAAAAATAAAATAAAAATAAAAATATGAAAAATGAGATTTTTTATGAAAAAAAATCGGAAATGATAAATCTGGAGCGGAGCGTGATTGGTCCCACGATTTCAGGACCGGAAGCCGCTGCGTTACGAAAACAATTTCGCCGATATTCGACAACAATTTAGCCCAAAATTTTATCAATTTTCTTTCTTCGTCGATTTCTCGAGACTAATTATTAGCAAATGAGCCATTTTTTTTTTTTTACTCTAGCTCTCGAAGTCCAGGCTCATGTGCATCATAAACGGGGGCTTTTTTCCGGAGGCAATGCTCGCGCAAAAGGTCGGTGTGGATGGAAGGCACGGGGTAGGATATCAAAAGGGCTTTCCGTGTTTATGGTTTACATTATTTTTGGCTCTTCGTGAACCTCGCAGCAGTAATTATAACACTAGTGTAATAATTATTTTAATATTTATAATTATAGTTAAATTGAGGCGCTATTCCGGCTGACATTGTTTAAAAAAATCGTTTTTTTTTTTTTTTTTTTTTTTTTTTTTCATCAGATTCTTCGATAGTTCATTCCGTCGGGATTTTTCAGTCGAGAATTTCGATAAAAATTCAAGATACTCCATTTTCATACTTATTTATAAAGGATTAAGGAAAAATTCATTGACGCGGTATCCCTAAATGAAAAATATGAAAACTAGACAAATGGGAAAATGCCAAACTTCTGAAGATCCGAAAATATTTCGTTAAAAGACAGAAAAAAAGAAAAAAATTCGTTTTCATAATAATTCGTCTGAATACTCGAAAATACGAGGATTTTTTTTTTCGTTTTATTATCGAATTGGCAAGAGCTGAGTAACGCCCCGGTGTCTTCGGAGTCCGGAAAGTTCGTTTGAAGAAAAAAATTCGAAAGAATCACCGAAAATCACTTGAAATTGAAAAAAAAAAAAAAAAGAGTAAAATTGACGATTTTATGAGGAATTCAACCGGAGCAGCGTCCCAACCAGGATGATGAAAGTTCGAGAATGTGGAGGATCACGGAAAACCGTTAGGCGTGATTAAAAGAGGAAAGAAGAAAAAAAAAGAGGGGAGGAGGGGAGGAGGAGGGAGGGAGAAAAAGGTTGGAGCGAGGATGGGGACTATCGATCATCGTCGGAGGTCCAATCGCTCGAGGCCCAAGCGGGCAGCGGAGTTTCGTATTCCCATCCGGGTCCGCAATAGCGCCACGCGTGTAAATACATGACAAGATCGGATGGTTTGGGATCGCGATATTTGACTTTGCATTCGTAGCAATGAGGATCTACGGTGACTTTGTCATTGGCGAAACTGGAGTCCGGAGCTTCGGAGCCAGTTTGCGTGCCAACGGTGACTTTTTGTGTTACGATTTGTTGTTTCGGTTGTTCCTGTTGTTGTTGTTGTTGTTGTTGTTCGGTTTGTACGAGATTAAGAATTTCCCGACGATTTTCATCGTCGATTGGCCCCGGGGTTGAGGACGGTGATATTTCCTTTTCGTTGCTCGAATTCGAGACTCGATCCTCCATGTCCAACTTTGGCTTGAACAAACTCATCTCGGAATCACCGTCCATACCGAGCCAATTCTCGGCGTTGTGAATACCGATCAAATCCTTCACCAATTCCTCGTCCGTTTTACCGATTTTTCCACCCTTTCCTTTCTCCGGACCGAATACCACGTGATTGTAAAGAGGATCGTTCACCACTGGGAAACCCAAATACTGCAAATGCACTCGAATCTGATGCATCCTCCCGGTCTGAGGCTTGCACAATACCACCGATGATATTCCGTTGTAACTCAAACGCTTGAAACGCGTCACGCAATCTTTTCCTTTGTCCGATACTTTGCAGACACCGATCTTGTACGAAACAACCTCGATCGGCTCGTTGCACACTACTTCCTCATCAGGAAATTCACCCTCCACTCGACAGACGTATTGTTTGTGAACCTGAAAACAGAAAACATTGTTTTTTACTAATGTGAAAGTTCATTCATGTTTGGGTTGTTTTTATTTAGACGATTTCGTGACAACCGATTTTCATTTTCATCTTCAACGCTCTTTTTACTCAACAAATCTTCCTTTTTTTCTCTCTTGGGACTGAAATACTGAAGGTAGAGAAATACAACCGGGAACTTTTTTCTAGGAAATTGAGTGCTCTACAAGATTGGTCCTGGGGAGTTTTCCTGTATTCCCGACCGTTAAGGCAGTACGCGCGATAAAGAAGCGCTCTGTCCGCGCTCTGGAAACCAGTTATTTTTTTAAAGAGATCTCAGGACCAAAGTATTGAAGATACATCGGTGGTGCCGGGGACTATTTTTGTAGGAAATTTAATTCTCTACAAAAATGGTCTTATTCATTTTTGCTGTATTTTGAACCGTTAAGGCAGTTTACGCGATCAAATATTGCTCTGGTAGGAACTGCGAAAACCAGTTATTTTTTTAAAGAGCTCTCGCGACGAAAGTATTAAAGATACGTTGGTGGTGCCAGGGACTTTTTTCGTAGGAAATTTAATGCTCTATAAAAATGGTCCCATAGACTTTTACTGTATTTTCAACCGTTACGGCAGTATACGCGATAAAAGATCACTCTGACAGAAATTTTGGAAACCAGTTTTTTTTTTTCAAAGAGCTCTCGGGACGAAAGGTACCGAAGATACATCAGTGGTGCCAGGAACTTTTTTGTAGAAAATTCAGTGCTCAACAAAAATAGTCCTACGGACTTTTGCTCTATCACCAACCGGTTCGACGTTATGCATAAAAAACCAAAGCTCTTTTTTTCCGAGCACCTTTTTCTCGACATCCATATCCAATCCCGATAAAATGAGAATATTTGACGAACCTGACGGTTACGAATTTGGTGCTCCATCTGTCTGGCCTTTTTGGGGGTTCTCCCGAATAGTAAAATACCACTGGTCAACCTGTCAAGCCTGTGAATGGTGCGCAAATTCTTCAGGTTGTATTCCTTGGCGAGAATGAATACGACGGTGTTATGGCGATAGCGACCACAAGGATGAACCTGAAATTCGATCGTGAAGAAATCATCGTTAATCTTCATTTCAAAGAATCTCGGTCGATGAAAAAAAAATAAAATAAACAATCAAATTTAACAAAAATTAGAAATAATAATACAAAAAATAATGATATCAAAAAAAAGAAATTGTAGGATAAAACAAAAAATTAAAAAAAAATTATCAATGAAAGACGAAGAATGGCGATGAAAAATGTTTAGATATTATAAAAACGAATGTTGCGTGAAAAAACTGATGTGCAAAGTCGAAGAATAAAAAAGTGCACGTTGTGAGAGAAAAAAAAAAGTAATAAATCTCAAAAAATCTAATAAATTTTTATCCCATAAAATCTCACGAAAATCTAATAAATTTTTTTCAATGTGTCTTTCGAGTGTGAGAACGAAAAAAAAAAAAAAATCAGCTCCGGGCAATCGCAGCTGGACCAGGGCCAACTATTTCCATCGTTCGAATTCTTCTCACGTTCCTTCTGTTTCTTATTTTCCTTTATTTTTTCCAGTTTAGTTAATAAATAGTGGATCAACTAACGTCAGGTGGAAAAAAAAAAATATGCTGAAGAGGGAACGAGGCGAGGAGTGACGATAAATATGCCCGGGGCAAGTTGTAAACGATGCTGAAACTCTTCTCTCCGAGTTCCCAGAGCTATTGCAAAAGCGCGAACACCGTTTAAGGATTTACGTGATGTACAGTCTCGTTGAAAAAAAAAAAAAAAAAAAAAAAAAAAAAAATCAGTAAAAAAAAAATTTGAATTTTCGCAATTGATCGCAATTGTAAAAAAATATTTTTTGATTTCATTCATTTATCGTTAAATTGGGAGCAAAAAAAAATTATTGTAAAATTATATTTAAAAAATAACATGGAAGATTCAACATTTGTAACAAAAAATAAAATCAATTTTTTCTTTTTTTTTTTTCATTTTTATTTGTTCATTAAATTATTCATAAAAAATTTATTGAAATTATGACCAAAAAAACGTCAAGGATCTGAAAAAAATTGACATTTCATTGAAATAATTCTGAATTTAAAAAATTTCAGGCAAAAGGTTAATTTTTTTTTTTTTTTTTTTTTTTTTTTTTTCGTATTCTTATTCTGAAATTGCTTCGATGTTTTATATCCACGTTGTACTATCGAATAAACGATATCGATTCGTTTCGTATCGGGTTGTTGTTGTATAATATGGCGTTTAGTTCAAAGGAACGAGTTTTCTTTAGCTGATTGTTAAAATCGTTTTTTTTTTTCATACAAATATCTCAAATTCCTTCGTACGGAGAAGAATTCGTAATTTTCTCTGTGCTCTTTAGCGAGAGTATTTTTGTAAAAAAAAAAAAAAAAAAAAAATCTCTTTTTTTCATTCCATCCTCGGGCTCTGATTTTTTTTTTCTCTGATCGTTGAATTTTATTCGTTACGAATATCGACGCGACGAAAATATGGGTAAAATTAATGAAAACGGATTCCGATAAATGAAGAAATAATTTTTTTTAAAAATATATTTAAAAAAAAAATAAATATTTTTCTTCACTACGAAATGACACGAAAATCACATTTTTCCACGTGACTATTCGTTTCATCGTTGACGATCAATTCAATCTCAACAATTAGTAATTTATTGTTGAAAAAAAAAAAAAAAAAAAGAAATGAACCCGATAAAGAATGAAAATAAAAGTGAAAGACGCGAATACGACGAAGGGGCTCAAGGATAAATTGGCGATCGAAAGATCGAGGAACGAAAAAAAAAAAAAAAAAAAAAAAGAAAAAATCCTTAAACGGATTCTGGCCCCCCGAGGCTGTCCACACCTGTCGATTAAAATATATACACCGAGACGCGATAACGTGTTTGCTAAACCTGGTTGATCTCGTTGATTTAAGGATGCACTTTTTTTTTATACAGTCTTTTCCAAAACTTGGCCAATTACGAAAAAAAAGTGAAAAAAAAAAAAAAAAAAAAAAAAAAAAAAAAAATTGGAAAGAATTTAATGAATTTTGTATGAACGTTGAAATTAGAAATAAAATTTAAAAAAATCGAGAACGAGTACGAGAGAAAATTCTTTTCGAATGCCCCAAAGTTTGTTGCAATTAAAAAAAGTTTTTTTTTTTTTTTTTTTTTTTTTTTTTTTTACAATGATTCAAAAATTTGTTTTTCGATATTTTTTCAGTTTTTCTCGATATTTTTGTTAAAAACCTCAGAAACGAATGGATCGGAATCTCGTTACATTGGAAATCATGACACTTTTGTATGATTTTCTCGTGGAAATATATCCGTGGAAATTTTTTTTTTTTTTTTTCCGTTGATCGAATTTCGACGAGATCGATTCGAGCTCTCGAGCCGAAAATACGAGTGTTCGCGTGTGAATGCTGTTGGATCGAAACGTCCGAAAAAAACGTTTAGTGAACGAGTCTTCGGAGAGAAATAATGAAGCGAGTGTCAAGCCCGACAAACGCGATGATGTAAAACAGGAAAAATCGTTACGGAAAAGCACTACTTGAAACAGCAGAATACAAGATTCATGAAAACTCGAGGGATTTAATGTGCAAAAATTTTTGCGAAATTTTGAAAAATTTTCAGGATCAAGAGGAATAAAAAAAAAAAAAAAAAAAAAAAAAAACCAATCGAAAAATGCGACAAAATGCAAAGCGTGGTTTATCGAAAGGAAAAAAAAGTGATTCGAAAAATGAATTCGACAAAAATTGTTAATAAAATGAGAAAAAAAAAAAAAAAAAATTGAATAATAAGAGATTTAATGAGCGTGTCATTTGGCAGTACAGTCCTGGCAGTACACCACTTACAGGGATGGAGGCAGGCTTGTTGACCACGACGACGTCCTCGTCCATGTGTATCACCGTGATCGGCTCCGAGGTGACAGGCACCTCGTGTCTGTAACACACCAATCGTACACCAGCTTAACGTGGCTTTTCTCCATTTGAACCAACTTTTTCTCATTTTACACATTCATACTGTTAATTACTTTTATTCCTTTTTTTTTTTTTTTTTTTTTTTTACTTTTCATTAGAAACGAATTTTTAATTAATATTGTTATTTTTGTGCATTCGAAACGTGAAAAATCAATTATTTATATTCAATAACGAATTCGTTACGTCATTTTCTAATAAATACAATTATGAATTGATTTTTTTTTCAATATTAAAAAAAAAAAAAAAAAAAAAACAAAAATCATATTCCAATACGAATGAATCATTTTATGATTCGTTTCAGATGATTTGAGATCGATTGTTATTATTGAAATAAAAACAAAAAATGTGAATCCTCAGACGTCTATTTCGATACTTTATCGATGTTATTTTTCACATTATTTAAGAATTTATTGTTATTAATATTAGAAGAAAAAAAAAAATTTATCGAAAATTAATACTGTTATTTGAAATTTGGTGAATTGAATTTTATGATTCGTGAAAACCAAGTTGAAGAAAATCGATCATTTCGTTCATTCATACCTTCATTATTGTTATTATTAATTATTATTATTATTAATTTTTATTATTGTTACTATCAACGCTCTAAACAAGAAAAAAAGTTTTTTTTTTTTCCTTTCGTGTCGTAAAAACTTCTTTTTTTCGACTCGTATATGCTTTTTTTTTCTTCTAATTTCGGGTTCTAAGTTTGAAGTAGAATTGAAGTATAGAACGAAAGAGGATAGAGACAACAATGAAAAATACACTCAGAGACACACAAAATATATGTACAACATTTTGTAGAAGTAAATTCAAACAAATTTCTCATTTCAACGATGTTAATTTCTGTTATTATTTCGTTGAAAAAAAAAAAAAAAGAAAAATTTTTTTTTTACCATTTGGACATGAATTTTGGTTGATGTGAGCGAAGAAAAAAAAATGGAAAACAAAACGAGTTTAAAATGGCAGGAGTACCAGGAGCGAAAAAAAAATGATAAAACAAGAATAAAACAAAAACGAAACGAAAATAAATATGAAAGAGAAATAAAGAAAAAAAAAAAAAAATGCAACAACGAAGACATACGAGATAATTGTCCGAATTATTCGAATCGATTGAAAGTCATAATTTCCAGAAGCTAAAAAAGTGGGAACGAAAAAAAATGAATTAAAAAAAAAAAAAAAAAAAATTAAACAACAAAGTTTTTAACGAAATATGAGAATATTCGAAGTGTTCGAAAATCGAAACCATCCTGCTGGCAGGCTGCTTGCTGGTGGACAGTAATTAAAAATTAATTGATCCTCGATAATCCTGCTTCGAAATACTCTCTCTCTCGTGCCACAGATGGTTTTGCTAATTGACACATTGTTCCAGCTCGAATACAACTTGTATTCCCATTTCGTATTAGGAAAATTAGCCTATCGATTTTGAACCGAATGTGGAATTCAATCAGAGTTTCTCTCTCTCTCTCTCTCTCTCTCTCTCTCTCTCTCTCTCTCTCTCTCTCTCTCTCTCTCTCTTTTTTCCTGCCCCACAGGACAAAACGAGAAATACACAAGAGAAATACGAACCGTTGATCCGAAAGAGCAGAAAATAAAATTCGATCATTGGCAACTCAAAATTTCGGAAAAAAAAAAAAAATCTTTTTTCGTTTCAACAAAATAAAAATAATGATAAACATAACTGAAAATAAAAATTAATCGATGAAATTCAATAAATTTTGAGTTACAAAATCAAATCGACGAAAACTTGTATATTTAATTGAAAAAAAAAAAAAAAAAAAAAAAAAAAATCGAAAAGTAACAATTTTTTCAAGATTTGATTTTCATGAATTGCTCATATTATTTGTGTCACTTCGAGAGTGACAAAAACCGAGGGATATTGAGAACAAATCTGAGCAACATCGATGCTGAAAGACCGAATATTACATTTCTCGTCTCGAATTCTCTCGTCACTTTTACAAATTCGAATATACATATTTATGTGTAACGGTTACAATCTGTGGGGGGAAGGAGGAGGAGGAGGGGGGGGGAGGGGGAAGGAATCGACATTTTGAGAAACGAGAACGTGACGAGTGGAGGCTCAGAGAAAAGAGCTCGAAGCCGAGAGTGACGACGATTTTACCAATGCCTTTTATTCTCGTTTATATCCCTCACACATTTTTATACCTATGGAAAGAACGAGAGAAAAGAGAAGTTGAGGAGAATGAGGTGGAGGAGGAAAGAAGGGATGAGACGTTTCGAGATGAAATCGCGACGATGAATTCGGTTTGAATCGAGTCTAATGGCACATAACAATCATAATGAATGAATGAACAGCAAAAATAATTCGAAAAAAAGATATCGATTGTTGTTGTAAATTCGAAAATTTCATACTGATCGGAATCGTGCCTGAAAAATATTATTTTTATTTAATGAATATTAATTAATTGATTAAAAATAATATTTCATTTATTTATTAAAATGTATAAATTCATTATTCAATAAAATTAATTGATATTATTAAATAAAATTAATAATTTAATAAATTATTTAATAAAATTAAATTGAATAAAAATAATATTTCATTTAATAAAATGAATAAATTCATTATTGGAAAATGATTTAGCAAATGATGTTTTTCATGGGAGATAAAATGAAGCAAAAATAATTAATTTTCGTATAAATTCGCAACTTTTTAAACAAAAATTTGAAATTAAAATTAAAAAAAAAAAAAAAATTAAATAATAATTGAAAATCAAATGAAATAACGAAAAAAATCAAATAAAAATAATGACTAAAAATTAAAGTCTTTTGACCCGGAATAATATTTGGGTTCGATGATGGGAAAAAAAGAAAAATTTTGAATTATTGAAAATTTATATTTTTTCCGAGTTCGCAATCGTAATTCAGGCTTGATTAAGAATCTACAAAAAGGTCGCAACGATAAGAGACACCCCGTTGATTCCATTATCGTTTTAATGATCTTTCTCTCTCTCTTGGAATCCGCGTGAGTCGGCAATTGAAGAGAATAATCTCGAGGGGAGAATCTTCGTGCAGATTTATTCTCTCTCTCAGCTCTCTCTCTCTCTCTCTTCAAATTCTATTTATAACATTATAATACCGAGGACTTACGCATATCTGACCACCAGATCGTACCAAATGTATATAAATATACAAATGTATATATATAAAATAATAAAAGAGTCCTTGAGGATCTTTCGTCATGGAAGTTGGAAATACTAGAATAGTGGGGGTTCAAATGGGAGGAGCAATGAGTTAGACACAAAGCCAAGTTGGCTGTGCCAAGAAATTTCCACCGATTGGCCAAATTCTCACTCGGTCCATATAACATTTCTCTTCTTCTTCTTCTTCTTTTAGCTAATGAAATTTGATTTTTTTTTTTCCCAATTTGTATCCACCTCTCGACTGAATCGATAGTCCAACATTTCGAACGAAATTTTCATTTTTGTTTTTCTTCCAATTATTTCAAATGAAATTTCGAATCGAACGTAACATTTTCTGACGAAATTTGCGGCGATTGGAAAAAAGTGCAAAAAAAATCGACCGTCAGCGTAACTTCGAGAGAAAATTCATTTTTCTCTCAATAATCATTCTAAAAAGTTATCAAAACATTGCTCGAACAAAATTTCCCCCGAGGTATAATCGAATAACTTTTTTTTTATCGTGAACCGAAGCCAGTTATCGATTTTCAACGAAAAAAATTCCTCCATTTTTAACATTTTGTTAAAAAAATTGATAAAAATTCCGTGTCCGAAAAAAAAAGAAAAAAAAAAAAAAAAAAAAAAAAAATTCTCCGCCCTAAATTGAAAAGTGATTTTTTTTTTTTTTTCCATCGATTGTGCTTCCACGTATTCGATCGAAGAGAATTTCGTTTTGTTCAACGAAATAGGAATAAATTTGAAAATATTTTATTTACTGTTTAAACTTTTAGTTCGAATTGATTTCTGGCTGAAATTCCATTGATATAATCGTTTCGAGTAATATTTCGAGATTTTTCAATGGAGGTTTTCAACAGAGAAGATAAATTAATAATTGAGAATGGAGGCTTTCACCAAACTACTCGCTTTTAAATACTCCCGATGGTGTTTAACACGTATATTTATACAGAAGTAAACATATATATATATATATATATATATCTGTAGCGTACTATAACGCGGTTGATGCGAAATGGTGAAAATTTACGATGACGTTTATGGGCGGATGGGTAGGACGTGGACGGAGCTTTTATACATAGAACCAAATTGGGAGAATGGAATGGGCGAGCTATTAGAGCGATTAACTACCAAAAGTCCGTTATCGTAATAGCTCTCAAAAGTCTCTTTGAGTCTTTCTTGTTTGTTGATTTAATACTAATTTTGTGGAATTTCAATTAACTTTTGTATTATTTTACGATCAAATTTATATTTTCTGTTAATTTGGATCGATCGAACGCGAAAATGGACGATAATTTATTCCGAAATTGGGAATGATTGTTCCGATGAAAATTGCTAAGATTTGAACGAATCGATGCAAATGGCGGATCGTGTTCGACAAAATGGCGGATCGTGAAATACGTGAAAAGTTAATTTTTTCGTTAAAAACAGCCCGAATCGTTGAAATTATATTTTTTAATGCTTTCAACGCGATTTTCATTCGGTTAGAGTTGATGTTGAGCCGAATTTTTAAGTTTTTTAAAAAACGAAGAAAATGGCGGAGCTTGAGACGTATCAAAAATGATTTTTTTTTTTTTCCAAAATAACCGCTGAAATTTTAAGTTAAACGTAATTATAGAATTCTCCACTTTGTTTATATTTGTTATCGATGATAAAACGAGTTAGGAGAGTGAAGATTTCGATGAAGAAAATGGTGTCGAGTTGTATACAAAATGGCGGAGGACGTTGAACAAAATGGCTGACACTAAAAGTTGTACTAACGAAGTGACGAATCCAGTGATGTTTGAATCCGAAATTAAAAGTGATGAATTGAATCCGAATGAAAGTTAAGTGAAGGGCAAATTGCGAGGATTTTAGTGCTGAAGAAAATGGCGGAGAACACGAAGAACAAAATGGCGTCGATCGTGAGTTCAAAACGACTTTGGAGTTCGGAGATGAAACGGCGTAAAGCGGGAAAACGAAATGAAGAAAGGTGGGAATAGAAATTCGGGGGTATTGAAAACGGTGAAATAAAATGGAGAATTATGCTAAACAAAATGGCGTCGGGCCGTCCTGATGGAAATCTTCGAGGGCGAAACGCGGCTGGAGAACGACATTTTATCTGATTGAAACGATGAATCTTCGACTGTCCGAGGCCTTGAAAGGGATGGGGAAAAGGTTAAGTAAGAAGGATGGCGGTGCGAGGCGCAATGATGTGTCAACGTTTGCGTACGGTTTGTACACGTGGCCCTCTTTCGAGGTTCACGATGTGAAGTGTGAGAATTAGTTTAAACGGTGCCAAGGATGAAGACCCTGTTCAAAGTGTGTCTGGCAAACAATTTTTGTCTCTCGACGAAGCTCTTTTCGTGGGGGGTCTGGGGGGAGGGGGGGGTGGGGGTGGGGCATGCACAAATAACCATTGACTTTCGATCGAAGCTTTGTCAAACGTCAGAGAGGAGCTATTTTATTTTTTTTTTGCACTCAACGAAGCGTCAAACTCGATTAAATTCGATTGATCGATTGGAGAACGAGTTTCAAGGTTGTTTTCCTGGTCCCTGGAATCGGAGAGTCATCGAGGTCGTAAAAAGGTCATACAAAGGTCAGCTTGAGAGAGTGACAAATCGAGACTGCGATTCCAAGGTGGCAATTTTTCAAGGTCAAACTACGAAAATTCATCAGATCATTTTCAGATTCAAACTCTTCCAAGATGGCGACGTCGAGAGAAGAAAAAAAACACGTTTTTCCATCAAACTTCCCACTTTTTTTTTTCTCTTGCTCTGCTTGTTGTTTTTCGTTTTTTTTTTAAGCTCTCGCGCGTCACAATAGGCAAAGCTCTCTCTCTCTCGTCTCTCGCAAAATAAACTACGAAGCCGGGGGTGTATTTGCCAGTAGCTCGTAATCCCCCTAAGCCGGGCACAGGTTGGTGTTGAAACACACTACGGGACAGGCGAATTTATGTCTCGAGATGGATTTCGCCTCTCCTCAGGGATGCAATCTTTCTCGGGGGTAGGGCTTCATTTTTTTCTACCCTTAATTTTTTTTCTCTTCGTCACGAGATAATAATTCGAAAGTTCATAATAAAATCCCATTATAATTTCTATACAATAAGCATATTTGAAAAAAAAAAATTGTTTCTTCATTTTTGATATTCGTCACGTATTTGTTGATAAAAAATTTCGTAACCATAACTGTTTAAAAAAAAAAAAAAAAAAAACCTTAACAATGAAAAAAGTATATAAAATAATAAATATTCAAGACAAGATTTGTTCGATTTTTTTTTTTTTAATTGCGTTTACGGAAGAAAAAAACGAGTCAACAATTCAAATCGTATTTTTGCTGACACAAAAAGCAGGAACCGACATTTTTGGTCGCGTAAAATTTGAAGAAAAATTACCAACGTTTTGAACAGTATTTGAAAAAATAAAAATAATTTTAAAAAATTCAAATAAAAGAAAAAAATTTTATTATAATAACGAAATAACATTTTTGTGTTCTCACCTGTGTACGACATTGGCGAGTAGATCATTGTGTCGTAGTCTGTAGTCGACGTCGACCCTCTGATAATTGACGGTGAGTGTACCAGCGCGAATGCATCTCTCGTACTCCTCAGCGGGGTGTGCGCGAAATTCGCGTGCGAAGACCTCCAATATTTTTTCACCGACCCACCGGCCCTTGGTGAAGGTCGTGAAGGTAAAATAATAGGGATAAACCTTACGGAGACCTGAGACAAAGAAGAGAAAGAAAAGAACAAATTTTATTCGTTTGCGCACGTCAGAGCATTTCCGGTTTAAAAATAAAATGTAGAATAAATCAATTAATTTTTTACTCAAAACTTTTTCTCACGAATGCAAATTTTCCGTTAACAATTAATTTCACAAATTAGGAATGAAAGAAAAATAAAATTTAATCAATTTCTCAATTTCTTCAAAGAAAAAAGAAAAAGAAAGCCGAAATGATTTAATCGTCATTGACGACTCGGCGCGAGGGTGACACGCGGAACTAACGAAAGGCAGGAATAAATCGAGGGGGAAGGGGGGGGGGGATCAAGAATTTCTCAAGTGTCGAGTGAGAACGTGCCGAAGGGTCGGTTTCCCCACGAAACTCAAAGCCACCCCCTGGTATTTTCACCCCCCCCTTCCCTCCCCCAGCCCCCCACTCACTCCCCCCGCATTGAAAGGGAGTTGGAAATCAGGGAGTTTAGGGGTTGCTTAAGAAAAGAACACGGTGATGGGGGGGGGGGGGTTGAAAGAAAAGTGGAATATAGAGATAACGATAGAGAATTTCGAGACGAGCAAAAGCAGAAAGAGGAACTCTTCAGGGACTTAGAAGACAATGAGTCTGGTGCTTCACATCTCTTGCCAATCCCGATGTTCCACACATTCTCCCAGTCATTTTTTTCCCTTTTCTTTTTTTTCCTTATTTTTTTTTTTTTTATTTCGTCTCTTTACTTCCTCGTGTAAGAAAGCTCCAAGGTTCGAGAAAAACGTACGCGAAACCGGAAGTAGACGGTGAAGAAAAAAAAGAAAAAGGAAGGAAAAAAGAAAAAAAAAATAAAGAATGGGAAGAAGGAAAGGACAGAAAAAGAAAGAGCACTCGCAATAGCTGACAGTCTTACGAACATCTGTCGTGGTATATTTGACCGTAAGGGTGGCGCAATCTATTCTAATACCCTCTCGAGATATCCCCCCCCCCGACCCCGCCCCTCTGCCCCTCCGGCACTCGGAACTCTCACACTCCAGCTTGATTCGCAGCCGATTTTCCTAGCGACTTCACCTTCTCGATGTGTTTGGTGTTTAAGCACTTGTACAGTCGAGATAAAAAGTTTTTGTGAATTGTAGTTTTTTTTTTTTTTTTTTTTGGTTCTCGCGTCATTTGACTATATTTCGGTAAATTAGTATCTGCTTATGGTGTCATTGATATTGATTTTCAATACCAACGGACAAGAGTAACGAGTAACAGGATTAAAGTTTGTTAAACTTTTAATTTTTATCCAAAAGTTATGATGAGCTGTACGATAAAAAGTTATAGTAAAAGAGTTTTTTGTGCTTGTATCTCTCTCGAGTTAGCTCTGTGTTGTTACAACTGTCAGCAATGAATGATGGGTGTAAGAACGAAAAAAAATTACACTCCGTAAAATCGATATACGTGAAAATTAATTATTAATTTAACCTTAAAAATTTTCTCAATAAATCTGCAAAAAAATATCGACGATTATCAACGAGCATTGCAAATGTTACGATAAAAATTTCATATTTTTAGCAATATTTTTTTATCGAGATATCGACTGGGTATTTCTCGATTTCCATAAGAGCACACATGTCATTGGGTCTAAATTGTTATTAATTTTTCTCAGCTAAAAAGTTTCTAAACTCTCAGAGAATTGGACGAATTTTTCTTTACACTTTACTCAACAGGATTCAATCGTTATTGGACGCTTGGTAGGACAATCTCGACAAAATATTTTCACACAACAACAATAGAGACACCTTTCGTATTATCAATACAAATATTAATGAATTTACATATATCCTCCATATTACAACGATAACAAAAAGATCATTTTGCATGACGGTTATTATTGTCACTGCTATTTTCATGATCGGTTATTTTTTAAAGTTTGGAAAAAGTTAACCATCGAAATCATTCAGAACTGGGTGATGTTCCTGCCTGCAGAGGACATTAACTTTTGGGAATGTCGATCCCAACGAAACATCCTTAAACCTTGTTTTTTTGTTTTTTTTTCAGTTTTTCAAGAAAAACTTCTTCAGCTGCATTTCGTCGATATTTTTTTACCTTTCCAGTGTTTTTATAGCCAAATATCGATCAAATTGAACTTTATCATACGCCATTCTCTACGTTATAAAAAAACGAAGAAAATGATGTATAATTGAACCCGATTATCGCAAGCGAGGAATATTTTATGCCGAGGAGAAGATCGGGGTCGTTTTCCCCCCATGATTGGGGGATTAACCTTCCAGTAAGTTGATCACGCGATTAATTTCCATCAGTATTCGTAATCACTCGAAGCGGTATCTCAACTGCTTTCGGTTTTTTTCATCGCAATTAATCCTACAGTTTCCTAAACAACGGATAACAGGAAGTTTCGCAACAAATGATCGTTAATTCTGAGGTCGGAAGTAGCGAGCTGGCCATTGAGATTTTAGTATCGAAACCGGTAAGTTTGAGGTAGGAAAGCTTGAGCGCATATTCAAGGTGATTTTCATTACGCGTTGTGTGTCAAGAGGCGTTGAAGAACACCTGGAAAATAATGTGTCTGGGTGAGGGGTATGAGTGGGGAGGGGGGGGCGACAACTGAGCTCGGTACAAACTCGCCAAAGCATTCCCCCAGAGATTCTCGACTCGAGGTAAACTTAAGGCAGCGATAATTGTGCTGCAAATTGAATTTGGCCTAACGAGTCCTTCGCGGATGCATGAGTATCCGAGGGCCTGTAGAGTTTTTCAAATAAAACTATAACGCTGACATTCATGATGCACGAGAAAATAATGACCGTTTTTAACAAAAAAAAACGAATCATCGAATCTTGGCAGTGAAAGAAAAACATTGTTGGCTCATGCAAATTCCCATCCAACGAAAAGGATTTGATTCCATGAATTTTTTCTTCATTCACTCCTTGTAAGAATCGTTATTTTTCGATACTTTCGTCAATGAGAAAATATTTGATGAACCGAGCAACAGCCACGAGAGCTCGTTGCTTCTGCATTTTTAAAGGGTCCCGAAACCCTCTCCGGCCGCTCGTAACTTCTTAAGGGGTTGATGACAATTTTATTCACACCTCGTGAGGGATTGTTGAGGGAGATGATGGATTTCTGACGAATATGAGATGATATACAACCCCTTGAGGCGCTTCCAAGCCAGGGGCAGGGGGGTCAGGGTGGGGGAATGGGGCGAGCGGGGGCGGTGCTGCAGTGGGGGGGGGGGGCAAGGTGGAGGGGTCTTTTGTGACGTGAAACGGTACTTTCCGGCTATGAAATTCATACGAACCGGTGAGAAGGGACTGCTGAATATTTGACACGGGATTTGACGAGTTTCCCAGACGACTTCGACGACGCCATCGTTCCTCATACCGTTGCATCGAATATACATGTATGTTTAAACGGATACGCGACTCCATAAATGTATGACGGAGTCCGATATGACATGAGTGAATTTATACGAATGCCTGTTTGAAATATCGACAGCCGGAGCTCTCGAGCCCTGGAAAATCACCTCTCGAAGCTTTCTTCGAGAATTCTCAACTCCATTTCACCCCACGTGGGGTGAATCCCCCCCCCCCGACCCCCTGGATTTGGTTTCGCGAGTATCCTCGTTTTTTTTTACTCCTTTCTCACAGTCCACCATTTTTCGATGTCGATTGACCTTGGGAGAAAACGAGACTGCGGCAGTCGGGAAAAAAATGGCGCGTGAGGCATGCCGAAGGGTGTGCAGCTGCTGTGCTGGAAATCCTGAATCGTAAACATCCGATTCTCGCCTCTCGGTTTTGTGCTGCTTTTCCTCGTTTTTTTTTTTCGTATATACGTGGCCAATGAAAGCTTACGTGGAATAAATTTTTTCGATGTTTTGAGGTTTGACCTAAATATGGTAATTTTTGTAAAAATTTTCGAGTCTGTGTGAGGATTAAGAGTGATCGAGCTCACGTGACCAACTCAAAATCGACGGTGGCGCCTCTCATAGTAAAGTATATCTATATACAGTATAAATATAGTCGCTGACACACGTCAGACGCCTCGCGTGTATTCTACCAGATTTTTCCGTGAGTTTTTATTGAAATCGTAATAAATAAATTTCGTAATGTGCAGGGAAGTGGCGTGAATCCAGCTCTGGTCTCTTCAGTTGTGGCGAATGTGTGTACAATTTTTAATAAAATAATTATTGTGACTGGCGGAAAAGGTGTCATGGCGCGAGCAAAGCGCCTTGTATATTTTTGTTAATTTATTGTGTTGATAAGAAATATCTGATTTCCGAAAAGGGAGCACAGCCGGAACCGGGTAATTAAACCGAATTTTTTGATATTTTTTATATTCGCGTAATCATAAAATTAGCGACGAAATCCGGTAGAATAGAATTTTAGTTTGCTTTTTTGGCACCTGGCGCTGCATATGCCATCGCTCGATGACTCTTATCTTTTTTATTGAGTGTTTGGTATACTGGCAGCAAATAATAATATTTTGTCAGTCTGTTTTACGTAGGGTGCGATGGTAATTCAACGACTTTCGGGGACGAATTTGAATTCTGGCAAAATTTTCTTTTTGTCTGTTTTCAAATTCATTGAAATTTCAAGAATGCAAGAAAAATTGTCAATTTTTTGAATATTTCTGTTACACGATTCTCCATTCAGTTGTGATTCCAAACAGATTTGAAAATTGGTTGAACCGTACATATTTATTGGATAAGTAATGAAAAAATTTGATGATTTTTTTTTTAGACATTTGCAAAAACTCGAAAAATTCATTACAAAATTACGTATTTGGTATATTTTTTTTTTCTCGAAGATTCGTAATCGTATACGCAAAATTTTGAATTCAACGATTAGCATGAAAATGCGAATGAAAAATGTTGTTATTTTATTTTATTTTTTTTTTCAATTCTTGATTATTTTTTCAGAATCGAAACGTTCCAAAGATCGTTGAATACTTTTCGAATATTTCTAAAACATGAATAACGCACGTAGGAAGATTACAAAATCGGAATTTCTCGTCACATATTATTCATCGTCCCTTTTTTATCTTCGGAAATGATACATTCTTGTTAAAACAAGCAAAAAAAAAAAAAAAAGAAAAAAAGGTCGATTTTGTGTCGAGGGCATAAGAAATTGTAGATCACGTAGCTCGCGTGTTTGTGTTTAGTTTTGTGTGTGTTTTTGTAGGGATGAGAGAGGGGCCAACCGGTGAGAAAGAATAAAATACAGTATTGGAAAAGCTCGGTGTTCCCAGGTGCACACTCGGATATTTGGCAGCTAGAACGAGCCCCGAATGTCGTTATACAGACACACGTATGGGCACCTTAAGGTAAAATTAAAATTGAACGAAAAACTTCAAACATTTCGTGTGTTTTAAACATTTTTTTCAGTTTTTTAAAATTA
This sequence comes from Campoplex nolae, assembly GCA_037893425.1. Lineage (NCBI taxonomy): Eukaryota > Metazoa > Arthropoda > Insecta > Hymenoptera > Ichneumonidae > Campoplex > Campoplex nolae. Next base: position 1,758,723 of record JBBLXU010000299.1, on the reverse strand, counting down.
TTTTTCTTTTTCTTGATTTCTCAAGACACTTTTTATGCCCGAACGTTCATCCATCCATGTGTTGGATTTTGGCCAAAAAAGCTTTAAAAAAAAATACGATGAAAAAAAAAAAAAAATGATTGATAAATACAAATAACTTTATCAATTTTTTTTTTTTTATCGTCTCAGTCTGTTTTCAAATTTGTATATAAATATTAATTGTCATTCGATGGATTTGGAAAACTGTAAAATAATTTTCACTTCGTTCAGATACTTCGTTACTTCTCGGAGAAATTTAAAAAAAAAAAAAAAAAAAAAGAAAAAGAAATAAAAACAATCGAAATATGATGAAGATAAAAGTAGTTTTTCTTTTTTTTTCTGGTGTACGAAATATCTCGAGATTCACTAAACCGATTGTGTTGGAATTTATCCAACGTATTCTTCATAGTATTTCCTAAGATGTGGCGTAGACTTTTTTTTTCATCGGAAGCTGCGTTAATCATTGATCAACTTCCAAAATAACAATTTTGAAGTAAATCAGATCTTTTTTTTTATTCAAACAGCTGTCATTTCGACAAGAAATATTATTCAATTTTTTCCCCGTACTGAACTCCAGCTGTTGGCGTTCTTTACCATAACTTTTCATCGATTCATTTCTGGAACGATGTCCGACAGAGAAAATTCCACTATCAACAAAGAATTTTTTCCATTGAAAGTTTGTTCTTGTTCATTTTTTTTATTTTTTTCATTTTTTTATAGGTGAAACGAATAAAAAAACAACAAATGTTTTAAAAAGCGAATCGAGCAAACGGAATGGCAATTTTATAATTTGTTCGAACGAATTTGATTACATATTTGACTCAAAAAAAAAATCTCGGAGATTTTGATTTGACGTTTAAGGTCCTGTATGAATGTACATCCGACACGTCGCCTTCAGGGTCTTGTCCGCCCTTCACCCTTCCTGGACTGAGAGGGATCCGTTCTATGAGCAAACCAGATCGAGATAGAGAGAGAGAGAGAAAAAAGGAGTTAGGAAAAAAAAGAGGTCGGGAAAAGCCTTGGAGCTTGCGACGCGTCAGGGATGAGCCAGACGCGACGAAGAACATGGAGAAACAGAAGAAAATATACATACATTCCCAAGGGTGAAAATAGGAGATAGGGTTGCGACGAGAGGAGCGTTTGGAAAAAAAAAAAGGCTCGATGAAGAAATGTATTCTTCGGTTTTCCCATTATCTGAATACTCGTCGAATCGAAGTATCGGATAAAAAAAAGAAAAAAAAAAACAAAAAAAAAGAAAAGGAATTTCGTGAAATTGGCACGTTTTTTTGTTTACATAAATTTTCGAACATTTAACAAAAAAAAGTCAAAATCTCGATGATTTCGGAGAAAAATTCACAGTTTCATTGTTGTTTTCGGAGGAATTTTGGTAAATTACAGTTTTCACGATAATTTTAATTTTTATTCGTCGATAAATGAGTTTATTCGTAATTCTCGAGAGTTTTTACGTCGAAATACGAATCAAAGTATGAGAGAGAGAGAGAAATTAAAGGTTTCAAACAGGTTGAAGAATTTTTTCATTGCAGAGAGAAGCTGCTGGTAAGCCAATTATTTCTTTAAACTCGAACTTCGTTGAAAGCTCGTGTTCGCTTTGCATTCGAAATTCCTTTGAAATGACCTCTCTCGAACCATCCATTTGCCATTTTTTGCTCGATGTCTGCTGAATTTTCAAATTCGACCATCCATTTTCGATTACTTTCTCATTCATTCTCTTTGCCCGATTTTTTTTCTTGATTTGAGATTTTTTTTTCTTTTTTTTTTTTTTCTTTTTCGAGCAAAAAGCGATTACGATGTGAGGACGAATCGAACGGATTCTCAAAAAATACTTCTACTCCGAAATGATCGATTTTTCGTGAAATTATAATTAGAAAACCACAACTTTATTTATTTTTTTTTCGAAAGATTTCTCAAATGCCAAAAAAATAGAAGAGCTTTCGTCCTCTTTTTTCTCTCCTTTGAAAAATGAACGAGCCAAATGAAAAAGCTCGAAACTTTAATACAAAAACAGCCGAAAACTGTGAAGCAATCAAATTTCCATGAAATTGTATAAAAATTAGGATCCTCATTGAAAAAAAAAAAAAAAAAAAAAACAAAAAAATTTCCATAATATTCCGAGTCTATTCACAGAATACAAAAATTTTTCAGCATCTACCTCTTTTTTTTTTTGTAGCTGAAAACTCGTCATTCTCAGACAAATTCTCATTCAGAATTATGAAACTGGATTTAATCATTTCTACATTAAAAAAATTCTTTTTTTTTTTTTTATTTTCCATGCAGAAAAAAAAGCAATCTTGATCAGGATTTCATTCAGCAAATAACTATTCCGAGAGCCAACCCTTTCCACGGAATTCATTTTTCCATGAAAAAAAAAAAAAAAAATTAATTTCTTCAAATGAATTTACTCGAAAAAAAGAATTTCGATGAGCAATTAAAATTTCCATGTTTTCACCTCGATAAATTTCCATTCACCATCCTATTTATATTTACATATTTTTCTTTATTATTTCTCCTGGTACTTAGCAGTTTTGACGAGCCCCATATTCCACCACTTTTATCGCACAATATTTATACGTATACATCGATATAGATGGATAAACATATATTAAAGTTTCGATCTTTCGAGTGGAGTGGAAAAATACGAGAGAGAGCTGAAAATCAAGAAAGCTTTCTCTCTCTCTCTCTCCCCCTCCCCCCCTCTCTCTCTCTCTCTCGGCATCAGACACACAATGGCCTTAATGGGCCTGTTCTAGAAACCTGTGCCTCGGTCGCCCACCCGCGACACACATAGATTGCAAACTACAGATATATAAAATTGAGTCTCACCCTCGCATGCATAAAATACACCCCTATACACGAACTTTCCACCCCCTTTGGGTGCTGCTGCTGCTTCTTCTTTTTCTTCGCACTCTTTTCTCGTTTCCTTAGGGTGGAAAAGGTGGAAGAAGAAGAAGAAGAAGTGAAGAAAAGCTTAGAGAGAGAGAAGGAGAGGAAGGAAGAAAGGGAGAAAGAGATAAAAAAAAAAGAAAAAACGATTATGTGGTTGAAAAGAAGAAAAAAAAAAAAAAAAAACATTTTTTCCTACTCATCCCTGCGCCCTTGGCTCCCCATTCTCACGACATTCCATTATATTGAAGCTGAGCTAATTTTTTTCCTCCCCTACAACAACTGTCAAGAGAAAAAAAAAAAATGAAACAAAATATGATAAAAAGAAGAGAAAAAAAAAAAAAAACACAGTTTTCTTCCCAAAGAGCATTTTTTTTTCGTCTTATCACTCTTGGCCAATTAGAACGAAACTCGTTTGAATGTAAAACAAACTGAATGACACCGAAACATTTCGAATTCACTCGACTGTGAAAACATTTTAATTCTTATTCTTCACAAATATTCCTCAAATAATTGCTCTATTTCTTCGAATCATTGATCTCCGAGAAAAAAAGTTTCGACATTTTTATCAATTCAGCATTTTTTTTTCAGTATTAATAAAAAAAAAATAAAAAATAAAATAAACTATTTGAAAATTTGTTTTTCTATTTCAACGATGCAAGTGAAAACGTCGTTTACTGAAAAGAAATTTTCTCGAAATCTTGAAACATTTCGTTGATAGGTTAAAATATTTTAAGCTATCAACGAAAAAATTTTTTTCAATGTAGAAAATCGGAAAGCTCTAAAGTTTAATAACGAGAGAAAAAAGGTTCGTTAAAATTACAGGATGTTCGTGATTTCTGGTAAATTCGTATTTCGTCTTAAGGCTTAATAAATGTGTGGTATATTTATATTATTTTTGATATATGTATATGGGTGTGTGTGTGTGTGTGTGTGTGTGTGTGAGGTCGTATTAGATCGAGGCCCTGGGATTTCGAGAAGAGCTCGATAACCCACACTGGCCAGCAGCACGAGAGACGAGTTTGTGCTTTGAAGCTCTCGCCTGAAAGTGAGAAAGAGAAAGAGCGAGAGGCGGGGGCGGGGGGTGGGGTGGGGGGGGGGGTTCGAGAAAGAGAAAGATAATCTGAAGCTTCTTGACTCTTGGAAGGGGGAGTTAAGGAGTGGAGAATATGAAGAAAGCGAGACAGAAAGGGAGGCTTAAGATGGGATCGGATCTAGATTTGAATCACGTAGTTTCGCCCCCGGCCTGATACCACGAGAGGGATCCTTCGGGCAAAACACACGATATCGTTGTTCGAGTCAGTCTCGTTTGTGCTGGCTATGCCGGCCTCTTCAGCGAGCAAACTTTGCCGCACGTATAAATCCACGAATAAGACTTTTTTTCATGACTTTTTTTCTTTATGGCTTGGAAGCGTAAAAAATTTCCATTGGGATAGCTATAAAATTGATTCTTGTCGATTGAAATATAAGAAATTTTCAAAAATTTAGTAATTTTCAACTGTACTCATTGGTGGGAACAAAATTCCATGTTTTTTTTTGGTAGCAATCGGTGCCGATTCGGAAGGTACGGCGACGATCAACATTTTGGAACTTGAACCTCAAAAAAATGGGGTGAAAACGACCCCGATCTTCTCGTCAGCATAAAATGTCCCTGGTACGCGATAAAGATATTTAATTGTATGCCGTTATCTTCGTTATGAAAAAACGAAGAGAATGTCATACGATAAAGTGACATCCGGTCCAAGTTTCATGACGTAAATATCAAAAAACTAAATGTTTGCGAAAAAAAAAAAAAAAAATACAAAAACGAAGATTTTCCTATGAAAAATCAATATATCTGGAATTAATTGTACACCATTCTCTTCGTTTTTTCATAACGAAGGAAAAAGTCCACGATAAAGTCACATTCGTTGAATATTTATCTGTCAAAATTTTACAAAACCAAAAAAAAAAAAACAAAAAATTTCGTCAGAATGTAACGAAGCTTTTTTGACAGAAAAAGTGTGCAATTTTCCCTCTCTCTGATCAATTTTTGGTCCCAGCATCGATAAAAAAAAATTCTCCAATTTTTCAATACCGATAAGAATCGCTGATTCGATATTTAAGAATTCTTTCTTGAAGTATTGAACAAGTCACGTGCCAAGTTTCAAAAGGATCAGAAGACAGAATAACAGAAAAAAAAAAATTCAACAAAGCATAGAAAAATGTTCATTTCGTGCTAAAAAAAACTAATCGATCCAATTATGTTTTGCTTCGCCAGATTGTTTAACCTATTTGTACATGAATGATGGTCACAACACGTACAGTTCAAACACTAATGTCTCCAGAGGGCATTAAGGAGGGTGACTACATACGACAATATGATAAGAATTTAATAAAATTTAGTGATAACATTCTTTAGCATCAAATGCAATGACACAAATTTTTTCAAATTTTTCGTCCACATAGTTGTCGAATAATTGGAGTTTACAATATGCAAAAGATATACCTATATATATCAGAATCCTATGCTTACGAATGTAAACTCTAGTGTTAAATTACTCGAAAACTATGTAGAAGAAAAATCTTAAAAAATTTCTATATTCATATTTGATCCAAAAGAATATGCTCACCAAATTTCATTAAATTCTAATCATTTCGAATTTTCCTATGCTTTTAAGAGTCATCGAGCGATGGCATACGCAGCGCCAGGTGCCAAAAAAGCAAACTAAAATTCTATTCTACCGGATTTCGTCACTAATTTTATGATCACGCGAATATAAAAAATATCAAAAAATTCGATTTGATTACGCGGTTTCGGCTGTGCTCCATTTTCAGAGATCAGATATCTCTAATCAACACAAAAAATTAACAAAAATACAAGGCGCTTTGATCGCGCCATGACACCTTTTTCGCCAGTCACAATAATTATTTTATTACAAATTGTACACACGTTCGCCACAACTGAAGAAACCAGAGCTGGATTCACGCCACTTCCCTGCACATTACGAAATTTATTTATTACGATTTCAATAAAAACTCACGGAGAAATCCGGTAAAATACACGCGAGACGTCTGACGTGTGTCAGCGACTATATTTATACTATATATAGATATACTTTACTATGAGAGGCGCCACCGTCGATTTTGAGTTGTGGTCACGTGAGCTCGATGACTCTTAACATGCCAACATTGTTGTGTGTAGCCACCTCCTTAACTTTTAGGAACGTCGATCCTGACCCAACACCCTTAGTCGTCATTTTATGAACAGAGTTTTCAAAATATTTTCATCCTTAGCCCCTGAAAATCGATGCGCATATCTACATCGGTCGAAATATATTTTGACAGGAATCGAAAAATCTTTAATTCCGTGATCCACGCATCGATATGCTCTCTCGATGTTTATTCTCTCATTTCCATTGATTTTTCAACGTTAACCACTATTTTTATTTCTCTCGTATACGACTATCGAATCGAAACATATTCGAGCAGGGTTTGACGTTGGAAAATCGTCAGAGAGTCGAGAATCTATTATTCGAATGTAGAACACACAAGTCGAGGGAGTGAACAAGAGAGAATGGACGAGAGAGATATTGGATACCGATATTTCACTCAAATATATATATATATATTTATATATATATATATTTATATGTATTTTGAGGCGAAAGAGCGTGTGTGCATGTTTCCAGAGACTTTAAATGATCGATCGAGACTCTCGTGTTGAATTGTGTCTCCGCTTCTCCAATCATTTTACACACAAACACGTGTCGATCCAACAAAATATGTGTATACGTACGCCAGTCAGTACGGTGGTCCATTCAACGTCAGCACACATTCAATAATCGTCCTCAAACACTCGATAAGTGTCACTCGCGAGGCCATTGTTTAACTTTTACTCTGTTTTTCTTTCCTCTCTTATTTTTTTTTTTTTATTTATTTTTTATCTTTCTTTCTACACTGCTGTGCTCTGTTTAACCTTCGGAATCGTAATTTTCGTGATAGATTTTCTTTTGACTGATTCGCTGATATCTGGGCTTGCTTATTACGAATTCGAGCTCAATATTCGAAAAATTTCAGATTTCATTTTTAGTTTTTATCCAGGGACAAAAATCGTTGGATATTTATTATTATTATATTTTTTATTTCTTTTTTTTTTCATTTTTTCAACGGAATCGAATAGCAAAAAATTTTGAAAAAATTCTGCTCACTTTTTTCGAGTCTATCGAGGCTTAAGAAAAAATTGACATCGCGATTTTTCCAGTGGAATACCGAAAAAAAATGTTTTTTCATGAAAAAATACGAGTCTCGAGTAATTTCTTGTCAACCTTTCGGAGATCGTGCGAAGCAAAAAAAAAACTGACATTTCTTGCTGGATAATTGATTGAATAGTAAAAAAAAAAAAAAAAAAAAAAAAAAACTGCGAAGAATGCTCCTCAAAACGTTGATGCTGTATGAACGAATTTCGAAGAATTTATCGCAACAGGTTTTCCTCGAAAAAAATGTGTAAAATGTGCACGGGAAGTGGCTTAATTAGTTAAAAAAATGTTTGGAACGAAGGGAACGAAAGAGCATCGTTTTTTCGATATACAGAAAAAAAAAAAAAAATAAATAACAAAATGATTAAAAAAATGTTCACGTGTTTTTATGAAAGTGAGAAAAAGAAGAAAAATTCACTCACCATTTTCAACGTAATAGCTCGTCTCGTTGTAACGCTCGTCCGTAAATCCAGGCCTTTTCGCTTTCAGGGCTTTCGTTTCCAACTTTGCCTGTAAACGTATACGGTACGAATTATTGCAGTGATAAAAAAAAAAAAAAAAAAAAAAAAAGCTTCGAAAGAGGGAAAACGTTAGAAAAAGAAAAAAAAATCGTTGGGATAAAAGTGGGGTGATTTGGAACTCTGCTGATAATGTTATAAATATTCTTTTGGTACGATATTCCATATTTTCGAAGATCGTAACCAACGATTCAAAAGAAACTAGTTTTGCTCTATATTTTTTAGAGTCCGTATTGATTCTTGTATTTTTTATTTATTTTATCGAACGACACAAAAAAACTTTATCGATTGTTTCAATTTTACTGGAGGAAAAATCTAGTTGGTTCAACTAGGATAAATGGAATAAATTTTTTTCTTTGTTCCAGAGCCTAACGGAACTTAATTTGGCTTCAAAAAATTATTTTCTGCGAATATCCAGATTCAAACAAATTTCACGAGCGTTCTGTTGAGTTGAAAAAAAAAAAAAAGAAAATCATATTATTTATATGTTATTTAATAATATTTCCATGGGTCTGTGACCCTGGGTGGGCATAAAAATTAATGACCACCTGTTTGTTCTTAGACATGATCCGTTTTGAGTTAGTATAATAAGCCATTGATTGAAATAACGTTGATTTTTTTTTTGTTAAACTCGATTTGTTAATCGGAACGTAAGAGCTGATAAAGTTTAAATAAAACTGTCAATCACGAAGGTTTTCGAATCGGTGTCATTAGATAAATGAAGGGAAACGAAATGAGGGTCCAAATTGCCTCCTACTCTTTCCACCATGCAGAGACGATTAGTTTAAAACCACCCTTCGGGGTGAAAGCAGACAGGGTCGTGCTGCTTAAGCCACTGTTCGAATTCACGAGGTCGCCCTGATCCACGAATACCGATCGTATAAACTCTCTCAATAAAATTTCAAACTTTTTAGCATCCACGAGAGAGGAATTTGCAAGAATTTGTTGCTTTTTACATTGTTTCAAGCAAACGCTGACTAATTTTACATTTTATTGTAACGAAATCGGAGGCAAACTTCTGGTGATGAAAAAAAAAAAATGCGAATGAAACATTTGATAGGAATTGGAACGCAGAAATTTTGTTATTTCTTCATTCTTTGATTCGTTGATTCAATATTTTGATTTTTTTCTATTTTTTTCCCCAGATTCCCTTCTCAAATTCTAAAAAAATGTTGTTCAATCATATTCGTTGAATACTGCCTAAAGCTTTTGGGCTCTGGTGAGCGAAAAAAAACGAAGTTTCGTTGCATTCGAAGGATGCAAAATTTAACATCGTTTAGTCAATAGCTATCGAGGCTCTTGTCAGCTTGTTCTCACGTCATCGTAGAGATACAAATCTTCCATCAATTTAAGGTTGAGTGAAGCAGGTCGTGTAAGATATTGGGCCCATAAAAGCTGGGCAGTGTAAGATCGCCGAGATTTATATGTTTATCGCAGTCTAAATCACTGAGGGGGAAAATTGGAAATGGAATCGTAGAGATGGAGAAACTCGGAATCAGCAATTTCTCCTGTGAACGATTATTTATCGTTATTTAGTACAGGAAGGAAACATTTTTTTGTGTTACAAGTGTCACGTGATGACCAGTGTTTCGAAAATAAAAGAGAGTGCAACATTAATCATCGAGGAAGTTGTCGTTTGTATTATTTTTAGTGACGCGATGACTTTCGACTATCAAAGTTCGTCGATCTGTTCGCTGTTAACGGACTTAGCGCCAAAACGGTTGGAGATAGAGCAAAAATGGAAAGGACCAATTTTGTAGAGCATGAAATTTCCCAGAAAAAAGTATTTGACGTCGCTTCTCTATGTCCAGAAGTTTAGTCCCGAGACCAGCTCGAACGACGACCTGGTAAATCGCGCGCCGAGTAGTTCACCGATCTCTTTTCGATGGTCTCTCAGAGCTCAAATACTGAAGATAAAGGCAGTGGGTGACTTTTCGATAGGAAATTTGATGGTTTACAAGTTTGGACCTATGCATTTTTGTTGTATCTCCAACCGTTTAGACACAGCGGGCATTTGAATGATGCGAATTCATGACACTTTGATATTTGATAACTTTCGATCCATTTTTGGGAGTGAACTACAAAAGATAGACAAATTTTGTTGGAGACTTTTTTTTTAGGAAATTCGATGCACTATCAGATTGGTCCTATGCATATTTGCTCTATCTTAGATAGTTTTGACACATTACGCGTTAGCAGTCAGCGAACTCATCAAACTTCAATGATTAATGATGATTTTCTTTCAACTCGTTTTCGGGAGTAAACTACTGCAGATACGAAAATACTGTCGAAAACTTTTTTGCAGGAAATTAAATTCTCTACAATATTGGTTCCTTGAATTTTTCTCTATCTTCGATAGTTTAGTTATTATAAGCATTGAAAGTGCGCGGCTCGACATCGACTTCGACAGTTAATCTCATCAGGTGTTTCCCAGCAAAAAAAAAACGGCGCTAAATCCTCGTCTGGAAATGTGACCCCGATCACATAATGACCCATTGCATTATTGATGTTTAACAGGTTTGCATTATTGACCATTTAGCTTGCTTCGTTCTAAATATTATCTACAATACATAATAATTCATGTATACGTGTATAAAATACGATTATGTGTATTATAAAAGGTACTAGTGGGAGTTAAACGTTTGGTGTACAAGTTATCAACTTGATTCGTCTCGTGGCACGACTCCAGAAGCTCGGTAATTAGGTTTTACGATCGTACGAAGAATCATGTGAACACGCAATCACAAAATATATACATATATGAACAGAAACACGTAGGATAAAAGAGCGAGAATTCGTGTTAACTTTTCTTTGAATGTTAAATCTCGATCTACGACAAGTTTAAGATTTTCAAATAATTCATGTATTTAATTATTCGATGAAAATGCTCGCAATTAATGAGTCATTTAGTTTAAAAACGCTGAAAAATCTGAAATCGAAAATAAAATAAAATCTTTATCAGGAGTCGATTTGTTCATTCGTTCTTTTTCCTTTCTCGTTTTTTTTTTGTTTTGTTTTGTTTTTTTTTTTTCGAGTTCTCAGAGTGGCGTTTGGGTCTTTGAAGCAGAGCCAGAATTTGTATTTTCATTTGTATTATGAGAATGTGTAATTTTCGTGTGTTTGTCACGTGAGACTGACATTATCGCTGGCAGCCTACGAGAATGTGTATACGGGCATTATCATAATGGATCTTGATGGCCACGAGAGGACGAGAGAACGAGCTCAAACGTCACTGCAACCTGGAGAAATTTCCAGGACAATTTGTAGTGCAAACGAGGGCTTTTAATTAACAGGCCCGATCACGATTAATGGATCAAGCCAAACGGAGGACAATTACACGGACGAATTTATGTTCGTTCACGGTGAATCCCTATTAATTTATGTCTTTTTTTTTTTTTTTTAACCTCATTTAAAACCTAATTTTAGTAGAAATTTCAAAACGACTGTACATACGATCGAATCGAAGCAGTTTTTCGAACTGAAATGTCACGTTGATGAAAAATTTCTTTTCTAATTAAATAGTAACTAAATCAATCGATTTTATTCTCAATTCGATAATAAAAAATTCGAAATAAATTATAAATTACAAAGAAAAATAGCAAATTATTTCATCGTTTCTTAAACTATTTATTTTCACCCATTTTTACCAATGATTTTATTATTGTATACAAATGTTCGTAAAGCCTCAAAGATGCCTGAATTATTTCAAATTTTTAGGGATTCTCGGAGTGCCAAAACTTTTATTAAAAAAAAAAAAAAAAAAAAGAAAAAAAAAAGTTTTTCAACCCACATCACAGCCAGCTCGAGCTCGAGTTGCGGTAAACGTTCAAAAGCCCATAATCTAGGGAAAAAAAAACCACTAAAAAAAGGATATTTCACGAAGTACGTCATCTAAATTTTTTTTTTCCGTTGCTCTTTCGGGTCAATTTATACGAAAATTTCGTATGGAAGCTCTTTCGGCTCTCGTATACATCTTGATTACATGCTGGAGGATATATATTCCTGCGAAAGGTCTGGACTTTGGCTGTATCGACCGACTCCTCGCAATGCCATCTCTCTCTCTCTCTCTCTCTCTCTCTCTCTCTCTCTCTCTCTGTCTCTGTCTCTCTAGCTCATTTTTTCCCTGTTCCTCTTCCACTCTGCCCCTCGTTCAGTGGGCTTTTTCGTTCCTTTTTTTTTCTCATTTCGGAGCCCATCACAAGGGGAAAAAGCAGAGGAAGATATCTTGGATACCCCCTTTAGAATACAGCCTGATTTCAACCCTACTCACGCACCCGATTCCCCTCTCATCATAATAATATTAATAATTATTATAACAATAATAATAATGATTAAAAAAAAAATACAATTGTTATCTTCTCTATATATATAAATCTGTTCGCTAAAAAATGTTTGTCCGCTTTTCAATCGAAAACGGCTGAACCGATTACAATGAATCTTTCACGAGATTAAAGATCACGATTCAAACTGAGTTTGTGGTTTTGTAAAATTTCGTTATTTCAATTTTTACAGAAATGCAAAAAAAAAAGTTTAGTGATTTCGTTCATTCTCCAATTTTCAAAACTCGACGGTAGTTAAATACTAACGATAAATAAAAAAAAAAATGATTTACCAATTTGAAGGGAATTAGAAAACGAACAAAATGAGCGGTGGTTGAATGCTCAATTCGATATAGAAAAAAAGTTACAGCATTAGTAATGAAATTATGAAAAATTAAAAATACGAAAATCTTTCGTTTGATTATTTTATCCAGAAGAAAACTGAAGAATTATGTCTGAAATTGAAAAGAAAACGCAAAAAGATGGCCCAGGTAACATCAAAATACTTTAAAAAATTTTTTTTTTAAATTAAGGCAAAACGTTAAGAAATTAATGAAATTTGGTCATATTGTTATTCAACATCAAGTACGAAAAGACAAATTTTGTTCAAAATTTTTTTCTACTCAGTTATCGAGTAATTATGCATTAAAGCAGATTTCTTATACCCGAAGTGTATACCTATATATATGAAAACGCTATGCTCATACACGTGAACTTTAGTCTTCAATTACTCGATAACCGTGTAGAAGAAAAATCTGAAAAAATTTGTATCGTCAAATTTGGCACTAAACGAATATGTTGACCAAATTTTATAAAATTCTTAACTTTTTGAATTTTTTTCTGTTTTTAACATGGCAACATTGTATCGCCTGTACCGAAATTCCTTAATTAAATAATTTCATCGATTTGAAATTCCGTCAATTAAATTGTAATATTATGAATAATTTTATTTTGTTTAATTAACAATTATTATTTCATAAGAATAATTTTATGATTATTGTTCGAAGAGAAGCTGAGAAATGTGCAATAAATAAGTAATTGAAGGAAGCGAAGAGAAATTGAGTGTCACAGGGATCGACGAAAACGCCTGTTGCTATCTACGATACGTTGTACGTTGTAAATATAGGTATACGGACGCTTGGTAATGCATCGAGTCAACTCTCGGTACGACGAAAAAAGGAAAAAGAGGAAAAAAAAAATAAAAAAAAAAAAAAAGATATAAATGCAGTGTAGACGGCTGATAGTTTGAGTTTCCCATTTGGAATTTGTGGCAAAGCTCCATAAGGGTGAATGAGGGCTGGAGAAGGACGGAGAGAGGAGAAGAGGCGCCGGAGTTTAGTTGGAAAGAGGCGAAGTCGTTTGGAACTATATAGGGAGCACGGATGCTGAGCCAAGAAGTAGGACACACCGAAGTACGGGCAATGAAACGTGAAATAGGAGACCCCCGAGTAACAGGTATTCGAAAAGGTTGATGATATTTGTGGACGATTCTCAGACAGAGAAAGAGAGAAAGAAAAAAAGTAAAAAAAAAAAATTTTTTTTTAATCCCCCCCCCCCCCCGAGACGAAAAATATTTTCGATTTTTTTTGTGATTTGGAAAACATATTTTTCGCCTTTGATGCTATCGGCTCTGTAGCTGTGTTTTGGAAAAAAGTACGAGAATTAAAAAAAAAAAAATATATTCGATTTTCTCAGTACGATTTTCATTTTTTTTTTTTTTTTTTTTTTTTTTTTCATGTTCATAGATTGGAAACCTGTTGAAATTGTAAGGAAAATGAAAATTTTGTAGACGAAAAAAATATATATGTATCGGATTAGTTTGAAATAATGAGAAAATGAGGAAATTCAAAATTTCATTGACTCACTTTTTTCAGGTCTTTGCTGGCGTCTGCCTCTTCGGCTTTTCTCTTCTCCACGAGCTTCGGCGATGGCACTGCGATCGTCGGTTCTCTCAGAGGTTTGAGGTCGACCTGAAATAAAAAAAAAAAAAAAATCGAAATTTTAAACTCTCGTTGCGATTTTCTCAAAAATTATTTTCGTGTAAATGTTACTTTTGAGAACATCAAGAAATAAAATACGATGAAAGAATCATCGAGTTTTTTCATATTATTTTGTTCCAATCACATTTTTTTTCATCAAGAATACTTACGAAAATAAAAAAATAAAAAAATACCGAATCACGTTGTGCAATAATAAATTGAATATTTATAAAAAAAATTCGACGACGAGTCAAAGAACTCTGAAAAGTCTTCCTAAAAATTCGGCAACTCGATTGGAATTGACAAAATCATTTTATCCAATGAAATAATTTATTATTCAATTAATCGAGCAATTATTCAATCATAAGTAAATTTATTGTTCGAAAAATAAGTATAATAAAATAAATCTATTATTATTATTATTAAATCAAAATAATTTTGTTCGTAAATGAAAATTTTTAGAAAAGCCTTCGAAACAATTTATAAAATATAAATTGGTAATCGATCGTGATAGAAAAAGAAAGGTATTAATTATAAAAAAAATAAACGAGTGAAAAATGTGAAAGAAAATTTGCACAGAAATTTCATCTCCGAAAAGCAGAGGAGCAGAGAAAAGTTGTTCTTTTTTTTTTTTTTTTTTTTTTCCCCGGACAAGATGGCGAAGATTGGCAGAATACACTAAGGGTTATACACCCTCCCCCGAGCAGACGTAAAAATATACGTGTACACGTGTGTTCGTATATATCGTTTAACGTTAAGGCACCTGAAATGGACGAGGATAGAAGAGTAGAGAACGTGAGAGAGCCCAAGAGACGAGAATGTTATGGGGAAGGGTCGTCACACCACGAGGGTCTCCCTGACAACGCCCTTGCCTGCATTGCGGTGCTTTATACCTACCACAGAAAGCTCAACCCTCGTCGTCATCGTCGTCGTCGTCCTCGTAGTCCTCTACGAGCACGAATATCTTTCGCCTACGAATCGTGCGAAATTTTTTTTATTTTTTAAATAGCACAACGGACTCGTGTCCTGTCATGCAACCTTTCGGCGAAGTCCTCGACTTCATTTTCCGAGATAAAAGCTCCTTTTTTTTTTTTTGTTTTTTTGTCGAAATTTTTCCCGAATTTATGAACTCGAAATTCCTCTTTGAAGAGAGCTTTCAAAAAAATGTAATGGTGTCATAGGAAAATTGGGGAGAAAAACAAAAAAAAATTACACATTTTTCTAGACGAAATAATTTTGAAATTTTTTTTTTTTTTTTTTTCACTGCTTTTTCGATCGACAACTATTTTGTAAATTATCGCAACCCCCCCCTCTCCGACAAATCAGTTTTTTTTATAATCCTCATTTTTTCCATCTGCTTTCGATCGAGAATTTATTCGAGAACAACTCGAAATCTGAAACGCCGATTTTCTCAAATCACTCAATTTTTTTCATTGAATTATTCGTATTTAACAGAAAAAAAAAAAAAATGTGAGAAAAAAATTCTCATCGCGCCAACGTTGCCGGCTTAAAATTCAGAAGTTTTTTTTTTTCTTTTTTTTTTTTTTTTTCCCAGCACGAGACGACCCTCGTCCTTTTACAGGACTTCTCGCTGAATTTAGCACGGAATTTTGCACAATATACACCGACTCTTAAATTTCTCTCTCGAAAAAGTTGTTAAAAGCGGAACGGAGTGAATGTAAATTTTTGAAATTTTTTCATCACACCTATTTTCCAAGTGAATAATTTCAAGGAAATGAACAAAAAAAAAAAAAAATTCAGTTTATTGCATTTTTTTCGCACCCAATTTCGAGAGTAATTTTGAAAAAAAAAAAAAAAAAAAAGAAAAATATATCCCGAAATGGAAAAAATGTATTGTCAGCCCGTAATTTTTTTTTCTCGCAGCTATTCTGAAGAAATTAATTCATGAACAAATTGTCCCGAATAAAAAATAAATTTTCCCATTGAACGAAAATTTCGTCTTTTTTTTAAATAATAAAAAAAAATAAAAAATAAAAATAAAAAAAAAACAAACGAGTGAATAAAAATCAGTGATAATGTGACAATGTATTCGATGATCGTTGAAATTTGTTGAAAATAATAAGCCGTTTTAAAACAGCTCGTGCTACGACGAGTGAATCGGGAAGGAGAAATTTCTTCTTCGCTCAAAGCGAGCTCGTAAAAATGAAATAAAAAAAGTGAACGATCGAGTACAAGTGGCGTTATGAGGAGTGGTACGAGAGAGATGCTTCCCTCTCCCCCCCCCCTTCCCCATACCTCAGGACCATTCGAAAGGATTATTTGGCAAAAAAATGAAGTAAACAAAGGAAGGGGAAAAAAAAAGTATTGCACGGTATTTCACGAGGAGAAGGAGAAATAAAAATAAATATAAAAACAGACTCGTGAAAGAGCCGTAAAAAAAGATTGCTAATTACGAGCAAAGACGTACGTCGGTGAGAAACTCCGGAGAAAAAGAGAGAGAGAGAGGGAGAGAGAAAAAAAATAGTTGAGCAGTGTAAAAAGGGAGTATGGGGGTGGCGCTACTGGTTGGTAAAAACGTAGAAAACGAGAACTGATTTTAATGCTCGTTGAGAGTCTGCTTGCCAGTCGTTATCGTTCCTGGCACTGTATACACACCTTTATAGTGTATTTTATGCTTCGGGTAAACGAACAGAATAAGAAGAAGAAGAAGGAAAAAAAAACACGAGGAAAACGAGAGCATGGGGTTTGAGAAAAAAAAAAAAAAAATACGCACTAACTGGTCGCGAGTACGAAGAAACTTTTCGAAGCAAAAGTTTACGTCTTGAAGCACGTAGAGTGTGAGTCGGCTCAGTTCAAAATACTGGAGAATCGTTTTCATTTTGATTTTATGTTTTGCTATATTTGTTTTCCCTCACGTATTTATTTATTTATTTTTCATCGAATTCTTGGTTTTGAATATTTTTCACCAAAGTTTACCGTCAAAAAATACCGATCAACAGCCAACGATTTTTTTCTTCCTTATCATCAGCTCTTTCGATTTTGTCAATTTGAATAATGATGAAAATTATTTTCGTTTTGCGAAATAAATTTTTCTCATGATTCCAAAAACGTGTCAATTACTTTTTCACTTCTTCAATAAATCTAAAAAAAAAAAAAAAGAGAGAGAAAAAAAATGTTCAAAAAACGTCCAGCTCTCCGAAAGAATTTCGAATTCGGTAAATAAAAAAAGAAAAGAATTCCAAAAAGCGATAAAAAATATTTTTCGAAAGTTCACACCTGTCAGATAAATCGATGAATTTGTTTGACACGAAAACAGTTATTTATTTCCGAATGAATCGTTCAAACAAAACGCTGCAAACGTTTTAGCGAAACAATTACCGAAAATCAATGTTAACAGCGCCTTTGTGGCGCTGTTAACATTGATAAAAAAATTGTGTTTTCGTACTTGATGTTGAAGAACAATATGACCGAATTTTATTAATTTCTTAACATTTTGCCTTTTGTACCGGACTCCTTAAATTATAATTTATAATTTTTATATAAAATTGTATAATAATCACGTAATTATTTTCACTTCACTTTTCTTCTCCCAGGAGACCCCCCCCTGCCCCAGAGGGTGTTGCCCCCAGCCACTGCCGTATCGTATTTGTACGAGGGCCGAGGGAAACTGTCGAAAACCGGGCCGGTACAGATGGCTACGTTTTTACTGAGTTTCGAATATTTAGCACCTCGAAACTGTACCGCATGATAGTCAAACCAGTGTTAAATTTTCACAAAGCTTTTAGGCAACTTTTTACGTACCGATTGAACGTATTGTCAGTGGATTTGTATTACAGCGTGTCTTACTAAGGAGTTTCGGTACAAAAGGCAAAATGTTAAGAAATTAATGAAATTTGGTGATAATGTTCTTCAACATCGAGTACGTAAACACAAATTTTTTCAAAATTTTCTTCTACTCAGTTATCGAGTAATTATGCATTAAAGCAGATTTCTTATGCCCGAAGTGTATGCCTATATATATGAAAAAGCTATGCTTATACACGTGAACTTTAGTCTTCAATTACTCGATAACCGTGTAGAAGAAAAATCTGAAAAAATTTGTATCGTCAAATTTGGCACTGAAGAATATGTTGACCAAATTTTATAAAATTCTTAACATTTGAAATTTTTTCCGTTTTTAACATGGTTTAGCATGGCAACGTTGTATCGCCTGTACCGAAATTCCTTAAAATGGATCGAATGAAAAAAAAATTGTAATCTGTATAATCTCCTCAATGTTTATTAATCCACAAATTGGCACAGAATTCGAAAGAAATAATTGTTCATAGGACCGAACGATTATTAATCGAAATTTAATTTCTCCAATACCTTAGACGATCGAGAAATGAAAATGTACGCTTCTTGTATTTCATAGGATTATGTTTCTCTCATTTCTTTTCTCTTTTTCTCCTTCATAACGAATCTCTTGTGCTCCAATTTCATTCTTCCCCTCATCCCCTTTGTATTCCGGGCTCTGCAATCGTTGTAAATAGTACTCGGAATTTCCATTCCCGATTCGAGAAAAAGTATCAAGTACGTATTACGAGTAAAAAAAAAAAAAAAAAAAAAAAAAAAATGGCAGGTATATAAACGAGTGCAATATCGAAGGGAATTGATAGAGAGAGTGGTGAGGCATAACGACGTTGAAACACGACTGGACTAGTGACTTTTAACTCAGTGCTTTCTACGTCTGACCAAAGCCTTGCCATTACTACTTACCGACGATATCTTGGGAGTAATCGCACGTAAGTGGTAATGCCCCGAGCTGGGTCAGACCAGGCGAAAGGTCATAAAATAAGGAGATATTTTATTCACTCGGCTTTTTTTCTTAATCCGTTATATGAATTCATTCGGTTATCGTTCGATGGGAATATACTCTTTCTCGGAATCGTTGCTAATATCGAATTGAAAAAACACGTTTTTTTTTTTTCTCAATTTGTTCGACTCTTTCGTTGACATATATTTTTCCTTCGATACGATTGACTTGACATTGGATTGTGGTAGCCCTTTTTTCTTTCAACAAAAACAACGCGACGAAAAAAATTTGACAAAAAATTTTGTGTTTTATTGCCGAATTTTTTTCACGACGAAAATTACGAATTTCGATTATTCGTTCGTGAATTATTGGCAAATGATAATTACTTTTTTTTTTTTTTTTTATTCTGCTTATAAACTTTGTGAGTAACAATGAAGAACAAAAAAATTAGATATTTGGAATTGGAATAATTGTATAATGAATTATTATGATTTGGGCGATTCAACGAATCATTTAATAAATCACTATGTTTTTTGAGTCATTGAAACGAGCTGTATGTTCGAATGTGCTCCAAAAATCGTTTGTCTTCGTTTTTTTTTTTTTTTTTTTTTTTTCGTGAAATTCCTTTGAATTTCAAAGAATTTTTTACTCGAGAAAATCGTTCATCGAAAGCCAGGAAAGTTTGCTCGACTGGAATGTTGGATTTCTCCTGACGTAACGACGTCAAGAATTCACGACTTGTTATACACCTCGTAAAAAAAAAAAAAAAAAAAAAAAAAGCAGGGAATTTCGAAAAAAAGGGAGCAGCTTTGAGAAAATTTCAAAGCAAACGAAAAATTAAAATTTTGCATCTGTTTCACTGGGATAAAAAATGTTTTGTTATTCCTCGATTATGGGAAGATGAAAAATTTTCGAGGACAATTGGACTCTTTTAAATTGCAACAAACAAAAATGTTGCAATTTGATGTTTTTTTTCTTCCATTTCCAATATTTCGTAGTCGAACGATGTATACGAGAATGATAAACAAAAATGAATATAAATCTGTGTATATTTATGTTCATGAGAAAAAAAGAGACGAAAAATATTGAGAAAAAAAAACGAAAAAAAAAAAAAAAAATAACTGGAAAACTGTATCAAGCAAATGGATTGTGTGTCCCTGTGCCAGAGGCATAAGGGACTCTCGCATTCTCTCGGTTTGCTCGGTCACTCGGTATTGCGTTTGCCAGACTTGGACTCTCTTGGCAGCTTTTTCTACTGGGTCGATCTTTCATCCCCTCTCAAACTCTCGGTTTTTTTCCTTCTTTTTTTTATTTTTTTTTTTTATTTTTTTTTTTTTTTACATCCAACTTTAGCTCATATGTATCTTTCTGTTTGTCTTTGCTCTCGTTTCCCTTTTCCGATATTTCTCTAATGCAATTGCAACTGAATTCATTCCCAGGAGGATGAAAAAAAATATTTCAACGAAAGACGCAAGACATTTTTTGCATAATTCCATTACGTTTTTCAAATCAATCGAAACAGTCATCGAATTGGATGATCCAAAAAACCAGCGAAATATCAGTGTTTTATTGTTAAATAAAAAAAAAAAAAAAAAAAAAATTTATGGAAATGTGAAGAAAAAAAAAAGTTCGAAACGAGAATTCTGCGACCAGCGAAATAAATTTCGTCTCGTTTCCTTTTTTTCCTCTCTCTCTCCTTATTCACGTGTTTTTTTTTCAATCTTCTCACTTTCTTTTCCCAGTGAGAAAAAAGAAAGAAAAAATAGAAATAAAAACAACGGTCTACCACTCTTGGCCTTTGTCCGACACCCTCGATGTGTATGAGAACACAGCGTCTCGAGTTTTCAGTGCGAAGAGAAGAAAAAAAAAAAAAAAAAACCTACAACTCCGACAAACCGAGAAATCGGACTTGCTTTTTCGCCTCTCTTGTTTCTCCCTTCCTTTTCTCTATTTTATGTTTGCTTACTCCATTCGTTGTACTTGCTCTCCTTTCATCCTACCCACACGTTTACGACAACAGGATACATTTATAAATCTTGCTTTTTATGGTTATTATTTGTAACAATAATAACAAAAAACACCGATAAAACAATAATATTTGTTATTTTGTTGCTATTTTCACCATTAATAACAATAATAATGACCAATTAATGATTAATTAATAATTCATATTAATATCCATTTCTATAACAATAATAATAATAATAATAATAATAATAATAATATTAATAATTAATGAAAAAAAAAATTAATAAATAATAATGATAATAATAAAGAAAACAAAATAGCTGAATTGTAAAAATGATAAATTAATAATAATTCGAATATATGGCAATCATTATTATTATCTTAACGTTTGTTATTCATATTTACAAAGTCAATGGGAAAACAAGAGAATTGAAAAAAATAGGGATATTTTTTTGAAACGAATTGCAATAACGAATCGAAAATATCAAAAATGTTGGTTCGTTTGGATACCAGGGAATAAAAAATGATAAAAATGAATAAGAAGAAGCGGAGTAATAATAATTATTATTATTGGCTAATTGTACGAAAAATTGAAAATAGTAGATGGTAGGTTAAAAAAAAAAGTGGACGACGAGAGGGAGAGTGAAAAAAGGAGAAGACGAATGAGACCGAGATTCCGATGTATATAGGTATTGTAGATGTTAAATTTTTTTCTGGCTCGTCTGATCCAACTCCGACTTTTTCCACTTGGATACAGTTGAAAGGACAAAAGCTTCTCTGGCTCTTGATTCTTGTTTTATTTTTATTCATTTTTTTTTTCTAAATTTTTCTTTCATTATTATTATGCTTTAGCGGGTCTGTTTTCTCATTCCGGGGCGCGCAGTCTCACCGACTACACATCGTTTTATCTACTGTTCGAAATTAAAATCCTACCTGCGGGTGTACGTGGGGCAAGATGGGAGAGGAGGAAACAGGGACGAACGAAATTTTTGAATGAGCGATGCAAAAATGCTTCTTTTTTTTTCGTCTAGAAAAATATCGTTATTTATCGATGTTCGATTAATTATCGTCGTTAATTAATGATAAAAATGAAGTTACCTTGTTAATCGAATCGTACGGATAAAAAAAAAAAATTCAATTAATTCGTTTCCAAGGAGTCCAATTCGTGGAGGCTCATCGATCCGGATGAAAAGTATTGTGAAAAATGGCAGAATTGGGCTTGTAGAAAATAATTTTATTCGTTTAAACTCGTTCGTGCGACGACTCAAATCCTGATGAAGATAAATTTTTATTTACCACTTATTCAAATCCATATTTACGTTATTTCGAACAATTAATAAACAAATTTAAAAATATAAATGATAATCAAATTTTTTGTACTTTGAATATTAAAAAAAAAAAAAAAAAAAAATAAATAAATGGGAATGGCGAAGAATCTTGATGACTGATTCTCGTGAGAGGTTTCGCGTGTAATTTTAGGCCGAGAAAAAGTAACGCATTCGACAAATTTTTCGTCGTTGAGAAAGAAGGGGTTGAAAAAATTGAAGAAAAAAAAAAAAAAAAAAAAAAAAAAAAAAATTTGAAATAATCAGGATGAATTATCGTTAGATACGAGCAGGGGAAGGGTTGATAGAGAAATTATCCAACACGCGACGTGCAAACGGATATTATAACGTCAGCACGACGGTAACTAAAAATACACTGGCGAGACAGAGAAAGGGATTTTAGGGGAGTGAGGAGGGGGTGGGGGGGGAGGGTGAAATAAAACGGAGAAAAAGAAGGAGGGAAAAGAGGGAGAGATTTCTGTATGTCCAAAAAGTGGGTCAATTAGAAACAAGACAAGCGATTAATTTCTCTGACAAGTGATCAAAACAACAAAGCTCATGGGATAGAGAGAAAAGTAGAGGCACGTCCTCGAGATATCAGAAAGATTGGAGCTGGGGGAGGAAGAAGAGAAAAGCAAAAGTTCTGAAACCTCAGTCTCTATATATTTACACAACGAGGAATATATATCCAACCCTTTGGATTATTATTGTAGGTCGTTCTCTTTCAACCTCTTTGCATTTTCACAATAGCAAACAAATATGTGAATATACCACCTTTTCAAATAACGAACAAAAACATTTGTATCTGTATTGCTCCGAATTTTTTTTTAATTTTCATTTCAAGCACGATTGAAATATTGCAGAAAAAAAAATCTTTGTTTACGAATTTTTAAAAAATATTTATTGTTTTTTGCAACAGTTTTTTTTTTTGCTTTTATAATTGACCTAAGAAAAGTTAAGGAGGTTGGCTACACACAACAATGTTGCCATGTTAAGAGTCATCGAGCTCACGTGACCAACTCAAAATCGACGGTGGCGCCTCTCATAGTAAAGTATATCTATATATAGTATAAATATAGTCGCTGACACACGTCAGACGCCTTGCGTGTATTTTACCGGATTTTTCCGTCAGTTTTTGTTGAAATCGTAATAAATAAATTTCGTAATGTGCAGGGAAGTGGCGTGAATCCGGCTCTGGTCTCTTCAGTTGTAGAAAATGTGTGTACAATTTGTAATAAAATAATTATTGTGACTGGCGATAAAGGTGTCATGGCGCGAGCGAAGCGCCTTGTATTTTTGTTAATTTATTGTGTTGATAAGAGATATCTGATCTCTGAAAATGGAGCACAGCCGAAACCGCGTAATGAAATCGAATTTTTTGATATTTTTTATATTCGCGTGATCATAAAATTAGCGACGAAATCCGGTAGAATAGAATTTTAGTTTGCTTTTTTGGCACCTGGCGCTGGGTATGCCATCGCTCGATGATTCTTAAAAGCATAGGGAAATTCGAAATGATTAGAATTCAATGAAATTTGGTGATCATATTCTTTTGGATTAAATATGAATATACAATTTTTTAAAGATTTTTCTTCTACATAGTTTTCGAGTAATTTAACACTAGAGTTTACATCCGTAAGCATAGGATTCTGATATATGTAGGTATATATCTTTTGCATATTGTAAACTCCAATTTATTCGACAACTATGTGGACGAAAAATTTGAAAAAAATTTGTGTCATTGCATTTGATGCTGAAGAATGTTATCACTAAATTTTATTAAATTCTTATCAAATTGTCGTATGTAGCCACCTTCCTTAATTCCTATAATCAATTTTTTTTAATTTTATTTTTATGGAAATTCGTTCTTGAAGGAAACAAAAATAAGTATTTCGTTGTTGATGATTTCTTCGAGACGTGAAATTGATAAATTATTCATTGGGGTCGAGAAATTTATTGTTTTTTTTTTGTTTTTAAATGAAATTCATCGATGCAGGGAATAAAATGATGATTAAATGTGTCGGAAAAATCTTCTGAAACAGTACATGTATATGATTTTTAATGAAATTCTTCGATGAATAAAATAAAATGATTATTGAGTGTGGGCGATAAATGAATTGGTAGAAAATTGCGATTCGAAAAGAAATTCTTAATAGTTTTAAAGCACAGAGGAGATTCGAAGAGGTATTGAAATTCAATTATTTCTGCCTCATTAGAGTTTCTTTTTCTCTGGGGAGCTCGGGCTCTGCCCGGATATTTTCAATTGCTTCTCAAACAGATGCGAATGGACGAGTCGTTGCCCCTTCCCTCGGTTACGCCGTCTTTAAGGGCCCATTAAAGGAAACTGATAAAAAATAAATATTCACGATTCGTATTTTTCTCCTTTATGGAACGAAACAAAAGGAGAGAAAGGTCAAGAATATGAAGAAGAAGAAGGAAGTTTCAGCTGATGAGTCTCGATCAATTCTATTTTACTAGTTCTATCGCCTTTTTTTTTTTTTTTTTTTTTTTTATTGCACACATCGATGCGTTAACAAAGTTTCATACTTTTTCCCACAAACTATATCAATTTCGATATAAAATTATATTTCATTAGAAATAATTGCATTTATTTCTCCATTAGGTCGTTTCTACGAGGAAAAAATAAATTATAATTGAATTTGCCAATCAATGGAATTCTCGAGACTCGAAATAATTGAAGTGAATAAATTGCTTCATCTTTCATTTTTTTTATCTCCAATTTGAAAAAAAAAAAAAAAAAAAAAAAAAAAAATTCTGATTTTTTTTTTAAACATTTCAATGCATTCTCGAATTACTTTCATTCAATGAAAAAAAAAAATAGTAATCAATCCCATAAGAATTGTATTTTATTTAAATGTTTCATTTAGATATTCCACTGTAGACAATTAGTAAGAAAAAATTATTGAAAAAATGGGTAAATAATAAACAAAAAAAAAAACAATAAATCCAACGAAGCTTATTTCTCTCGAGTTTACATTTGTTCATTGAAAGAATCAATGAAACCGATTATTCGATTATTACACTCTACCAAAAACAGCGTGACGGAAATACAGTAATTTAAAACTTTATTATTTCATGTCGTGAGTCAATAAAAATGGATAACATCGATCGAGTTGCAATTCGACGTATTTCGGAGAAAAATTAAAACTGGCAAATCGAAGATCTTCGAACGAAAAAAAAATCTGATTCGTAACAACGAAAGTTGTGAATTTTTTTTTTTCATTCGAAAATAAAATGTGTCCATTTTGAAAATGATTTTAAGTGCTTTTAATTGAAATACGAATAAAAAGAAAAATATGTGGAACGCTCGTCCGGCACGCGATGTCCCTTTGATTGACTCCTATCTAATCCCTTCTCCACCCAATTTCTCCCCCCTCCCCCCCCTCTCTCTCTCTCCTCCTGTTTCTGTTATCGTGAGAGTACGAAATAAACATTGTTCTTTCTCGCTTTGCGATAGCTCCGTCTCATTTCCACGTAGAAATGTCAGAATTGGCGTCGCGTGCTGAGGACAACAAACGTACATCCTGAATAACCTCACCGTAAAACAGTGCGCCTTTATACGAGACAGCACATTTCCGTTTTCAGAAGCTCGATTCAACGTATGTATGTATGTAGGCATAAAAAAAATAAATATATCTGCACATTTAACATTCGTGAAGAATCAGTGACGATAAATACGTCGGGGAGACTTTTTTTCTTTGTGATAAATTGAACAACAAAATGACTCTATCTGTCGGGGTCGAAAAAAAAAAAAAAAAAAAAAAAAAACAAACAAAGTAAGATAAAGAAAAATTCACGTCGTCTGATTCACCGGTTCGGATTGAGGGATCGTGGAAATCTGGTGACTGGAAAACCAGCTCAATTGTGACTTTTTTTGTAAAAAATGTCATTATGCGAGAAAAATTAATTAAAAAAAGGTTCGTAACACAAAAAGGATTCTCGACGAAACTGAAAATCCTTGGGTTCTGCCGGAGCTAAAGCAATTTTTAAGCTACGCTAAAAATTTCATGTAAATCGAAAATTCGTAAGCGTCAAATTTAGAAAAATATATATTTTCGAGAAAAAAAAAAACTGTGGCGTCGACATTTGGGGAGAAAAAAATATTGTAAAAATTCATAAACACTCTTTGAGGTGAGAGAAAAAAAATGATCTCAGAATGGATTTTTTTACTGTGTCAATTGTATTTCTCACAAAAAGTGTGTTTTCGGTGAAAAAAATTGACTGAAAAGTCAACTTGAAAGTTGACTAGAATTTATTATAATTTTGAGAACTTGTTTGGAATACTGTTATGTAATATGGTGAAAAATTTTAAAATGATCGACCGTTCCATATTCGAGATATAGGAAATCGAAAATTGTACGTTTTACGTGTGTTCTTACGGTGCGAAGGTTTAAAATTTGATATTTTGGGCAACGACTCCTAAAATATTCTACAAACGTTTTCTTATTTTTGTTGTCATTCATGGAGATGCATGTAAGGAATTTTATTGAAAAATTACAAGATTTTTGACCGTTTAGTTTCGGTTATACAGCGATTTAAACGATTTTATGTATATCGTATATAAACGTGGCTATCAAGAGACGCGGTAACGGCTCGATTTAAAAAAAATTATTAAATAAGGTTGTAATATTAAACATTGTTCCCGAAAGTTCATATATTTTAAGGCTCTTTATTGATGCAGCAATTGTCGTTACTGGATTATTGTGCCAGTTATATCCAAGTTTTTGAATACGTGACTGTGACGAGACGTTACCTGAATATTTCCAGTAATTTGATTCAGACTCTTTTCGGAATAGTTTATTAGCATAGAAAGAAACAATAGCAAGGGGTTGAAAAGTTGAAATTTGAAAAGGGGTGATGGTTACGAGGGCGGAAGGAGACGAGGGAAAAAAAAAGAGAAGCATTCGCACACTTTGTTCTCGTCGTGGGTAAAGCGAAATCGCGTTACTTTTTCATCCCTCGCCAAGTTTCATCCCCTTTCAGCCCTCCCCCTTCCCTCCCCTCCCCTGGACGATTCAGACAGCTGTGCGGTGTCGTGGGTGGGTTAAGGGGGGTCGTGCAACACGGCAGTGAGGCTAAGGTGGCGGCAGTACCAGGGAACACCACCGGAGCGCATTAATTAACGTCACTGGAATGGGCTTTGCGTCACGATCTCTTTTTAAACCGCGCATATTTTTTCAGCCCCCCCCGAAGCATAGACATTTGGCTGAAATTTTCTTTTTCCGTCTCCCTTGAGACCGCGGAATTAGATTTTCGAGATAAAAAAAAAAAAAAAAAAAAAAACATAATTTTCAAAGGAATTTCGATAGTTTTATTACGAAAGCCTAAATTTGTAAAACGAGCTTTTTCGACGAGAGCGCACCCTGGTGACGGACGTTATAACGTTGCCGAAATCGACTTTGAGCTTCCAATCTTATTTCAGCCACGCACAATGCTTTTTTTTTTTTTTTTTTTTTTTCAACTCCTGCATCGTTTGATACGAAGTCCAAACATTTTGGTTACTTTTTTTTTTGTTATCCTTTGAGATCCGGTGAACTTAAAATCGTTGTATAAAAATGTGGCACAGAACATCTCGGTTTTTTGCCATTTAAATTGCATCTTTTTTCATCCCCTAATGCGAAAATAACGTAACAAGGGGATACAACGAGCTGCCATTTTGGAATATCATTTTTGTTTGCGATTTTTCTTCGTCGGAGACGTAATAACGTCACTAAAATTGGCTTCGAGCCAAAAACTCCTTTCGGATCCTTTGCAAGACTTTTATCCAACCCCTATTTTATTTTCAACGAAGCGCAAATCATAGGGGAGTTTTTTTGAATGGCTGTAGATACGAGAAATATAAAACTACGTTGTCATGACGTTTCGAGATGAATTTTCAATTGTTTGCCATTCAAAACGTGTAGTTTTCAACCCTCAACAGATAAATCGAGAAAAACTGTGAATATAGACGCAATTTTTGAAATATTTTTTTGTTTCATGACATAATAAAACTGGAAAGTATGTAAAGTGCACGGGCGAGACGTGGCTTCAGGGCATAGGGAGGATGAAAAAATAACCCTCGAGATCGCAGAGGGTGGAATTGTTAACGTATGGTGAAAACGGTGACACTGACCGACGGTTTATCGCGAACGTAGCCATTTTTTTGTTCCTCTTTCGTTAGTCCTCTTTGAATTTTTTGACCCTTGGAACTCTTGCTCAAAATGCTATAGCTTTTCGTCTACCCTGCGCGACCCTATGCAGGCTTTTCAACCCCTTGAAATCCCTCAGAGCCTCCTTCCGACTCCCGGTACTCTGGCACATTCCCTCGTTCTCTTTGATCTCGAAAGATCCACATGAGCGAGGGAAACATGCGGCGGCATGCCTGGAGTAAGCGAGGGTTAAATTCACCCCCTTCGGCCTGAGGGCTATTTTCGGAAGATCTTTTTGTTTCTAGTTACGAAAATGGGAAAGAAAATTGATGTGCAATATTTTTTTTATGGCAACAGCTATTTTTGAATTCGAAAGAATTTTATTTTTCATCATTTTTTAAAATTTTATTGTTTTTTTTTCTTCTTCCATGGCTCGAAAGATGCGTTTTTCGAGGCATAACGCATTTCTCGTATTGTTGACGGTGAAAAGTGAAGAAGAAATAACAAAGGACGAAAGGAGTTGGAGAAACACGAAAAGATTAGTAACAGAGGGCCATAAAAAAGCGTCTAGGGGTTACTACCCTCTGGTGAGACTCTCAAGGGTGTCTTGAATGTCGAGGAAAGTCTTCGCTCGTATACAGAGAAGAGAAAGAGAGATAGGGGAAGCTGTAACATCCCTTACATACGCACAAAACAGAGCCACACGGTCGATAAAGGGTGCCTGTTGCTCGAGCAGAAGGGAATGACCCAGCGTCCGCCCCGGGGTCCATCCAAGGTCACGGTGACGGAGTCGACGAGACGGCGACGATGGCGCCGTTCGAGAAAATACGATGAAATAGAAATGTTTGGGTGATAAAGTGCAAAGATGGGAGATAAAATGACAAAAAAAAAAAAAAAAAAAAAAAAAAAACAACAACAACAACAACTGATGGAGGAACATTTTTGTATTCTGCTGAACGTCGCGAAATTTTTTAGCGATTGAAATCCGAGGTGAAAAAATGTGGATCGATTCTTCGAATTTTCCGAGACTCTGAGAAGAATAGCGACTGTTTTTTTTTCGAATTAATATCGTTCAAGAAGTGGCGAAAAATGGACCATGAAGGTAGAGCTCAAGTTCGGGGGTTGCAGAGGGATGAAAGTGGATTCCAAGGCAGCCCGGGACTCGGTTTGACTTTTTCCACTTACCGACTGGAAAATTCTTCAACTGAGCGTACTATATCCAGGAGGTCAAGTTCCATTGTCGAATAAAGTCAAAACTTATGGAAAAGATTATTCTATTACCTACGTTGAAGCTTCTGAAAAATTTTTGACGACGCAGAAGAGGTTGGAAAAATCTGAATCAATTCGTAGATCTTCTCGAGGCTCTAAATAACAGTAAAGAAAAATTTTTTTTCCCAATAAATGATATGGAAAAAAATGGCGAATAACGGACGACAAAGTCGAGGCTGAATTTCGGGGGGGGGGGGATGATTGGAAGTGAAAGTTTTTCAAAATTTTTTGTTTGGGGATGAAAATAGAGCTCGAAAAATCTGAATTAATTCTAGCAGCTTTTCGACACCGAGAAAAGGCCCGAAAGAAATACAGTCGACACTTCTCTATAAGCCTGTCTCGGGGCTGTAGGGGAAATTTTTTCGGTTATTCCGGTCCCCCCACTATAGCGCGATCGAATTCTTGGCCGGACTACTCGCTATGAGCCTGAAGCAATTGTTGTGTTTTCAGCGTCTCTACTATAGCATATAAGCTCAATGTTGATTCGTTTGTTTACGAAAAAAATTGTAAATTTTATGAACAATTTTTTATTGTGGCTATTCGTGAAAAAAAAAAACAACAGAGCAAAGAATCTATATTTCGCTCATGGCACATGTAAAGCAGGGTTAAATGCGATATTTGTTCAAGACTTATAGGAAGTAGTCAATCGTCAATCTCGAAGACTTTATAGAGAAGTCTCGACTGTACTCAAAAATATTGCATTCGAAACATAGCTGTAGTACAGGCGATAATGTGAAAACTCGATTTAAGATGATTGTAGAGGGGATGAAAGTGGAAATTAAGGTTGTAAGAGGCGCTGGAGTCAGCAATCAGGGGCTCCATCCCAATCACCGGACAACACTGTAACCGACTAGTGTGTAGTTTGATGAGAGAGGGGGAATGTTTCTCAAGAGATTTTCCCTTGGTACGAGCCCCTGGAGAGATTGTTTAGTGCTTTGTGTTGATCTCTGTCTCTCTTACATCCCCCTTTCAAAGTTTAATGACGTTTTATGCCCGCGACGTCATCCACGAAGACGAAAGGAGACCAACACAGAGTCGTCGCTATATTTACACGAAGAAGGAGCATCCCTCAATTTTCGCACTCTCTCCCACGCGACCACAGGGGTCTGCGACCTCTGTATGACCTTCGTGGCAAACGAGACAACATAAATTTTGCACTTTGCACTTTTGCCCAGGCCCTGAGAGTAGTCTCCTTCTCGTCTCTCGTGTACAGTGATATTTTAGTTTCTCAATATATTGTCCAGGATACAGACGTTATCTCCGGAGAGTCTTAAATTTTCATGAACTTTCAATATGGCGGCAAACTTCGAGTGGTGAATAAAGAAAATTCCGATGATTAATGTCCCTCGAGACTGCTATAAGGTATCTTAGATCGGCACTGTTCAAACCAACAGGTCTTACCATCAGCAAAAAAAAAAAAACCCAAATTCATCCCCTAGCGTGTACAGGGGTTGCAAAATGTATGAAACTACAGCTGGCGACGCCATTTTAAAGAGGAGGTCTTTGTTTTGTCCTGAAACCATCAGTAACTCCGAATTCATCTCCTAAAATGTTTGAGGCTGGAAAATGTTTGGGGGGGGGGAGGGGGGGTGTGCCTGAGACTCCAAACATTGATTTTCTCTATTCGAGACTCTCGTTTCTTATCATCAACATTTCTAACAGCGCTAATTACTGTTTCTGGAGGTCAGACAAACTAATGGGGGTCGCTGAGAAAAAAAATATTCTTCGAAACGAAAAATTGGTGGAAGTGAAAAAGGAATGGTAACTTTTTGGAGAATATTCTTCACATTTTTTTTCCCCTTAATCCGTTTGGGCGTATCGAAACGTATGGCTACAGCTCGGAAACGACACCGAAAATACGAAATTCGTTGGTTCGATGTGTCCGAGGTTGTAAAAAGTTCGACAACATCTGGGAAACTCACGACTTTTTATTCCTTCACTCTTTTCAGGATTTTTTTTTTTTCGGTGATATCTTTTTTCAGTGCACTGTCAGTCAACCGATAGGCAAGCGAGGTGTTAAGATTCGGGATGAAAAGTATATTTCCATAATGAAAAATGAAAAATGACGAAAAAGTGCTATTTTTTTTTTTTTTTTTTTTTTTTCTACTGTCTGGGAGAATCGAAGGGTGGGTTTTGATCGAGGCCACCGATCGCACGTGTCGACTGGACACGCCCGCGAGGTTCTATCTTCTCGTCGGCGTGAACCGACGAGGCAGAGCTTCTTAATAAATTCTGATAGCTTGGCACGTTTCCAGAGAGCGTATAGCAACAGATAAAGACCGATATTGCTGTATCCGATCGACGGAAACACACAGAAATCCAGTTCCATTTAAAGAAACAACGAAAAAAAAAAAAAAAAAAAAAAAAAAACAAAAAAGCAGGACAAAGTTGCTCAAAATTTGGGGGAAAGAGGGACAAATTTGCGGTGGCGAAGAGGGAACGCGTTTGCACATAAAAGTAGACATTTTTATCGGTGAAAAATTGGTCTCTATCTATAAAGGATCAAGTGATACGTGATCGTGATAACAATCATCCTTTCTCGTGCCTTCACGAGCAACGAATTTCTAAATTCTGTGGTAGAAATATTATTACAAGTATTACGTGACGTATCGACATCCCAGACCGGAAATTTTTCGTCGTTCATAAGAAAATGGCAATCACTCGAAGCTCAAGTCATCTTTTTTTTTTATTCTTCTTTAAGGTACAATGAGAATCGAGCTACGTCCGGACGATTATCGCAGAAATTTTCGTCAATTGAATCGGTTAATTATTCTCTCTCGAGCCATATTTGGTGGAAAAATAAATAAATAAATAAACAAGAATTTGGAAAGCGGAAGAAAACGCGGAGTTTTTGAAAAAAAATATGATAATTTTTGAATAGTTTCTATCGAAATATCAGTTTTCTTCATTGCAAGATTTTTTCTCGAGCAAAATATTCATTCGCTTTGAGACTGAGTTCGAAAAAAAAGAAAAAAAAACGTGATACCGAGTAAAAATGTAGGGGATCTCGATTTATTGTGCAGTGGCACGAAATTTTCACGAGGACTGACCCCCTTAAGGACCGAATCGATGAGAGCTTCACTCTGATTCTCTATTCTCGTGTCTGCTCCTCGTACTTCTTGTCTGTCTTCGCTGTTTTTTCTCTTTTTTTTCTTTTTTTTTTTTTTTTCTTTATAGGTACAGATACATTTGTGTCTGCAGCATTTTCCTTTTTATGCGCCAGACATAACTTCCGGTCTTTCTCCCCAAGGAAATTTGACGTCACTGTACAAATCGTGCAAAACCCGAGCCTCCTATTTTTCCTCGATTTGCATAGATCCCAACAGATTTATATTTCATTCATCACTATTTACGCTTTTCTCAAGGAAAAAAACTTGTTAAAAATTCAATAAACTGGTTGAAAATATACGAAGCAGGATCCGGTGAGCTTAAGGAATGGAAAAAATCGAACCGGAAGACTGAAGGACTAAAAACAAGCGGAATTTATTTATTTTTTTTTTTTCAACCTCGTACTAATTTTTTTTTTCCTTTTCACAACACTTCTCCGAAAAAATTTTAAGTTTCGTCTCTTGGTAGCGTTGAGATGGAGTAAAAAAAAATTAATTAACGGCCGGATGGGTGGCGTTACGTAAGCTGACAGATTCGTTGAATTTTTTAACGAGATGCCTTAAAAAAAAAGTTTTCTTTTTTGCCTCTCGTACGAATGAGAACATCCGTTAAAAGTTTTCCAAAATATTACGAGACGAGATGAATCCTGAATTTTCGTTTATTCATCAATTAATTTCATCGTTTGTTCGTTATAAAAAATATAGCGTAACGTCTCGTTTATAATGCAAATGTTTATTTCGAAAGGAAATTCTATAATTGGTAAATAAAGGTAGGAAAATAAATCGTTTGTTTGTTGTTTACGTTTCTGTTTTTTTTTTTTTTTTCTTTCTTTTTCCAATTGATAACTGAGAGGAAAATATGTACAATTTCGGCGAGGATTTTTTGAATTTCTCGGTTCGTCGGGTTCCCTCAAACTTTTCCCATATCTATGTGTGCATCCTAATTATCAGGGAATAATGAGATCGTTGCAGTTTTAATTTAATTCTCATTCGTAAATGATGAAGCTGAAATTCACGTTGGAAATATTCATCGAGTATCACAACCGATTATGCAAATTTAATTTTCCACTCGTGTCAATAACGAAACGAACCCTTGCCAGAGAGAATGCAGACGAAAAAACAAAGAAAAAAAAAAAAAAAAAAAAACTATCATTGATCTCGTTTATCGTATTATCATCGTCGATGATTGAGAAATATCTCATTAAATCGTTCAGTTACTCCATTAGTCGCAGTTTTAATCAGTAGGCTTTATTACGAAAAAAAAAGTAATCAAATAGCAACAATAATAACGAGATCAAATAAAGAAGAAAAAAGGAGAAAAAAAAACAAAAAAACAAAATTCATTGCGACTGAAACTTTCCATCCTTTCAACGATCCTTCACTTTATACTTGATCATTATATATATACATACTACGCGGTAAAAAAAGTTGTCGTTCATTTCTGACCGAAAAGTACACGTTCAGCTTCATAACGAAGGTACAAAATCTCGTCGTAAGGGAAGGGGCCACGAGTTTCACCAAAGTAGTATTAATATTAACGCTGTGTGTATCTCCAACTTTTATCTCACAAAGTTTTTTCTCTCTCTCTCTCTCTCTTTTTCTTTCGGCCGCAATATGAAAGCCACTGGATTAAATGACGTAAATATATAGATATATTTGAATGTTAAGAAATGAATGTAAAGAGTGAAGCAGCTTAGAAATGCTTTGTTGATAATTAATCGAAGATTAAAATTATCGAATAAAAAGAAAAATATTTGTCATGAAAAATAATGAAGCATTATAAAAACGAATGAAAAAAACGCTTCGATTTCGATCGGATTCCATTGAATAGTCGACTTTTTTGTTCGGAGTTTTTCTTTATTGCCAACAGCCAAAGGTTCGAGATATATATATATATATATATATTTTTCTTTTATTTGTCAAAGTTGAGAATTAGGGATAAGGTTTGGAGAGGAAAGGAAGCCTGATATAAAGTTACGAAACGTTGGACAGCACGATGAAGGATTATGAATTTTGCTCGCGGCTTTGGATGAGTGCAGAATCGCACTAAAAGCCACAGAAGTTTACGATTCGTTTGGTGCCCCCTCGAGAGGAAAAAAAAAATAAAAATAAAAAAAAAAAAAAAAAAAACAAAGTGGAGATATACGAAAACGGGGGTGAACGTATATTTGCGATACGTTATGAAACGTTTGCGACAAGAAAATATCCAGCATTTTCTTAATGAATTTAAGCCGTTCGAACACACATTTTTTGGCCACGTGTTGTCAATAACGTTTTTGAATTGGTGACATTTTTTTTTTTTTTTTTCGATAAGAAATTCGTGAATCGATAAATGGTGGGGAAGAAATGAGGGCGAACGAGAAAATATTGCTGTATTATTTCGCGAAGAAACAAAGATCAAAGTTATCTTTCTCGAGGGACGATACGGTCGGAGATGCAATTGCGAAAGCCTCTTGCGTCTTATTGTCGAGGCAAAACGACGATATACAAGAGAACACGTGCCAAAATATATTTTGTCTGTTTAAAAGCCCAAGAGATAAAGATAAAATGGGCGAGGGAGCAACGGGGAGCGAGAGAATAGTGAAAAATACGAGATAGAAGAAGCGTGAAAGAGAGAGATGGAGATGAAGAAGAGACAGACGTATTACGCAAGACGAGCGTGTAACTATTGATAATTGTGAGCCGCGCAAACACCTCAGGTGCACGAACTAAGTAAAGAGACGTGTGACAGGAGTTACCTGGAAATGCAAATTGCATTTGTGAGTAATGATTAGGCAGCTAATAAGATGATTAGCACGGGTGTTTTACACCTGTGTGGAATAGTATTTGAAAGTTTTGTAATAGAGCAATTTTCAGGTGAAGAAGCTTCGGGAACCGATTAAAGTTCCATTGCGAAATAAACTGAAAATCAATAGGAGATTTTGTCTTTTTTTATTTTTTTTTTTTAATAGAATTTTTCTAAAGATGAAATTTAGGTTTTGAGAAATCTGAATTAATCCATAAAACTTGTTGACACCTTAAGAAACGTTGGAATTTTTTTTTTTTTTTTAAATCAATTATATTTTTTAAAAGGCAGAAAATGGGTGGAAAAGTAAAAGTTGAATTTCGGGGCTGTATGAGGGTGAAAGGTATTTCAGAATCGTTTCGAGGGATGAAATCGGAATTTGAAAAATCTGAATTATGTTCCTGGAGATTCTCGATGTCCTGAAAAATCAATGAATGATTTTTGTCCCTATGAATAAAAATTTGAAAAATGGTGGATAAACTGATGGCAAAGTAGAATTTCGAGCAAAGCAAAAGTTGAATTTGCAAAGTGAAAAACTGAAAGGGTTTCAGAATTTTTGTTTGGCAATGAGAATTAGGTTCGAAAAATTGGAATCAATTTGAACAGTCTCTTCATAATCGATCGAGAGAAGCTCTGGAAGAAAAATTTACGAAGATTCCACATGAAACATAGCCAAAGAATAAGGGCAATAAAGTGAAAGCTGGACTTGAGGGATTACAATGAGGATGAAATTGGAAACGAAGTTTGTTGGAGGTTAGTGCAATCGACATACAATGTTCAACACTTGTAGGTAAATAATAGTTGAAAGTTTAGTGATAGAGCAATTTTGTGCTGAAGAAAGTGTGATCCGTGAAAAACTTGGGATTGCTGGCGTCTTTCGAGCTGAGAGAATTTCGGGGTTTGTTAGAGTTAAAAGCTTTTCACACAGAGACAACAAAAAATGGAATTGAGATGGTTTTGGGGATGGGAAGAAATATTCGGAAGTTTTATGGTTAGGGTGGAATTTGGTCGATGCGTTTGAGGAACTGGAAGGAATTTGAGGTCTGGTGGGTTTGAATAGCTGGAAGGCATATTGTTAAGTTGTTGAGGGAAGGTTTTTAAGAGTTTTCAAGATTATCGGGTTCCAGGTAAGGAATCGAGGATTGGGAGAAGTTGCTCGAAGTTTAGGGTTTTAGAAATCGAAGATCGGAAGGATGAGTATAGTTTTGGTTGTGGAGGATGAGGAATTCGGTTACGAGAGCTGCCGCAGTTACGCGATGACAAAATGTTCTGGCACAGAATGGATAAACTTAACGAATTCCTCTAAATATATATGCGGCACTAAGTGGAGTCACGGGGATCCATTATCAATAATATTACAACACAGTCTTGAAGTGAATCTTCGACGGAATACAGTTGTGGAGCTAGGATTGGGAATGTTGACTGGAAGGTTCGTGGGAATCGAACCGATGCTCTACGAGTTTAGCTCGAAAGGTGAATAACGTTGGTGGCTGCTGCCAAGAAGGTTCGGGGGGAAATGATAGGTTGATGAAAGACCGGGAAAAAATAATGTAAGCGATCATTATTCCGAATTGTATGATGGACAGAAAGATTGGAAGGCCGTTAATTGCGCAATGATTAGATTAGAGAAGTCTGAAGAATCAAGGGTCGACCGGTTTTCCTAAATGGACCATGAAGAAGATGAGAAGAAGAAAAAAAAAAGTAATAAAAGAGCGAACAATTGACACGCTTGAAAGAATGGAGGCGCCTTGAGTGTAGGAGTAAACGAAATTTGCTTGTTTTACGCGAGCCAAAAGTAGCGAACGGTAAAAGAGCACGAAAGGCGTGATGTTCCGGAGGAGTTGAGAGCCCTCGAGTAGCTTCAGGGGAGGGTAAAAGGAGAATAGCGAAATGCGAGCAGATGCTCTTCTCTTGGGGAAACGTATATAGTTGTCTCTTGAAGCAGCAACAGGGTAACCCGGAAGGGGAAGAAAGGCGAGGTCACCAGGCAGAAAGAGGGAAGAGCGAGAGAGATCGAGGACGGAGTTTTGGGATGCAAACATCAAACCTATATGCGCGGTCTGGCGGCTGTTCCGGGCGATCAACGCCTCAAGCACTGGGCTATGTGTTCACGCGATTACGTAACCGCGCACATGCGGGCGAGCAAGTTTTCACTGACTTTCCGCCTTCCAGGCATCTTGGGGACACCGGAAACGCCTCCGTGTTTCGAATCGCGGAATTTCATCCGGATTGGAGAGATATAGGTTGTTGGCAGGTGTCGGAGTTGAAGCACTTGTGCCGGTGTAAAGATTTTTGATGAGCTTCTGCACGACAGATTTCTAACTTGATACCGTTAACAAGAGTCGTTAATTCAATTATGATTTGTAAGACGGTTTATTAAGCGATGACAAATAGCTGATGATGTGCTGCAATACTGCACTAATTGAAGATTTTTTTACACGGAGCGACCGATTAATGATACACTGCCAAGACAACTGACAGGGTGCTATAAAACGAATGGAGCACCGATGACTTCTGGTGGCAGGCTAAAAGTTATTGATACTCATGAGAAGTCAGGTATCAAGAGACTCGGTAGATTGTCGAGACAAGTACATTGACAGCTCTGTCGTATGCTGGACCGAGGTAGTCGGTGTCAAAATAGTATGTCATTTCGTTGAGTTATGAAGTTCAGTAGTTGTTTTGTATTTTGAAAATTGAACTGGAGACTAATTAAGAAATTCTCTTTCGATTGAGCCTGAAATCAGCATGATTGACGGCGTCGTTGCTGAGATGAAACGTTGCGCAGGTTTTTGATGTTATAGGCAAAAAGTCCAGCATCGAATGTGAGCTGCGGATCAAGTTATCGGTTGGTGATGCACTGCAGAACGATGATCAATGTGCTGTGGAACAAACAATGAACTGGTAATGGACTGCAGGCAAGGTTGATGATATGCTGAGAAAGAAATCATAAACTGATAATGTAATGCGAGTCAATTGAGTGCTGTAAAATGAATTATAGGCTGATGATGTGCTGCGAGACCACTAATAATATGCTGCAAAAAAAATCATGAACTTATCATACGCTGCAGAATGAATAATTAATTGTTAATGTGCTGTAGAACTTTTGATACTGTTCTACAGCGAAACACAGCGAATCATTAATTGATATGCCACAGGACGTGATCGGTCAATGATATTTGTGAGAAGCGACACATTGTTGACGTTTTACACAGACTAATAATGTTCCCAGACATCTAATACCCAAATTGATGAAATGCTGTAAGACGCATGAGCAAACGATGATACATTACAGAGCCGTTATCCAAACCATCAAACCAAGAGGTATTTACTAGTGCTAATCACCAATCTTCTCTATCACGAGACTCTTGATATAGTCAATAATCCAACAAGTCTGCCCTAGAAACTATCTCAATTATACGCAGAACACAGTTAGCTGAATGAATTGAATGTACAGATTGCCAACTCTCTTCTCTAGGGCTGTCTGCAAATCGAAATTACCGGAAGTCCGAAGAGCAAAGCTTCAATCTTGTCGGTTTCGAGGGACTCGGCAAATCCGACCATTGGAGCCCGGAGGGTCAGCAAACTAACGAAAGTTACATGGTTCGATTTCGCGTCGATTTCCGTCTCCTCCCTCCCACGGTTGATAAATCCTAGACAGTTTCTTCACATATATGTATACCGAATCGGTAGGTTATTCCAATGTTGAGAGTAACTGGAAGTAGAAATGAGGCGTGGGAATGGAAAATACCACTTTGGATGGGCATTTCCGTGATAACGTTTCGAGGGACCCCCAGGTTTGAACAACTGATTTTTTCATCGTTTTATCCCTTCTTCCATCTCCCGCCGCGGGTGAAATGTGGGGGGGGGGGAAGGCCGGAAATTTGACCAAGATTACTCAGGAGCAATTGTCGCCGGGGTTGTGATTTCCTGAATCGAAGCTCCTCGAAAGGTCTTCCACGTCCTTATCCGACTCGGTCAGATTGTCGGATCGCGTTTCAGTCATCAATTGGTGGATACCCAATTATCCGATGGCGATTGTCCTCGAGGGGATCGTGGTAAGGCGGTTTCACAAGCTAGCAATTAGGATGAGCATACGATCGGATGATTGGAGAATGACTTCATCATGTTCAACATGAAATTGAAGGCTAGAACACAAGCTGACTTACGTAAAACTACTCCAACTCTGTATCCCCAACGTTCCTAACCATGCACTGATCCGACTGTTTCTGAGCAGTTCTTCCGGGAACCAACCACAGTGCAGACAAATGAATCAAGTTGGAGTTATGATACGATGGTAAGGGAATGAAAAGAGGAAATTAATGATGCGATGAAGGACTGCGAGCGCGTAAAGCCCGTTAGCAATGACGAAAGGAAAGCATCGTGAAAAGGGAGTGCAACTAGGTTCGCGGAGTTTGTGGTCAGGGGAGAAGCCTTTGAAGCAGTTTTCAAATGGGCTTGCGACAGAAATATATGTGGCGGAATATGTCTCGACTGTTACGAGTCACGGTTTGCCACTTGCTTCAACAGGCAAAATGGGATTCGGTTGAACATGAAAGAGGAGAATTAGAAGGAGGGAGGATATTAGTAGTGTGCGATAGTTTTGGAAGAAACGACGCAAAGACAAGGAAGTGAGTCGAGGGGAAGGATGAGAAAAAGCATAGAACGGGGAGAGGGGGGGGGAGAGTTGAAATTCTCAGGTTCCCTGGGAGACCCATCGCATGGATTGGATCGGCAACAACCCAGGGATCTATCATTTTTTTTTGCCTCTGGGATCTGTCTGGGCGTCGAAGAGCACGGCATCTAGCAAGACACGCGGAAGAACACACGGAATAAAGTCGTAAGTCTATTTTTACCAGAGGCTAGGAGGTCTGAACTTACGTACACCAACGTTGAAATAATACCTGAGACTTAACGGACGTGTGCACTTCGGAAAGCGGAGAAGGAATGATAAAGCGAAGAAAAAGAGAGTGGGAGAAGGAGAGAGAGAGAGAGAAGTCAAGAGACACGTGGCTTTAGCTAAATCTCAACGCATGCGCAACCACGAAACTCGGCCTTTGTGTGGCGGTCTCTTTTTGTGCACTGCGTTCCAATATATATGATTGTCCTCTCTGACCACTATATATAAAGGCCTATATATAATCCTTGGGTGGGTAGTCCTGATGGTTTCTGGCAGCGCTGAAAACGCTTCTGTCAACTGTCACGGTCCAACAGTTGGTTTCTCATCTAAACTGAGATTACGTAAAAGCGTGATTCTTTTAAAGAACGAAAGCATGTAAGAAACGAGACTTAGCGGATCGAGTCTCTTGATGAGATGGTGGTAAGGTCATAAAAGACGACGGACACTGCCATACATTTTTTAAATGTCATCATAATTAAATCGATTTATTCATTGGATGAAGAAGAAAAAAAAATTTCACGTTAATGATATTTTAACGTGCATGGTCGGATCAACGTCCTATAGCTGCTCGCGGGGAAGTTAATAGCGGCGCACCTGTTTGCACGTAGAATGTCACCGGTAGTTACGTTCATCATATATAACAAAAATATAGGTATAAACGAAGGTATTACTGGGTAAGAGTGAATAAACTAAGAAAAAGAGAGGAGTTCCGACGTTATGATCGCGTGTGCCAACACACATCGTCGAATCTATTAACCCTTGTGACCCTAGTGTGACCTGATCTATCCCCACGCCCTGACGCGCTCTTGCCCACGTATTGGGGTAGGGAGCTTCGTATTGCTTGTAATTCTCAAGGATATTAAAAAAGACGCACCACCCTGCATGGGTATGGCAAATTCGAAGGGACTAAAGATTAAGAAAAGGGGCAAGCATAGATTATTGGAACGATCGATAAAGAACGCGGGACGAGATCATCGTTGAAAATTCATTGGAAACATTTAGATTGTTTTATTCTTTAAAAATAAAATTTCGATAAGCAACAGAGGGTATTAGAAATTCAAATGAATGAGAAAGAAAATAATTATTTCTGTTTGTTTCTAATTTTATTCAACTCTATAAAGATAAGAGGATATGATTTATGCGGACTGTACGATTGGCTGCACTTAAAGTGCGTTCTATGGTCCATTCGTAATAGCATATTTACACGAGGGTTAAGAAACATGAGGAAAAGCAGGGTGGAAATGGTCTTTATCGTGCGGAAAACGCAAATAGCTCCTTTGCGCATATATCCCCAGGAGGTTAGTGAGTACTTTTACTGTTTAGTGGAGTAAAGGTGGTAGAAACACGCACGCAATGTCTCGAAGACTCCGAGGAATATATACACCTACATATATATATATGCAGTAGGTTAATATTAAATAGCGACCTGAATCCACTGTATAGCCATTATACATATATTTACCATGCATAAACATCGTCACATACGTATTCACTAACGATTCCATACGTATACATTCGTAAGAGTACAGAGTGTCGCGAAATTGATGTTTCAGATACGGAGAAGAGTTGGAGCATGCAATTCCAAAGAGAAAATTATTTGAAAGTTTTTTTCTGCGATCCACCGTTCGAGAGATATCAATCAATTGGTTTTGTGGCCAATCCCGTGCGGCGCAACTAAGTGGGAGGAGCAAGCACGCTTCCCCCACTCCGCGCTCGGGCTGCATTCGACCAATCAATGAATATTTCGAGAACGGTACATCGTAGAGAAAAATGGCAAAGGAATTTTCTCATCGTAATCGACATATCTAACGTTTCCCAAAATATCGAAGCACGAGTTTGAGGACACTCGGTGTATATGGATTAAAACGATTTTGACACGAAAGTACGTGTACAGAGTCAGCTTAAATTTATTGCACACGCGTGCAGGCGCTCAGACGTTTTGGCATCACGATCCATATCCCCCATATCGCGTACGCTTCCTTGCTTTATAGTCATTATCACGGGAGATAATAACCCCCGAGGGTAACACATCACTGACGAGCGTTACGCGAATAAGAGAAGGAGGAGAGACAGATAGCGAGTTGCCATGTTATTAATCATGAAATATGCGGGCTAATAATTTACAAATAAAAACCATTATTTTCTTCACTGTCGTTAGTAAATTTTCCAAGTATAAATATCTAAAAAAAAAAAATTTTTTTTTTAAATCATTAATTAAGTTTGATCGAATAACCAAGATAATAAATATATAAATAACGATGCTCCTTCTCGCATAGTCGCGTCATCATTCGTTTGTTCGTTACTTATATACGAACTTCTGTTTCTGACTCACCTTGAGCCACATCCTAACGCGGTTATCAAGTGGCCATAAGTTTCTAACCGGTCACATCAATACGCACACACTGCTTATTTATTAATCAAGCCATCAATATGTATGTTAAAAAAAAAAAAAAAAAAAAAATGTATGCCTGAAACAGGAGAAAAAGGGTCGTGAGCTTACGACCGAAACTACTTGCCAATTATTCATTCAAATATCGAATAGTTTCAAGAAAATAATAAATTATATCGAGAACAGTATTAAAAAAAAAAAAAAAAAAATTATGAAAAATTTCTTAAAAAACCCAAAGTGCAAATAAATTGTGAAAAAGATTAAATGTATAACGAAAAACAATGAAAATATAACAACGAAATAATAATTCGAACGGGTTTCACCAAAAATTCAATAAAATTCGATTGAATTTTGGAAAAAAAAAAAAAAATTCAATCAAATTGAAATTGATATGAAAAATAATGTGATTACGAAGCAAAAGTGCGAATAATATTGGAGAAAATATAACGTTTAATCGTTATAACCTCCAAAACGCTGGAGCAATATCATTGAAATTTCAATATTTATGAATCTTTACGGATTCAACGTGATCCAGGATGAGGGTTTGGGGATTAAGGAGCTATTGGACAATAAATTGGATGCAGTTGTGACTTATGTGCCAAACTTATAGACAACATTCTCGATCCGTGAACGATCGGCGAGAAATATTCCTTCGAATATCTATACGCGCATGTATTTATGTGTACATAATGCATCTGGGCGCCATGTTACACTCGTAACCGATACCGAAATAACCGTAACTGAAGTTTATATGCCAAAGTAGATGAAGAAGAAGACGGAGGAGGAGAGGTGGAATTTATTATGCACTGATGTTCGATATATATTTGAAAACATAACTTCAGCATGGGACGTTAAAATTGCAAAGTTTCCTTCGCGTCTTTTTGAGCCAGTAAAAAAAAAAAAAAAAAAAAAAAAAAAAAATCGTAATCCTGTTTCAGGCAGCGATCAGAAAGGGGAAGAGAGAAAGGGAGAAGGCGAGAGTGTTCGTATTACGTAGCGAGATCTCGCGGATGAATCTTCTCCTCGACTCTCGATTATTTCTCGAGCTCGTGACTGGAGCATCTCGTGACTTTCCCTCCGGGCGATTTCCACTGTACACACGTATTTCATATCTTAATTTCGTAACCGAAAACCAGTGAAACCGGGATAACGAGAGAGGGAAAAATCATTCATGAAAAAAAAAAAAAAAAGAAAAAAAAATGCGTCGACTGAATCTTGTTATGTGAGATAATTGAGGCTAAAAAAGAAAGAACAAAAAAGGTTATTGAACATTTTTTTTTCAAATGGTAAACCATCTATTATAATTGAATGAAAAAACGTGTTTATATTTGTATTAAAAAAAAAAACTCATAAATCATTACGTTGAATATAGCTTTATGTATGAAATATTATTGGGATTTGTGTTC
Source organism: Campoplex nolae (assembly GCA_037893425.1). Classification (NCBI taxonomy): domain Eukaryota; kingdom Metazoa; phylum Arthropoda; class Insecta; order Hymenoptera; family Ichneumonidae; genus Campoplex; species Campoplex nolae. The sequence continues at coordinate 1,714,699 of JBBLXU010000299.1, read as the reverse complement.
GAGTATTTCTGCATGAGTTTTGACTTTCGTAATAAAAAATTACAGAAACCATGAGCGAGAGAGAGAGAGAGAGAGAGAGAGAGAGAGAGAGAAACTGAAGTGATTGATCGAGTTTTTATTAATGCTCAATAAGCTTCCTTGAAGTGAATTAAATAATGAAGAATTTTACTAAACTGCGTAATTCGAATGACGCTCGAATCAGTACGCAAGCAAAATATTCAACGGGAACATAAATGATTGATAAGGAAAAATGTATTAAAAAAAAAAATCGTACAGATTACATATATATTTTCCTTCTCAAATAAAAACAAATGACTGAAACATTCGAGAAGTTCTAACGAAACTCTGACAAAACGTTTTTTTTTTTTTTTTTTTTTTTTTCAACTCTTCAAGAATTTTTATCTTTTCTTTCTTTCAAATAAACTCACCATTTCGAGGGTGAAAATAAAATTTTAAAGCGAGAACAAAATCTAATGAAACAATGAAAATATTTGCATTCGATTCGTAATTACCACAAACTTGACTTTTTCTAGAATTTTATCAATTTTTTTCTTTTTTTTTCTTTTCTTTTTTCCCCCAACAATTTGAATCAATCGCGATAATTAATCATTTTTGAAGAAAGACGAAGCAATAGATTCTCGTCATTATCATCGCATCATCAACGCGCGATTTCAAGCGCAATAAAATACTCAAAAAAAAATTTTATTATTCGTTATCGAATCTCTTGAGAAGTTATTTTCCACGAAATCCCATTATTTTTTACGTTCGATAATTTCAAGCAATTGGAATAATTTTCAATCGTCAATTAAAGAGAAGCAAAATATTCTCGTTTTTATTGAAATATAATTCAATATTTTCGAGCGAATATAAAGCCAGTATAAAATGAAATAAGAATAATGATATTTGAATTCGTGGTAATTTAGGATGTAGAAACATTGGGGAATAGATAACTCGATAAGGTTTCGCTATATTACCCTTTATCGTTTGTATGCCCCTAACGGGAGAGCATTTGTACGAAGATTTGACGATAGTACCGTTGGGATTTATCGAAGTCCCGGTTTTGAAACGTGAGGAATCACAATGAACGTATCAAGAGCATTGTGCGCTGTTGGTTAACGCGTAATCTCGTTTGGGAGTATGAATTATTTCACTTTGTACTCATATTTACAGAGGCTTTTAACAAAATAAACGAAAAGAGAAAAAAAAATTTTAAAAAAAAAAAAAAACGAATAGAAATGTAAGGCGAGAACAAAGGAGTCCGGATAATTGAATGAAACCATTCGTAACGAGTTTTATTCGCAGTGGCGTTTTCCACAGTAATAATAACAATGAATTTTTTGAATTATTATATTTCAATCGAAATCATTTTTTCTCAAAATTATCTCATTTCTATTTTCCAATATCTTTTGAAGAATTTAGCTCTCTCTCTGGAATATAAAAAAATAATGATAAAATAAAACGTATACAAAAATATTACGTCTGTGTTGGAACGATTGCAAATCTGTGGATTTAGCACGTTTCGTAAAAATGTATGTGAAAAAAAAAAAAAAAAAAAAAAAAAAAAAAAATTTACCACGACGTCAATGTTCGAAAGATCGTGTGTAACTCGGTCCAGGCTCATTGCCACCGAAAATCGTTCGTCGCTCGATAGTAAACCCATTTTAAAAACACTCCGCTTCATCAGTGTATGTTCTTACTTGTGACGTGTTAACTTGAAATTATTGGAGGTCGAAACCTCTAGTCTCAAATAAATTTTTTAAATTACTCGAAGGTTTAAACCAAGTCTTCAAATAAGAATCAATCAATCAATCAATCTCTCTCTCTCTCTCTCTCTCTCTCTCTCTCTCTCTCTCTCTTTTTTCTGTTTTCTCATTTTTAATTAACATATTGACTGGAAAAAAGAAACATGCATCGCTCCGGGGAAGGTCAAGCCGAGATCCCATCTTCATCCGTTTAAGGCATAACCGTAGGATGACGCATCCGACGTTTATTTTATTCGAGCATGACGAATAACAACAACAACAACAACAATAATAATAATAATAATAATAATAATATTTATCGTAATGTATTGCATTCTTGAGCATAGGAAAATTTCATAAGTTATCAATAATAAGGATATTGAATATTGTTATTGATCAAATTGTGTTTTTTTTTTTTTTTTTTTTTTTTTTTTTAACGAAGTTTCGTTTCAGTAAAAAAAATTTTTTTTTGCAATATACAAAAATTTTTTGGCTGAAGAAAAAAAAAAAATTTTCTTTTGTTCAATACGTGCAACGAAATATTTGAATATTTCAACAAAATGATGTTTTTTTTTTAGTGTAAAATTTATAATTTTCGTATTTTTCGAATCGATAGATAATTATTAGATGAGTGAATAAAACGATAATAAGGGAAAGGAGGGGAGGGGGGGGGGGGTTGGTAAAACGGTAAATCCGTTGCGATTCGGATCGAGAAATACGAGAGATCTCGATGCTCGTGAAGCGAGGACTCGTTCGAGAGAGCGTCGACGAGTTATCTCAAAACGGATAATTCGTTGATAATTTAAATTGACGAAATAAGCCAATAAGAAAAATGAATTTTCTTTCGAAAAAAAAATGGTTTCATCGTCGCATAAATATTTGTTTCGTCGAATAGAATGAAAATTCACGGTCGTTTGTCACGAAAATGGAAGAAAATTTTCTTTTGCTTTTCGTAGCGTTGAGCGAACGAAAAATTGCAAAATATCCTCATTATCGCCTCGATCATCACGGACTATTTTAAGCGACATACTTTTTCCTGTACGAGTTATCGGTAACGAGACAAAAAATTTTCCAACGAAAAGATACGAAAAAAAAAAAAAAAAAAAAAAAAAAATTTTATTTACGTTGGTATTTTTCTATGTCGAGATGAAATTTGCATAAAAGCGATAGCGCAAGTGGAGAGAATTGTTTCACGAAAACAAAACAAAAATGTTGTTTCGTGGCTTATGAAATATGAAAAAAAAAAATGAAATGATTTATGCTTTTCCCGCGGATAGGCTCGTCTCCTGCGTCACGAGGACGATTCGTGAGGTTTTTTTTCTTCTTTCTTTCTTTATTTTTTTTTTTTAACAAAATCCAACGAAATAACGTCAGTGCTAAAAAGAAACAAAAAAATGACGACGACTCCCGAGAATCGAAGGAAACTCGTGTTTGATTTTTTTCCCAACGCTATATATATTCAACGCTGAATAATAAATCGTTAAATTAATCGAGGGACAACAAGTTTTTTTTTGCCCATCTCTCGTCTTCGAAAAGGCGCTGTTTAAACTCACGAGTATCGCAACACTGGCATTTCTTGATGCAATTTTTTTTTTATTTTTTTTTTTTTTTTTTTTTTTTTTTTTTTTTTTTCAGAACCAAAACTTTCGACGAATATTCAAACGAAATCGAAATATTTCGCGTTATAGGGGAAAGTTATGGGGAATCTAACGATAGTAACGATATTCGGGGGTTCTTCATAAATCAAAAAAAAAAATTTCAATCGCTGTTATATGATCGATTTCGCAAATTTTAAAAACAGATGATTTTTCGACGAATTTATCGTTGAAGCTTGCGTGATCGAAGGAAAAATCGGAAAAATTCGTTGCTCAAAAAAACGAATTCGAATCGATGACAAATGAATAAATGGTCGACGATTCGTCGGATTTTTTTTTCCGTCGCGTCGAATGAATTCGTTTCCAAAAAACATTTGTCCATTTCGACAAAATTTTTCTCTCTTTTTTTTTTTCTTTTTTCGAATCTCACTTTTCAACGTTATTTAATTCAAAATTTAAAAAAAAAAAAAAAAAAAAAAAAAAAAAAAAAAAACACAATAATTCGAATGAATGTTCAAAAAAAGTGTGAAAAATTCGTAATTTTTGATGAATTATTCTGAAATTTTGAAACGATGGAAAAAAGTAAAATGTTCGAAAAGAATCAATATGATAAAATTTTATTAAAATTATTTTTACAATTATTACGATTGAATATAAATTTGTTGCGAGAGACCGAAGAACGAGCTTCATTTTCATCACGATAAAACCTGAATTCGGCGGTCGGCGTTGGAAGGAAAAAAAAAAAAAAATTTCAGCAACGATTATCAATAACGAAGTAAAGCAGGAAAAAAAAAAGAGAACAAAGAAACGAAAATTCGTTGTAAAATGAAAAGAAAAAGAGTTTCGAGACAGGATTACAATTCTCGTACCTTTCGAGGCTCCGGAGCGTAAATACCGGGCAACGGTGCGAGAAGATGCAGGCCTGCGGGATTTGGAATACCGGAAGCCGGATGTCCAGGCGGTATTGGCAGAGGAACGAGTTTCAAGCCCCATGGCAAATACCAAGGTGCGGTGTGATGCATCCTTGACCGAAAAGAGTGCCTTCTCCTCACCGAATAAAATCCTTTTTCAGCTTCGAGGAACGAAATATCGAGTATTTCAACAGATTTAACTCCTTTTTTTTGTTTTTTTTTTTTTTTTTTTTTTAAAAACAAACAAGCGGATCCATCGATCGGGAGCAACTGAATCGTTGTAAAAATCGATTGCCCAACGAGGAACCAACCGAAAAATTACGAAACGATGATTTATTTGTGTTTTATTATTATTATTATTAAATTTCGAAAAAAAAAAAAAAAATTTATTTACATGACACGATTTCACGCAAAAATTTAGTTCGGTGTAGTACGAGAAGATAAAAAAACGAAGCAAATAAATCGAAGTGAAAGAAGGATCGAGGTCCCCGGTGAAGATAGTGATTATTTATTTATTCTCTAATAACATAGACGATCCTCTATTCATATATCGTAACAGAGCGTGTCGAGTTCACGAATAATTGACACGCGTGTTCTTTGATCACAGCGATTAAGCGTTCGTTTTTTTTTTAATTTTTTAAAATTTTTATTATTTTTATTTTTCCTTTTTTATCGTTACCGTTTGTCTCGTAACGTTGAGATTGTTATTTAGAGTCCTTGATCGAAATGGTTATGATCGAGAGGCTGGGGGGGGTGGGATGGAAGGGGGGAGGGGGGCGGCGGGGGATAAAATTGGTCAATTCGAATCGGTGCAATAATGCTCCGGGTGCGATTAATCACCTTGGCATTTGGAACGATAGAGCCGGAACTCGATATATTATTTAAACCTCCTGTCACTCTATTTTGATAACATTTGAAATAACGATTAAAAGATCCATTCGATGATACGAAAAAAAAAAAAATTAAAAAAAAAAAACACAAAAAAAAAGGCCGGTGTTATTTGGTCAACGATTATAACGGTTTTATCGAGTTATTCGAGGAGTCACCGTCGTCTGCGTCTAATAAATAAAACGATCAATCGTCGATTTTTAATTCGAGGAAACAGTTATTACGATTTTTTTTCAAATCGTCTTCGGGCGACGAAAATTGCTCGTGACCTTGGGCTGAAAAATTCCTCATATCGCTCAATTATCGCAACCGTTTTTGGATGTTTGATGAATGAATGAAAAAAAAATATATGCATATATATATTTTTTTTCTTCTGCATTTATTCCATTTTCGTTGCTGTTTTTAGAGGTTAGAATACTTTTTTTTTTATTTTTATTTTTTTTTCGTTTTTATTTCATCTCTCCACTCTGGAACACGATTATTTCGTCGATACAATTTATATCCCGATCTGTTGAGAGATTTAAACGCGTATTTTTATCATTTGATTTGATTTATTAATCGTTCATCAATGATTTTTATTCTACGAGGGGATTGAATGGAATAAAAATGCACGGCAAAAGTTCTTTGTCCGACGTGCACGCCACGAGCGCGCCGCGACGACTGAACTAACGCGAACCGCCGCTGCCTACACGCGCCACAAAGCACATGGCGGGGCGAGCGCGCACCCCGCGCGCGCCAACACCGCTAAGGTGAGAGAAAGAGAGAAGAGAGAGAGAGTATTATGAAAACGGCGCGTGACTCCGTGCCTACGATAAATCTAACTCTCTTCCGAAAGGGAAAAAAAAATTAAAAAAAAAAAATTAAATTTTTTGTGCATTTTAATAAATTTATACCGAATATACTTCCCATCGAATTGGTAATATTTTGGAATGTCAGTTCCGAGAGTTTCGAGAGGGAATCGATTCGAACTTTGAAATCTGCACATGTCAGAATCGAATTTTTTTTTTTTTTTTTTTTTTTTTTTTTTTTTCGTGTTGCATCAAACGGAGGATTATTATTTCGAAGAAGTTCGTTGGGTTCATCGATGTTTTTTTTTTTTTTCGTCAGTTAATAAAATTTTCAAGAATCGTTCGCAAGAGTTAATGAAACTGATCGAATTTCGAATATTTATACAAAATTACAATCGTCTTTGCTCATTTGTTTTTATAGCTTTATTTTTTTCACGACAAAAAGCACATTTTCACTGTAAATAGTGAAAAATTCGAAATAATATTTTATTGATTCAGTAATAATAACTGATTTAATTATTTTTTTGTAACAATTGATAAGAAATTTTTGTTTTTCACTGATCGAATAGCTTGTGGAATAGTCATATATCCATAATTTTTTTTATCAATAAAAAGCGATTTTCGAATGGATTTTTTTTTATCTCGCTCTTTTCGTTGAAATAAAAATTTCGTTCATATCCGTTGAAAAATTGAAATTCTACGATCGATCGACGGATTAAATTTTTTGTTCGAGAATGTTTCTAATAATAAAATTGTAGAGTGAATAAAAATTCTGAATGATTTCAAACGAATCGATTTATTAACCGTAAAACATGAAAAAAAAAAAAAAAAAGAAATAGGAATTTGAAATGAATTTTGACATTTACATCTTTTGTTTAAAATATCAAACAACATATTGAAAAAAGAAAAGAGCCGAGTTTGACTGGCGTTGATTTTCATTCGGACTTTCGCAATTGTTTACGGTGTATAACGCGAAACAAGGAAGGGGGCGGGGGGGAAAGAGAGAAAAGGGGCGATTTGATCCGCAAGGTGAAAGGGACGAAGGAAACGAAAGGGAAACGTGGAAGCTGCGAGCAAGTGTGACATGTCTGACAGGAATTCGCTCTCTCTCTCTCTCTCTCTCTCTTTCTCTCTCTTTGTATTTAATTCGTAATACAGGTTGACGAGTTTAGAGATAGTGTAAGTAAAGCGTAATATCGTAGAAATAAAGGGCTTGACTATTTCTCCAATAATTAAATATCGACGAAGGCTTTGTGACGAATATTTAATTTACTGGTTAACATTCTGATAGAAAAAAAAAAAATAAAAAAAAAAAAATTGATTCCAATGTGAATGAAAATGTGTCATTAACGTTGAAGAAACGAACGAATTATTTTTCAATTAATTGACGAATTTCGATCAATGAATTTTTTCTCTCATTCATTTCGGATTGAGCTCGCTCATATTTTTTTCCCTGCTTTTCTTCTAATTCGACTTTTCATTTTCACCTTTATAAGGGATGTAAAAATGTGATGAAAAAAAAAAAAAAAAAAAAAAAAAAAAAAGGGGCAGCAGAATAAAATCTCTCGATTCGCTGAATCTTGATTCTTTCTCTCCATCTCTCGACTGCCAATTTAAATGGCCGGAGGATCAAGCACATTTTTTTTTCTCACATTTTTTTTTTTATTTCTCTTTCTCGTTCTCACCGCACTCCGGTGCTTATCGTCCCATGAGAAATCGAGGATTCTCTTGGGCTTTGCTCCACAGACATAAAACCGAAAATTGTCTTTTTATCCCATAGAGGCATCCGGAATATAATTATTCGAGTAACTTCGATGGTATACGCGATGAGAGAATTACTTTTTTTTTTCACTTTTTATTTTCTTTCGAAACTGCATTCTCATCGAGGATGCAAATTTTGAAAAAAAAAAAAAAAAAAAAAAAAAAAGTAAATTCAAAAGATATCGACGTCAAAGTACCGAGTGAGTTTATTTTTATTAAATCATGAAGAACAAATAAATGCTCCAAAATTATTTTTTGTTTCCAAAAAAAAAAAATGTTTAAAATTTTTCTCATGATTTCTGAAAAAAAGGTTCGAAAATGATTTTCATTGTTTCGAAAGAAAAAAAAAAAATAAATAAATAAATAAATAAAACGACCAGAAATTTTGTTTCCAAAATGAAAAAATTTTGGAAGCTATTATCATGGTTGGCAATGATTTTTTTTTTTTTAGGGTTTAAAGTGATTATATCTTTAAAGAGAACTGCAGCAAGGTAGGAAGGAAAAATATTTCGAAAATTTATTGATTTCACGAAGATTGGGATGTCTTCTCGTAGACAGCGAATGCGAGACAGAGGTGAGGACGACAGGATAAAATAAATAAATAAAACCGAAATAGACAATTAAGTGGACCAGCGTTCCAAATGCGTTGCTTGGCATCGTTGAACCATCAATTAACGTCAAGCTCGATCTTTCGCTTTTCTCGCTCCGCGGATATTTGTGTGGCTGCTCATGCCCCTTTGTACACGTGACACTATAACAAGTTTACACCGGCGCCATTTTAGCGATTTTCATGCCTCGAATTATTCAAAAGCTTTGCAGCACCAAAGAAGCAAAATACTAAACAATCTCGAGACCTTCTTTGTTTTTCATCATCTCAATTTTCAGGTCGTCTCGTTCCTTTCAATTATCGTTCCAATATAATTATTGATATTATAATAACTGAAAAAATTGAAAATTCAGTAAAAAAAAAAAAAAAAAAAAAAAAAAAAAAAAATAGCTGTCGATCGATGTTTCCATCATTTTTTCAAAACGATAAAAAATTCGAGTTCATCGAGATTCTTCCCATTTTTTTTTTTTTTTTTCTTTTCTTCATCTTTCGAGTGTTTCATTTAGTAAAACAATGAAAAAGAAAAAGAATAGCCTCAGGAATCACTGACGGATCGTGTGTACAATTACAATATTTATAGTACGACGACAATCGCATTTTGCCGCATCGTCGACTTCACGCTATTTGGCATAAAACTCCAAAGTCTCGACGAAACTTGGGATCTTCTCTTTATCTCTCTCTCTCTCTCTCTCTCTTTCGTATTCGTAGACACACGCTATCAATTAATGCCGGCTAATCACGCCCGATTAACTTGCACGCTTCGTCTAAGGCCCCCCATAAAATCGTCTCGAAATAACGTAATTAGTGTTCTGTCTCCTATTCTTGAAAAATAATTATTTATTAAGTTATTTCTTCAGCAATCCTGAATGAGCACCGATCTTATGTTTTTTTTTTTTTTTTTTCTTTTCTTTTTTCCCCCCAAGTTCCGGCAAAGTATTTACAAACAAAGCTTCACCGAGGCTCGCTACTCGATATTCGCGCACCGGAATTTTGGTTTCTTTTCAAAATTGTAGAAACTTCATGAAAATTTTTTAAATAATTGATTTTTTTTTTTTTTTTTTTTTTTTTTTTCAAGTTTCTCAAAGTATTCACAATCGTCTTACTACGTTTTTAGCACTTTTGAAATTATTTATTATTCACTATTTTTAATCATGAATTCCGACAAATTTTTATTTTTTTATTTTTTTGATTCAAGCTACAGCGAAGTATTTGGGAACGAAGCTTCACCAAGATTCGAGAGATTCAAAACATTGAACGTGACCAAAAAACTTGAAAAAGAACAAAAAAATCGATTTTTATTTTTTTTTTTTGTTGTCACGTCTCAGCGAAGTATCTATCAACAAAATGAGGCTCAGGTTTAGATCTACTTCTCAATAATTTCGTACGAGAATTATGATTTTCGTCGAATTATCGTACTCGATCAAGAAATTTCAAAAGATCGATTTTTTTTTTTTTTTTTTTTTTTTTCCTTTCGAGAGTAGCAATTTCGTTGGCGATCAACAGAAGCGTAAGTGATTTTGAAAAAAAAATTTTATTACCGCGGTAGCCACTGTTTCTGGTTAATTATTATTTTTTTTTTTTTTTTTTTTTTTTTTTTTCGAAAGAGAGAGAGAGAGAGAGTTATGGGAACGCGATAAAATTCTACAAGGTGGGAATAAGATAGAAAGAGAGGTAGAAAAGCAGCTGTCGTCGTCACGTCAGACGGGCGGAGGGGCGAAAGTAACCGCATATAGAGCGTGATTGCGAATCTCACAGCGAGAAGAGACGGCGAGCGAGGCGCGTCTCGGCATTTGTGCATTTTCCACGCACACGCAAACACACACACACACACACACACACACAGACACACACACGTGAATAAATTGTGGGATAAATGGAAATGTAGAAGCTAGAAAACGCCCGCCGGATTATTTACCGTCGGGCGTTATTCCGGCGCTTGTGTGAAAACGCCGTGCCGAATAATGCCGTGTGAAAGACGCGAGACTGATTTGTAAGCGTGCACGATAAAGTTGATATTCGCGTTCTGAATCTAAGAAACTTTATATATATAAATATTTATATTTATATCTTGAAAAAATTTCTAAATCCGAGTTTCATTTCTTTTGGTTTTATAGTGATTTTATTATTTGACGAATAAAATTGCGATGGGGATTTTGGAATTTTTTTTATTAGGAAAAAAATAAAATAAATAAATAAAAAATATAAGAGCAAATTGTTCAATGGAAAAACATCTGTCGAGTCTCGATATGAGAAAAGAATTTTGGGAGAAGAGTTACGATCGAATAGCGACGGGTAGACACGCCGTGTGTTGTATACTGCTGCGGAGATGCTTCATACTCAGGGATTTCAGTATCAGTAGAAACCCCCACGAGGCCTGGTGCACATATTAAGTTAGCGCGACACGCGATTCCTGTCACTGGCGTTGCAGGTAACGTCTGACCCGTCGTGAGCTCCAAAATTTCGATTAGAACGCTTGAAATACGAAATACAAGATACTTTTTCTGTTCTTACCCGATCATTGATTGTCCAGTTCTTTTTTTTTTTCGTTAAAAATTACTTGCGATAGGGATCAAGCGATTTTTTACGAATTTATGACGATACGGTGAATGTTTTGCCAATTTTTCAACGATATTTCCCAAAAAAGTAGTCGAAATCAGGCAGCTCTTCATCAGGATGCGGGAACAACTGCCCCTTAAACGCGCTATTTTGGATGGAATAATTAGGAAATTTCGAAAAGATCCAAATTTCTCGAGCGCTAAATTTTAACATTTTTTTCAACGACGATGCATTTACAAAGTTTCGTCGCTTCATTGATGATTTTTTTTCTAAAAAAAAAAAAATAGTCAGAATCAGGCAATTGGCAGAGATCCTTAAATGCGCCATTTGGAATGCGAAAATTTGGAAATTCCGAAAGAATTTTGAGTTCTTAAGCGCTAAGTTTCAACATTTTTTTAATACCTACACTAGAAGTCAAAGTTTCGCGTCGCTTCATCAATAATATTTTCTTAAAAAGTAGTAAGAATCAGACTGGTACGCAGGGCCCCTTAAAAGCGCTATTTCGGAAGTTCAAACGTGAAAATTTCGAAGCGAGAATCGAAAAGAAAAAAAAAAACGAGCCGGGAAACCCCCCGGGGAAGCAGAGTTTGCACATTTGATTTGAAGTTTCCGTGAAGGGATAGAGACCGAGACCAGTTTTGAGGTTAGTTTTGCGCGGCAGCCATTTCGTGTCACCGACAAAACGAGAGAATGTGTATGCTAACTTCTGGGAAGATCAGAAGTCTGTGAATAAGAGGGTTATGGCGTATGGAGAACCGGAAATGGGGCTCAGTGCGGGGGTGATGGATTCGCGATACCACATGAGTATTTCCGTTGGTCGCTAGTCCCAGATACTACCAACGGATAGTCGCAGGAAGCCTTCCGGAGTTTCGGAGCTTTGGATGCTCCGGGTGAAATACGAGTGCGGAAGGCCGGTAACGCGAAGGTACGTCGGCATCGTCGGGTTATAAGCAAAATGTACAAACATAGAGGCAACACGCTAGTCCAAGTGGGTTTAGGCCTTGGCTTGGTGTCTCCCGACACTCTCACGAGCAATTCGGTATCTTTTACCGCAATGCAGAACATTGAATTTCCAGAACTCGGCTCGGTTCGCCCCCCAACCCAGGTCTAAAGCCGTTGAGAAAAGAACACAAGGCACATTCGCATAACCAAACTAGGGAAGGAGTGGATAAAGGCAGCTCGGTGGAGATCGCAGTTGGGATAGGTCGTAGTGAGGACAAACGTCAGACACTCTTTCCCGTCGCATCTGCTCGCCCATCTTTCTTTCGTGGCGTAGAGCCCCCGCACCCTGCTACCACCGAATCCCTGCTCCGTCACCCTGTACTCGAAGCTTCCGCGCCAATCTTCTTTCCGGAACTATCTCTTTCTGGCATTCTGACGCTTTCCTACTTCTGTTTCAATGTTGCTGTTCGTTCGAATGATCTATGGTTTGTTGGGATTAACCTCTGCGTGTATTTGACGCGTTGTTGATCTTTTTGGCCGTGTTTAACTCACTCGGGAATTTTAAAACGTTGGTGGAAGTCGCCCTAACCCAGTTGGGTGCTGATGTCGAAAAGCTTCACCTTTAACCCTAGCTTCCTGGCGAATTGTTCTCTCAACTACTGTTCCCACTTTAGAGATGCGTGAATGAACATCTGGTAACGAGCCTGATCACTGGCATCGATAAATGTTGAAATTAGTTTCCATCGTTATTCAAAGACCGGAGGCTAAACCATAAAGCCACGTAAGTCGAGGTGAAGAGTCCTAAAAATGGATAACTATGCCATTCGACTTGGGATAGATCCGAAGAGAACGCGTGCGCAAATAGGGAAAGTGTTAATCTCGTGAACCGGTTCGATATACGTTGGGTTGCGAGTACCAAACTGGGGTTAGTGGACTATGGCAGTATGTGGCATTCGTGGCATTCGCATTGGCCCCGGAGCGTTTAGTATTTCCATTTTAGTCGGTGTAACGCACGCGAACGCAGCCAGCCGAGTGTAGCGATAGAATTGATAGGCCGGGGTCAGAAGGGTTCGCATCAATGCAATCATTCGACACTCCGCTGCTATCGTAATCCACTATGCGGCGGAAAACGCGGCGTTCTATTAAGCTTATCGAGGCTGTTAGAGGGGGCGCGTTTACCGGAGCATGGTGGAAAGTTGAGGATGAGGATAAATGCGGTTGGTTGGTCCAGTTTTGAGGGTAACGAAATGTGCGTGAGAAATTTACAGTGAGGTCAGCGGGTGTCAGCGCCTGGGACGCTTGAATTGTTGATGTCGCTGTAGGTTCCGTTAATTCTGATTGGGTTGGATGTCGATATTCAAGTAGTTTACCGAATGCCAGATATGCGAAAGATTCTCGAAAGGTTTGTTCCAATTACGAAGATGCTTCTAATTGTACCAATCCCAGCATCCCGTTGCTAGACCGAAGTGTGACCGATGTTTTAACAATCTTAGTTGGAGCAATAACTCTCGGGGGAAGATCACCCGGATAAAAAGGAATCTGGCAAATCAAGGCATCTCCGGAGAGACCAAAGATGATCAAGCGTAGCCAAAGCTAACCGAGGAATGGAAGAAGCTGCAAAAGAGACTTTTCTCGAAGCATCGGGCTACCGGTACAGTTGGCAATTGGCAAGTAAGACAAATGCGGCGGGACGGAAATTGGCCGTGGTTGAGAGATGAGGCAAGGAGCGAAACGAAAGAGGATCACAGCGTGGACGCTCTTATTGGGCTGTGTTGCTGGACCGGTCGCATCACAGAAGCATACTTTTGGCCGATGTTGTAAAGCAGAGACGAATAGAGACGATGAGGAACGAGTTGGCGTAGCCGTATAGTATGGGAACGTGTGCGTGTGTGTGTGTGCTGCTGCTGCTAAAGGGATTGCCTGGCTATAGATGCTCTGCTCAACGTATTCGGTGAGTAGATGAAACGGAATGGTGGTATGGAACGCAGAAGGGGGAGAGCCAGGCAACTGGGTAGAGTATATTAAAGCAACACTATACAAATGCTCCCCTTTCTACGTACAGAGTGTCCCAAAAGTAGAGCATTTACTATCTCGAATAATCAGCAGATTATGAAACTTCCAAGACATTCTGAGGCATTATTCTCCATAACGGAGCATAAATGTCGTATCTGTGAATCGAAGGTATCCAGAGAGCGTTGCGCTGCGAGCAGGAAGTGTGGGGTAATCAAACTCTGTAGCCGTGCTCGATGAGCGGTGAATAGGCGCAGGTGTCATGGCTCCACTGGCGCTATTTCCACTTCCTGGACCAGCGCACATGATTGAGTGGTCCAAATTAGTTGTTATCTCGTTGAGATAACATCATAGAGAAAACTAGATAATAAGCTTCATCTTTGGGGCTCTGGGACGTAGCTTCCTCGGGTTTTTATTTTTTTTTAAATTATTATCGCGAATTCTCTGACAGACTGTACGAGACATACATAGACTGGGAATGGATGGTATTACGGAACCGAGATCTGTCTCGTGTTGGATGAGGATGGCAGAGTGCACAAGAGGAGTGAAAGTAAGACGAGGCACATGCGAGTAGAGAGAATGTATGATGAGGCGGTAAAGCCGCGGAAAATGGGAGAAAAGAAGAGATGCTTGGGGCTTTGTCTTGTTCTTTCTGGGTCTCCATGAGAGCCGGAGAGGCGCTCGATGGCTACACAAGTGCATCGGCAACCCGTTACTCTCGGATAAGTAAAGTTATTGTCCGTAATTTCATGCGCCGAGTTTGTTTTTCCAGACTTCAAACCATCACATCGTGCTGCCTTCACAACGCGTGTCGTTGAGCGTGAGTCTCGTGAACTAAAATAGGCTGGTGGGCCTGAGACAAATGACTGCTCAAGGCAACTTCAAGTCGACTAAAATGCATCCAAGTAGGGCGCTGTTGAATTTCACGAGGATTGAGCTTTTGACGGCGGTTAACATAGTACTCTCATACTTGACTAATGTCCCTGGAGCCTTTGCTTGTCGGGGGTATAACCGTGTTGAAGCCAGGAAGTGCGAGTTACTGGTTATTCATCTTGAGCTTCGTGGTGTCTTTCCTCATTGGGTTAGTGACCCGTTGCCCAATTACTACCTTCCGAGACTAACGACAAACGTGACTACGCGTATTAAGCGTGCCAAAAAGCCTTCATCCGCAAACTATTCCTACGCGACTAAAAAAAAAAATTTTTTTTTTCTTCTCATTTACAATTTTCTAATCGATTAATAAGACCCGCCTCCTACCTAGAACCCGGGGGAGATTTAGTGATACAACTCTGTTTCGCGGGGCTACACAAAAGTTCATTTTTATAGCCACGCAGTGCAAGTTCCTACAACGAACCGACGCACGAGTTAATAAACCTAAACAGCAGTTAATAAATCAGACTTTCGAGCGGTCTAGCTCGAAAACCAGGCTGGATTCAAATCCCGCAAGCTCGTTCCTGGCGGTTCTCGAGTTTGCTCATGTCCGGGAGGCAAGAATTGGGAGGGGGTCAAACCAGCAGAGCTGCTATCCTCTCGAAATAGATCGATCTTAGGAGGACCGTAACTCACGATTCGTCAGGCGTAGCTCTGACGGCTTCGCAGCTCTCTCTCTCTCTCTCTCCCTCTCTTTATTTCTTAACGTTGAAAATTGACGTTGACGAAACATCTCGACTCGTCAGATACTCAGAAGGGTGAGGAGGAACAAAAAAGAGAACAAAAATAGTCATTTGTGATGCGTGGGTCTTTTAATGAGATGCTACTAACTTTTTCAAAATTAACCCTACTCTTGATTTTAATGAAAAATCATCAATCACGTAAGTTTGTTAATCAATCGAAATGAAAGTAAAAATAAATGAAAAAAAAAAAAAAATAAAATAAAACAATATGAATGAGGTTCACGAGCCTTTTAGCTCATCTCTCGTTGTCCGGTCGCATTTTTTGTGATTACGTAATTTTTTTTGCTCCCTCAACTCTCGAGGATAGCGAGAGCCAGCTGGAAACTCGGAGTGAGTTCCGGCACGTGTTTTACGAGCGAAATAAGAGAGAGGGAAAACGATGAGGATGGACAAATCGTTAATAGCTCGTAATAGAGTGAAAGATCACGACAATAATTTCGGTCCCTTGCGCCCGAAGGGGATTGAAAAAAAAAAAAAAAAAGAAAAAAAAAAATACGAACGTGTCTGTCCGCACACGTGCATCTACGTACACACATGTGGATATTACAAGGGAAAAAAAAAAAAAACTCGATCTCGGGGAGTTGCTGGAGCGCAACTCGTTGCGCGTCATCGAGAGACACTTTCACCCGGGCGAGCACGTGTAACGTTAAAACTCGTATAAAATAGAGGCTGGTTGCAATATGGACCAACCAGTCAATTTTTATCGTTTCTATCTCCAGTAACAAAGTTTATTATTCATTTCCGAGTAATTTTCATCCGGAATGACATGAAAACAGAGTCGTTGTGCAATGAATAAATTATCTAGTCACCGAATAAACGGGTTCAATTTTATTCTGACACAAAACTCGACCAAACAAAATCAACTCGATCGAAGGAACTAAAAATACTAAACCAACGAATCTCTGAAGAAATTATTCAATTAAAAAAAAATCACAAATACAAATATCTTTGAACTCGCGTGAATGAAAAAAAAAAAAAAAAAAAAAAAAAGAGAAAATCATTAGAATTTCTGTTCAAATTTGAGAATAGGATTTATCTGATCCAGTAAAGATAAAAGACTCGAAACATTATTCAGCGTTTCAGAAATTTTTCGGATTTTTGGTAGTAATGATGAAAAAAAAAACAAAAAAAAAACAAAAAAATTGTTAACCCAGCGGTGGTTCAAATTCCTACCG
Source organism: Campoplex nolae (assembly GCA_037893425.1). Lineage (NCBI taxonomy): Eukaryota > Metazoa > Arthropoda > Insecta > Hymenoptera > Ichneumonidae > Campoplex > Campoplex nolae. Next base: position 1,698,051 of record JBBLXU010000299.1, on the reverse strand, counting down.
GACTGGTCGGTCCAGACGATCTATAGATACAAATAAAGTTTGAAACGAATTCGCAAGGCTGAACCGCGAGACAGCAAACTCCGAGAAGCGGAGGGTGAAGGGTGGCGGGGAGGGGGAAAGGACAGCGTATTATCAATAAACCGGACCAAAAATCGATCGACGGATATTGCATACGTAACGCTTTGGGGCTTTCGCACATGGAGAGCCGGGTACACAATATCGATCGGTGGTGAAATAAAAGAAGCGATAAAAAAAAAGTATGCCCGCAGGGTGGCTCGGTGCGTCATTTTTATTAAGGAATTTTTTTTTCCTCTTTATCATTGCATACAAAAATCGTGAAATATTTACGTACCATAATTCAATCCCCCCCCCCCGAATGTCGATATTATTATTATAATTATTAATTAAAGAAGAGAAGCACCGAAAAAGGCCGTCGACGGAATATCAGAACTCTTTTCAGAGCCAACGCTATCGGGAATACGAGGGGAAAAAAAAAAAAAAAAAAAAAAAAAAAATATACGAGATCGTAAAAAAATTAAAAGACAAATAAAAAAAAAAAACGTGATGGATGGAAGAAAAAAAAAAAAAAACGCGTCGAGGTCTCTACAAACACAGAAACGTTGCACTCCGCACAAAATGGAGTGCAACGTCCATCGAGAATCGACGGGTGCATTCAATGGAGAAATAAAAACGGCGAGAAAGAAACATTTTTTTTCCCACGAACAAAATAGTGAGAAAAAAAGCAGAAAAAAAAACATGGCATTGGGGCGGAGAGAGAGAGAGAGAGAGAGAGAGAGAGAGAGAGAGAGAGAGAGAGAGAGAGAGAGAGAGAGAGAGAGAGAGAGAGAGAGAGAGAGAGAGAGAGAGAGAGAGAGAGAGAGAGAGAGAGAGAGAGAGAGGAAACTTTGCGATATGGAGAACGCGTAGTAGTCGCGACTGTAGGGAATAGTAACGAGGGAGGAGAATTTTTTTTTTCCCCCGTGACCGCAATGCACTTGCTCGTGTGGCGGGCGCGAAAATGACCGAGTTTGCATTGAAAATAAGCACGTGCATTGCACCAATAAAGCTGACGTATAATGTATACGTGAAAAAAAAAAAAATCCAAGAGTGACTTAAAATCTGAAGCAGTTTTCAATTTGGATCCTTTTTCCTGAGGCTTCGAGAATGATGAATCGAATGTTTATAGAAATTTGTATAAATTCAAAACACTCGGAAAAAAAATACATCGAAAATACTCCAAAATAACTCCACATGTTACCCCGATAATTCCAAAAAATACTCCAAAAAATACCCCGAGAATGCCACGAAATTACTCCAAAAATATTTACCCCGAGAACGTGGAAAAATAATTCCGAGAAGTGATTTTCAAAGTATTTGAAAATTTTATTTGCTCGACAAAAAAAAAAAGCATTTGATTTTATATTCAGGAGAATGGTGATTGCAATGAAAATTCTTCAACATCCAGTTGAGAAAATGTTTTTGAAAATACTTAAAAATACTCCAATAATGACGACTTCGAGTGTTAATAAACTGAATTCCTGTTTGATCGATCGGGAAGGCATTCTATCGAGTAATTTTGAAGAATACTTTTCAGCTGATTTTTTTTTTTTTTTTTTTTTTATAGGAGTAATTTATTCTTAAGGAGGTGGCTACATACGACAATATGATAAGAATTTAATAAAATTTAGTGATAACATTTTTTAGCATCAAATGCAATGACACAAATTTTTTTCAAATTTTTCGTATACATAGTTGTCGAATAATTGGAGTTTACAATATGCAAAAGATATACCTATATACATATATCAGAATCCTATGCTTACGGATGTAAACTCTAGTGTTAAATTACTCGAAAAACTATGTAGAAGAAAAATCTTAAAAAATTTGTATATTCATATTTAATCCGAAAAAATTTCATTAAATTCTAATCATTTCGAATTTTCCTATGCTTTTAACACGGCAACATTGTTATGTGTAGCCAGCCTCCTTAAGGAGTTTCGGTACAGGCGATACAATGTTGCCATGCTAAACCATGTTAAAAACACAAAAAATTTCAAAAAGTTAAGAATTTTATAAAATTTGGTCAACATATTCGTTTAGTGCCAAATTTGACAATACAATTTTTTTCAGATTTTTCTTCTACACAGTTATCGAGTAATTGAAGACTAAAGTTGACGTGTATAAGCATAGCCTTTTCATATACATAGGTATACACTTCTGGCATAAGAAATCTGCTTTAATGCATAATTACTCGATAACTAAGTAGAAGAAAATTTTGAAAAAAATTTGTCTTTTCGTACTCGATGTTAAAGAACATTATCACCAAATTTCATGAATTTCTTAACATTTTGCCTTTTGTACCGAAACTCCTTTTAAGCTTTTCATAAGTATTTTTTCAACACAAATGAATGCTTTTTGTGTTTTTTTTTTTTTTTTTTTTCTTTTCAATCTACTCGAGAACACGTCTCGTAATGTAAATACCGTCATGAATTCAGGAAGTGAAAAAAAACGAGGGAGTTTTATATGCATATAAAAGGTTAGGGCCCATGTTCGTGAGAGATTCACGCAGTTCGATGCTTTGCCAAACGTCAAACAGTACACGTGGAATTTTGGCTCTCGACAAGAGACAGCTCGTTCGAGATATACGTACAAAGCTTGTCTACGTGAAAAGCCACGGATATGGAAGACAATAGGGATTGAGCCATGGTTGAGCGGCTCTTGCATAAATCATTTACACGAGGCATCCACGTCAAATTACCCACAGTCCTTTTTTATCCTACTAATTTTCAATGGGACTTAATTCTTTGCTATCAAATACACGAAACTCGACGGTATTAATCCAATTTTTTTTTGCTCATGAATTCTGCAGAACGTTCAGAGATGACAAAAAAAAATTCTAAAAATTTTATTCTTCATTTTTTTCTATTCATTTATTTATTTTTATTTTTTCGAAAAAGTCTGGTTATTGATAATTTTTTTTTTTTTAATTATTTTCTTCATTCGTTCGTTTCCGAAAAAAACAGAAAAAGCGTCCGTAAATGGAGCTGTAAACTCTTTCTCAGCTCACCTTCGAAATAGTTTTATCATGTATTTTTATTTATTTATATATATATATTTTTTTCTTTGTTAAATGCGAAATCGTTGGAGTTTGAGAACATTAAACGCATGACACGAGTCTAGTCGTACGATAATAAATGACAAAATAGTTGGTTGCATATACTCGGTCTGGGGCTCTCCTCTCGTAAATTATCCGTTGCCACAATTTCGCAATTCCCTCTCGTCTCAGCAACGACGAGACGAACAAAAGCAACGAGAGATAATAATGGATGAAAGAGATCCGCGTACGTTTTATTTTGGATAAAAAAAAAAAAAAATGACAAAAAAAAATCTTTCATTTTTATTTTAATTCAAACATGATAAAAGATGATTTAATCATTTAAAAAACATCTCATCGAGCCGTAACGAAAAGGCAAAGATTTTCAGTACCAAAAACCCGAAAATGATTGAATTATAAATTTTTCACTGCAAATTATTTTCGATTGAAGCAACTTCTTCAATCAACTTCAAGTGAAATTCTGCGAGTATCGAAATTCAAAGAATAAAATTCCTAAAAATTAGATGAAACGAAAATAAAAATTATATAATAAACGTACGTAACGAAATTTTGAAAATTTTTTTTTGTTTTCCCTTTTTTTTTCAAACTGAGCGCATCGAGTGCTCGAAACGGAGAGAATTCGAGAGCTCTGCTTTTAGAGATAATGGGCTATTCTCGTGCAATCTCGAAAGGAATCTGGTCCACTTAAAATTTCGTAGAATCTTAAAAGCCTCAAAATTAACCAGAGAATATCATGCATACTGCTTTTTTTATGCTCTTCATATTATATTATTAAAAGACCAATCAATCAAAAATGAAATCTGTATGAATAGTTCGAAGGATTCGAGTAAAAAACAATTAAGGTGTTTCGGTATAAAAGGCAAAATGTTAAGAAATTAATGAAATTTGGTGATAATGTTCTTCAACATCAAGTACGAAAAGACAAATTTTTTCAAAATTTTCTTCTACTCAGTTATCGAGTAATTATGCATTAAAGCAGATTTCTTATGCCCGAAGTGTATACCTATATATATATGGAAACGGTATGCTTATACACGTGAACTTTGGTCTTCAATTACTCGATAACTGTGTAGAAGAAAAATCTGAAAAAAATTTGTATCGTTAAATTTGGCACTAAACTAATATGTTGACCAAATTTTATAAAATTCTCAACTTTTTGAAATTTTTCGTGTTTTTAACATGGTTTAGCATGGCAACATTGTATCGCCTGTACCGAAACTCCTTAATAATAAGAAATAAAAGCCCCGGAGGAGAGATCAAACACAAAATTAATAATTTAACGATTTAATGAAATAATATCAGTGGAAAAAGACCTCAATGAAAATGAATCAAAGATGATTTGAAATTCGGGTAACAAATCGATGTCGATTCGATCTCAATCAAAAATCAAAAAGCTATGCATCAAATTTCGATTTCGATTGACAGGAACTACAGTAATGAAATTTCGGGCAACCGCCAATCGACAACGATGATGAAAAAATTACGACATTTCCCTCATGTCCGAAAGATCTTTACACGAGTAAAGGGAGTTGGCGACAAGTTGAGAACATTGTTCATGGGTTTTTTTTTTTTTTTTTTTCAATTTTTTCTTCCTTTTTTTTTTAAAAGTTTTTTGACAATATGAGAGTACGACGACGGGGCAACAAAGTGGCTTTGTCGTGGAGCAATGTGGCAAAAACGGTTGGCACAGCAAATTCACTAAATCGTATATATAAATATATACACAGGGATGCAAATATAAATATATATATATACATATATATTTGTGTTTGAAGCAGGCCAAAGAGCTTAGGCACCGAAATAACTGAAACTGTCCGGAGCCCCCCGCCTTAGCTGCTCTCCCCCCGTTTATATTGCCCGACAAAATATTAAACCTCCAGTACAGTTGCTAAAATTAAGCGAATCGTATCTCTATCCTCGTTCTATGCCATCTTAGAGTCATCAACCGATCTCTCGTCTCGTTAGAAACACGTTTTACGAAATCGTTAAATAAACTTTATGTTATACGTCAGGTATCTTTGTATGCGAAGTTTCCAAGTCCATTTTCGTTCTATTTTATGAAAAAAAAACAAAAAACAAAAAAATGATATTCTTAATTGCTGCTTTTGAGTATACTTGGAAAAAATGATAAATTGAGCTTTTTTCAGGAGATTCAAATGAAAATTCATGAAATGTGACTTTTATTCAAATCGGAGTCTAAATTCATGGATAATTGTGTTGAAAAATCGCAATGAAAATTGATTCAGGAACAGTGAACGGAATGATTGGAGAAGAAAATCGTTTTTGGAGTTTTTTTTTTTTTTTTGGGAGATTTCAATGAAAATTGATGCTGATCGTGTTCCGACGAAAAATCTGTTTTGAGGATATATTTTTCTCAAAATTAGTTATTGAGTTTGATTTCGTACAAAAATTTACTGTATATTTTGCTCGGAAAAAGTGAAGTTTGAAATGTTTTTTTTTTTTTTTTTTTCGATAACAATGTCAACGATAATTGCAGTTTCCAAATAACTCGGAAAAAGTAAATTGCAAGAATTATTTCGAAAATGATTTTTGTTCGAGAAGCGGTAAAAAAAATTCTCCGAAAAAAGAAAATTAAAATGTTTTTTTTTCTCATCAGAATTTCACACGCGAATAAAAATGGCGAAAAAAGTCATTTATAAATTCACTGCGGTTGCGATTGTAAATACAAAATATTTCGTAGCTGTTGATTGGAAAGTATTTTCTCTCTCTCTCTCTCTCTTTAAACTCCAATTTCGTTGTAGCTGTCAGTCAAACGTTTGACAGGCCAGGAAACTCGTACGTCCAAGCCGTTAAAACAGTAAATGGTGTATAAACATACGAGCGATAATCAGAATTCACTGAGCAAGCTTTTGGCTCTTGGATCTTTTCTCTCCAAGTCTCTCTTTTCTCTTTGGCAGTCTTTTCAGCAATTTCTACAAATTTTTCATTCGATACAAATACACGTGGTGATAGAAACCACGAGAGTTAAACAGAAAAATTCGAAAAAAAAAAAAAAAAGTTAACATCGGATTTCCTGAGAGTTGCAGAAATCTTTGGATCTCGAGCATCCTAAAATAGTTATTTTTCTTTTTTCAATTATTCGATTACCTCCAACTTCAAAATGTTTCAATTTACGAAAAAAAAAATATAAAATAAAAAATAATAATTTCAATTTCATTGTAATCCATCCACAGTTTTAAAATTCTTTGAATTCTGGCAAAACTTTCATAGTCTACGGAGTTAAGCTTTACAATTATTTGAGCTGGGTTCCAACGCCGCGACGAACTTCAGTAGCATTGAAAAATGAAAGAAAATAAAGTAAAAAGATAAAACCCCGAAGACGGAGAAAAAGGAGAGAAGAGACGAGAAATTGAAGAGAGAAAATACGACGACAGTGATGGCGAAGTTCTAACGCTCAAAGTCTCTACTTCGAAATGTTCTAAGGCGTTTAGTATACCGAAATAGTATTTTCGGTCGAAGGAACAAGCGTCTATCTCGACGATATAACGTCGACGTGTTTTAGCATCCGACATCAACGATGCTAAAAACACACACACACACACACACACACACACCTACGTGTAAGACTCAGATACGAAGACATTGAGAGAGTCGAGAGATCCGGAGACGAAGAAGAAGAAGAATAAGAAGAACGAGAGGAATAAGAAGACGAAGGAGAAGAAGAAGAAGAAGAAGAAGAGAACGTCTCGACTCTCGAAGATAATTATAAACGAGCTACAGTACGCTCGCGCCACAGTCTGCATCCAGATAAATATATGCCATGCAGCCGCAATACAGAAAGCCTCACAAACGAATTACCAATCAATAAATATGTGTATATTTGACTCTCGTACACAATATTATGTCATCAACGATCTAATCCCACAAGAAATGGCTCTCTGTGAACCGCAAAAAGTCTTCGTTCGTTTCTGCCTCTTTTAAATTTTATGATCTTCAGAGAAATGGAAATACGAGGCATTTAAATTATTATTATTATTATTATTATTATTTTTCATTGACGATGTCTTCTAAAATTCGGCTCCAATATCGACAAAAAATGGTCCAATTTGATTCTGTGCTTTTGTCAAAGATTCAGAGATCAAATTTTGATCTTCAGCTTTGACTTAAATTCACGGTGAAATTAATCAATTTTTCACAATTTTTTTTTCCCAATCTGCGTACGAAAATTGATTACTAAATTTGGGTCTTTGGCTTGAAATTTAACTTGAGAATATATGTCAGTATCAATTTTTACGAAAATCGTGACAAAATTCGAAAGAAAATTGCACTCGATTGAAGGCTTCACATTTCGATATATCGAAATGTCTTTTTTAAGAAAGGATTTTTATTTTTTTTATTAGTATTTTTTTTTCACTCAATACTGTTATTATAGTTTTTTTTTTTTTTTTTTTTTTACTAGCTGTGCCTGCTAGCTTCACCCGCGGTATATCTAACAGGTGCGTCTAGCTGTGCATTCACGAAAATATAATTTTTTTTTTTTTTTTTCAATCTTATTTTGGAAAATCTTCCATGAGACACTGGGGAGGATAGGCACTCCACCGGTGTGTGATTCTTACTCATTGAAAACCGTACACTCTTTTGCACGGAGGGAAATTAAAACAACTGAGTGACGGCGGGAGCAAAAACTTTTTTCACGCACAGCTGTACGTGAGGCTCCCGCAACTGTTACCGGTGACTTGTCCCTATAACCATTTTTTTCTCTGACGTCAAAGCTGCTCTTTTGTTTACGCTGGTTATTCATAATTTAAAGCATCATATAAATGAACAAAAATCAAAATATCTGTCTCTCAATGAAAATACACATAATTTATTTGAAGACTGCGTATTTCATGGTAAAATAATCAACAATTTTTATTATGCATGTGACCATGGTAAAAATGAAAAAAAAAATAATGTACGCATCAATACTATTGTTAATTTGCATATTACGTTCGTTTAATTTTGAAAAATGTATGTTTGTTCAATTCATTTTTATGCTTGTTTAATTTTAAAAATGTTCATGTTTGATAAATTAAAATTTTTAATTGTCTACATTGGTTTTTTTTTTAATTTTTTATTCGTATATTTTATATAAAAAGAATAATGTACGCATTAATATTATTGTTAATTTGCATTTTACGTTTATTCAATTCAAACAAAATTTGGTTGTTTATGTGAAAAATTTTTATGCTTGTTGAATTTTAAAAATTTTCATGTTTGTTGAATTAAAAAAATTTCACATTTGTTGAATTTGAAAATTTTCATGTTTGTTAAATTAAAAAAAATTTTCCGATAAAATGTCTAATTATCTACATTGGTTTTTTTTTATTTGATGCCTGCCCCCCCCCCCCCCCCGACCAGCAGCACTCGCTTCGCTCGTGCCGCAAATGTCGGGGGCAGGCATCAATTTTTTTTTTATGCAATACATTTAATAATTTTTCTCCGTACTTTCGACCGGCTATAAAGAAAAATAGTATACACCACACGGGCAGAAGTTTGATAGCCCTGAACTGCGCAGTGCAGGAATATCAAACTTTCTGCCCTTGTAGTGTAATATACTATTGCCAATACAGTCGTTTCTATCGATCGATTCCAAATTCAGTGTTGTTTTTCATTTATTTGACATTCAGTTGAAAATAAGTCGTTGAGCAATGAATAAAAATAGCATCCAGCCGAGAATTTCAAATTTTCAAGATAATTAGCCCATTTAAGGAGAAATTAAGGTTACTATTTATGAAACCGATAAGATAATCTCGGCTGAATGAAAATAAACAAATGCAAAAAATGGAAGGGTCGAATAAAAAAAAAAAAAAATGTAGAGCACGCAGAGGTCGCCAACAATAAGCAATTAATGTGTCAAGAGCCCTCAGGCGATTTGGCCAGGTCTCCGTGAGAGTATACACATTAATTTCGTGACTTGAGGAGAAAAGAGAGAGTGAGAGAAACACACTATGAATATCACTCAGGATATCTATCCAGTCTGAAAGCAGTGAGTGTTGCCAGGAAATCACTATATACCTGTATCTCCGCAATAATAATAATTAAATGGGATCTTCTGTAACGCATACAGGGTGTGCCAACAGTTTTTGCCCCTTGAAACGTTGAAAACTTATATTTTGTGGGTTTTTCGATAGTTCGACTACTTTAAAGAAGTCACCAAGCTCACGAAATCCGGAATTTATGATTTCTAGTTAGTTTTTTTTTTTGGCACCTGCCGCTGCGTATGCTTGATGATTCTCGAACTTCATTATCGGATGCAAAAAGCATTTTATGACGAAGAATAGATTTTTTCAGTTTTTTATCTGTTCTCATAGCGATGATCGTATTCAACGATTTTTTCCAATATTTTTGAACGTTTATAAGAGTGATCGAGCTCACGTGACCAACTCAAAATCGACGGTGGCGCCTCTCATAGTAAAATATATCTATATATAGTATAAATATGGTCGCTGACACACGTCAGACACCTCGCGTGTATTTTACCGGATTTTTCCGTGAGTTTTTATTGAAATCGCAATAATTAAATTTCGTACTATGCAGGGAAGTGGCGTGAATCCGGCTCTGGTCTCTTCAGTTGTGGCAAATGTGTGTACAATTTGTAATAAAATAATTATTGTGACTGGCGAAAAAGGTGTCATGGCGCGAGCAAAGCGCCTTGTATTTTTGTCAATTAATTGTGTTGATAAGAAATATCTGATCTTCGAAAAGTGAGTACAGCCGGAACCGCGTATTAAACCGAATTTTTCTATATTTTTTATATTTGCGTAATCATAAAATTAGCGACGAAATCCGGTAGAATAGAATTTTAGTTTGCTTTTTTGGCACCTGGCGCTGCGTATGCCATCGCTCGATGACTCTTAACACAACTTTTTTTTAGTCTCGTTTTTTTCTTTTGAGCATTTTAAATGAAACTCGATTGAAATACCGATGTTTTTTCTCGTTCCAAAAGCCAAAAATACTCGTTTTAAATTGCCCTGCACCAGTCTCATTCCAGTGGATTATTTGTTCATCTCAACGTTTATAAATTACTCACCCCGTATACGAATACTAATCTCAATCGAATGGAAATGTCTATTGCTAACGTATGCAGACGTGGATCCGAATATACAGGATTCAACCACTGTTGTACATCGAATTGCGTCAAGATTCTGATCCTCCCTCACTCCTGCTCCATTCTCATCTCGCTTCGGGCGTCAAACAATGCGCCTGCAGAGATTATCTCGAATTGTTCGTGGCTCGATCGTGTTACGTAGTTTATCCGCTACATAAATATCTTAATTAACGCAGATGATCAGTTAAATTGCGAGGGTTCAAGAAAAAGGATCTTTTTTTTTTAATTTATTAACAGTTTTTTTTTTCCTCTTTTTCGGAAGTATTTGGGAAAAAAATCTTCGAAATCAGCTGATCGAGGTCAAAGCATCATTTTTCTTGTGCGTACGATAAACCAGAAGAGAAAAAATCGCAGAGACGAATTTGAAGGTAAGGGAAAGTGTAAAAATTCGTTATTTCGAAAAGAAAATTTCGTTGCGTATTTCGAGTTGTGAAAATTGTAGAATTATTGTGATATTTCTTGGAATCGTTGACAAGCGTAAGGAAAATTCGAATGGGGAAGTTATTAAGAAACACCAATTTTCAGTGATTTCTTGGAAAATTGAATGGTGCGTTTTCGAGAATATCGCACGTCTGGTGCTGACATTTCAAAGAGTTTGATCGAATAGTTTCTGAGAAAGTCGAACAGTGACTTCACATTCGTCGAATAATTTTGTTGCTAATAGATTTGTCGACATTTCTCTTTTGTTTCTTTTTTTTTGTTCTCTTCGAATTGAAATAGAGAAACGATAAGATTGAAATAATTGTAAAAGTTATCGACGACGATTTCGAGGCCTCATTTTTAAAAAAATTGCAAATTTCATTAAATCCGGTGTCGTAAACATCGAAAAAAAAAATCAAGGAGATAAAAATAAAGCTAAAAAAAAAATGCTGGTATCTGTGATAAATTCACGATTTTTTTTTTTTTTTTTTTTTTTCACACTTATTGGAACCGACTCTAAATTGTATACATTTCAGAGCAATTACGTTACATGCCATTTGCTCAAAGATTCGTGTGAAGCTGAGATGGAAACGTTTTGTTTATACGATGATTTTTTGTAATCGGAGGATAGTTCGACGAGAGGAAAAAAAAAGCTAAATCGTGATGAAGGAACGAGATGAGAGAAGAAATAAATTTCGCGATCTTTCGTGAGTTCCGTGTACGAGTTCGAAAGAGTAGAGAAAAAAAGAAAAGAATAAAAATTTCAAAGAGGAGAGAGAGAGAGAGCATTGGAGAGATCATTATTCAGCAGTGGTCACGAATTCGAGAATAATTATTGCTGCAAACTAAACCGAGGAAAAATCATAATTGTCGAAATAGCGATTGCGCAGGAATATAATTGAAAGTTCCACGTCTTGCGGCAAGAATTATTTCCGAGTATCATTCAAACGCGATTTAATTTACTTACGTCATTCGGTGACAGGCGAAAAATAGAATGGATATTAATTTTCGAATGCACCAGAAAATCGAGTATTTTTAATACATTATCGATCCTCAAAATAACTCTAAAAAAAAAAAAAAAAAAAAAAAGGAAAAATATTCCGCCATACAACAGTGCGTAGCAATCATTCAAGACATGAATGAATTTGAAAAATTCATTTATGATGCAAGAGATAGAATGAAAAAACTTTTTCAAAATATACAAAAAAAAAAAAAATACATTTTTAACCGGTTCCCAGGCGCAAATGTATCTTCCTATAAATCAAAATTTCCACATCCCTGTACATTTCGCTATGCAAAGCCGAAAGAGAGAGAGAGAGAGAAAGAGAGATAAAAAAATCGCAAATTTCGTAACATCAAAAAGCGGTGTGACGTTCAAAGAGAGCAAGAGAGTTTGAAAAAATAAAAAAAAACGAATAAAAAGCGTACAGAACCGATCGAGAAATTGAGAATGTTGGTATAGAGAAATGAGGCACCTGCTCCAGAGATTTCTCTCGAGAGGAAAACGTGTTGAGGCCACTATGTCAAAATTTCTACGTGTGTGTAGCTGTGCATACGTCTCTCCCTCCCTTTTTCCTACTTTTACCTCTTCCCCTCTTGCACTCGTATTATATATACCAATGTATACGTATAATAACTCCATTTGGCACCGTAGTCACCATAAGATCAGCGATATATTGACCGTTTACTCGCAGCAAGTTATAAGAATAACCATATCAACTATCAGAATTACTATTATTGCAACTATTATTATAGTATTAATAGTGATGATAATAGTAATAATACTAACCGTGGTTACCACAGTAACAACAATAGCAATAGCGAAATATTACCTTCACTGCATTGTTACTATACCGTCGCTATAACTATTACTATTACAGCAATAATAAAAATGATAAGAATAGTAACAATCATAATAATAACAATATAACAAGAGTAACAGCAAGATGGTGAACATTGTGATACCCATAGTAATAGTTTCAATATCGATTATAATAATAGTAAAGTTCATAATAATAATAATAATAGAAATAGTGGAGAACAGTTTTCACCGCATCACTATTCAATGGTTACTGTCACTATTACGATTAAAGCAACGGTAATAAATATCATAATCGTGCAAATCGTAATAACAGTAATAATATCGATATTAGTAAAAAATGTGAAAGTACTGGTAATGATTATAATAGTTACGGCGATCAGAATAGTTGTAATAATAGTCAAAGTCATAATAATAGCAATGGAATTAGTGGAGGATAGTTTTCACTGTACTATTATCAAACTGCCACTATCGTTATTACCATTACAGCAACGGTGATGAAATTTACAATCGTACAAATAGTAATAACAGTAGTAATAGCGACGGTAGTAAAAATTCCTCATCAACTGTAACAGTTATAAGAGTAATGAGAATAGGAATAGTTGTAATAACAGCTATACTAGGTGGGATGATATTAATAGTGGTAATTGTAATAAAAATCCATAGTTCTAGCAATGGAAATAGTGAAAAGTTACGTTTACCGCCGTATTTCTAAAGTACCATTACCGTCACTAATACTAGCGCGTACTATTGGGTAATAGTAAACATAATTGGAGCAACTATATCTCAATTATTAGTCATTATCAAATGATAGTTAATTATACAAATAGTTTCAGTGATATTAATAGGTGATGGTGTTATTCCTAATGAACTATTGTATTGCTTGTGCTATTATTATTCTTATTCATATCACTATAGAGGAATAGCAATATCAATGACATTTGATATCATAGCGGTAATAGTTACAAAACTTGGTAGTAGCATGAATGAATTCCTCGACTATTACTAATCCATCTTTAGTGCCGAATCAAGAGCAATAGCAGTAAGCATTAGTTAAATGAGAATAGTAACAATAATAGTTCGAGTAATATTTTTCAATATTACCATTTTCATCATCAGCTGCTAATACTATTACTATTACTTTTGAGAAATGTTGTTACTGGCACTAATTGCCGACACTATTGCTCGTCATATTGTGAAATAGTGATATGGAATAGTAATAGTAACTTCATAGGATTTCGCAGAACTATATTCAACAGTATAATAGTATCGAGCACGATATTTGAAAATGTGTGATTTGTTTCTTGAACTAATAAATGACGGATATGCAATTGATAAGCATTAGTTAACTGAGAATAGTAATAATAATAGTTCGAGTAATATTTTTCAATATTACCATTTTCATCATCAGTTGCTAATACTATTACTATTACTTTTGAGAAATGTTGTTACTGGCACTAATTGCCGACACTATTGCTCGTCATATTGTGAAATAGTGATAGGAAATAGTAATAGTAGCTTCATAGGATTTCGCAGAACTATATTCAACAGTATAATAGTATCGAGCACGATATTTGAAAATGTGTGATTTGTTTCTTGAACGAAATAAACGACGGATATACAATTGAATAAATCAAAAATGTCTATATTACATTGATATACTATTTTGAGGATGAAATATGATGATGAACTTGGCAATATTGTGAAACAGCTACTTCCTTGAGTACTGAGATTTCGTTATTAATATTATTTGTTTTTCATCTTTAGAAAAATGAAACTGAACTGGACAAGGGATGATGATTTAAAGCGTTGGTGACGATGCGAGTTGCTTTGCTCCAGAAATACTGAGGAAGCGCGAGCAAAACTTGCTTCAAAACGACGTGCAAACGTAATTTCTTCTGTGTTATTATACATATATATATATTAATATATTTATATGTACTACAGGTTTACAGTGAAATCGTGTTTAAATTAAACCATGGAAGAGGTAGTAATTTTCTCGAATTTAATATGTCGGAAAACCCTTACCTCGCGGCATCATATTTCTCGCGAAATTCACGGCCCGCCATGCAAACTTTTCAAATAAAATTAGCTCGTTAATTAAACGATTTTGAAGCTTGACAATAACAAAAGTTTTGAAAAAAAAAAAAAAAATGAACGGAAATAAAATACGAAGATAAATCGAAACGAGGAAACAAATCTCATTTCATTTGCAATCTTTCGAACAATCAACGAACCCGAAAGATTCTTATGATTCTCCTAATTGAAAGCAAACGATCACCACGCATCCTGTCGCTTTTCTACTCCGGATTTCTCGTTTCATCGAAACTTTCGAAGAATCTTATCAACGTCCCGAAAATTTTCTGAAACAATTCAAAGTGACGGAGGCGAAAAAACGAAAAATAAAATTTGAAGTAAAATAGATATTCAAAATAGAAAAAAAATAAAATAAAATAAAAAATCAACACTGAGATTTTGAGGAGGCAGCCAAAAGTAAATTCGACGAGGGGTGCGAGAGTACACTGGCCATCAGTAGACCTTGCAAAGTGCTACCCGAATATATACGCTCGTACGTAGCAACGAAAAGAAACAAACCAACGAGACAAACATCTTTCTACGCATTTTCTCACAATTCACATGTATGTGTTTGTATAAAATACGGATACATTGTTAAAAATATGTGTCGAGGATCCTAATGCTTCTCGATTGCTTCTTTTATTTTGGACAGTTTATTTATGAATAAGACGAAGAACGAAGAGGGAGTCGACGAGAGAATTCAAAATCGAATTGACGAATCTTTCAAATCGACTTTACATTTCGCGAAAATTTCTGTTCACGTATTTCATTATTAAATTAAAAAAAAAAAAAAAAAAAAAAAAAAATGTCGATTATGCGTCTCACACGCAAGACACAGAGTTCGCATGTGATTTTCGGCCTTTCTCCAACATTTATATATATATATATATATAGAAAGACTTGGAGCGAGACAAAAAAAGATTATGCCCGGTGCGTTGCCCGGAGAGACTCGAAATTCTAATTTTCAAAATGGACCACCGAAACGCAGCGTCCAACTAAAGATTATCGACGAATTTTCAAGCGCTCGATACACGTGGCTCTAAATTCGTTGGACCAAAGCCGATTTCAGGAAAAATTAGTTTTTTCCCCAACAGATTTAAAGTCCCAACGGGTTCAGCCTGCTTCTTCGGACTAATTTTGCCTAGGAAATTCTAGTTTTTTTTTTTTTTTTTTCCTGAAATCGGATATTGCCAGTGTTGCGTAAGTGTATTTACATTAAATGGAGAGTTCGAAACTAAAATATCACGCGTAACGCGCAGCGATAACAATAAAATACCCAATGCGAGACGAGATCAAGATCTCGGTGGTAAGAAAAAAAAAAAAAAAAAAAAAAAAAAAAAAAAAAAAACAAAGAAATTTCAACGTCCACCAAAATCCAACGCATTCACCGAAAAGCCTCAAATATATTTTCAGACTAATGAGAACACGAGAAAACTCAATTTTGCAAAGAATATATTGATCCTCCTTGTGAGCTATCGAAACGAAAAAAATATAGAAATCGTTGAGGAGAAAACATCTCTCACGAAAACACAAAGGAGTACTCGATCCCGAAATAAAAAATAATAAAAAAAAATTGGTCGCTTGAGAATTTGCAAAAGTTCTTCGCGATTTTTACACTTCGATTTCACCAGCGTCTGTTTTAATCAATTTTTAAATTTTTCGATAATTATTTATACATTTTTCAACAGTTTTTGCACTTTGTGAATGTTTAAAAAAAAATTTTTACATACATATTGAAAATTTACAAAAAACAAAACATTTTTTTTACTTTCATCGACAATTTTTTTTTTCTCAAGATTAACACACTTATTTAGACCGAAAAAACGTTGAAATTTTGAAACATTGTTTTTTCAAAATTGTAAAATATTTTTTTTCAAATTTCGAAGTCGTATTCGAGTTTTGAAGTATTTCACTTGTCAAACGATTTTTTTAAATGTTTTAACAACTTTTCAAAAGTATGAAAATGAATGTTTGTTCGTAAGATTTTTAAAAATATTGCAACACTTTTTGGAGCATCAAATCGATTCGAGAGATTCTAACGTATTGTTAAAAATTCCCAAATAATTTCTATTTCCCCGTCGCCAACAAAAAAATTTTTCATTTCCAAATGTTTTTGAGAATATTGAGCCATTTTTTTTTTATTTCACGCTAAAAAATTTTTGCCGAAATAGTCGAAAATTTCGAATCCCCAAAAAAAAAAAAAAATCAGTGATTCTCGAAGGAAGATCCGAAGTTAAACGGTTGATTGACCCCGGAAAAGCTTCAGTTGGAAGGAAACAGATTCGAACTGTTGCTTCACCGAATGAACTCATCGAGAATGAAAGCGAAAAAAAAAAAGTAATAGGCGGAAGAAATATCGATAAATAAAAAAAAAAAAAAATAAAAAAAGAGTGAGCAATATTAAATCGATTTATGGAGAAACGTAATGGACAATTCTTGTCGCAATACCAGAGATTGTTTCGCGTCTGGTTAATGTCTGTGGAGAACCGAGAGTAGGCAAAATCAAAGAGATATAGCTCAAGGGTTTATTTACGGCATTGACCAGCTCAGAGCTTGCAAATCCACTCTTTTTCTCTATTTTGCTCTCTCTCTCTCCCCCTCCCCTCTCTCTCTCCAACGTCCATTTTTGCTTCAACTTCTGTTCTCTCCTCTTGACGTTGTAGAGTGATTGATCGTTTCACCCTGTTGAGGCTCACCCGTGGCAATCTTCGAGATAATTATTTCAAGAATTGCTTCAGCACCGTTTTGTAAAACAATACAAAAAATGCTGCGCCTGAAAAAGTACGAAAAATCAAATAATCGTGAGAGAAAAAAAAAAATCCAAAAAAAAAAACTGAAGAAGAAGGATATTGAAAATTCTGGATTCTGGATTTATATCGATGAGTCCAAATGTTCTCGAAAAGTATCCTAAAAATTCCAGAATGGATTTGATATTCTTTGAAAAATCTTTTAAATTTGAATTTCAAAAGAATTTCGTCGAAAGACACCCGGATTTTTGGCAACCTGACGAACTCGAACTGACAATTTTTGATTTATGAATTTCAGAAATTTTCCATGTCGTTTTGAAAATTTTCATGAAATTTTTTTTTTTTTTTTATTGTTAATACTCCTGTTCGACGGAACGATGAAACCAGTCTGATTTATTACGTGTCACATGTGGCTCGACATCGACCTGATCACAGGCAACACGAGATGCAGCCAAAGAGATTTAATTAACAATCAACTGAAGCTCATTTAATGACGAATTTGTTTTCATTGTTTTAATACAGATAATAATGCGGTAACTGCTTCTCGTTTTTCTCCGATTCTTCAATTCAACGACGAATTCATTAAACATATATATGATTTATAAACTCGAATAAATATTGTCAGAAAAAAAATAAAAGTAGAGATACATATCTACGACTGACGGGAAGAGATATAAAATTCGTAAATTCTGAGTCGATTGAAAAATTCGAGAAAAATGATTGAAGAAGAAAATCTCCCGAATATTTTATGAATTCAGAATTTTTTAAAATTCGTCTCAAGTAACGAGAAAAAAAATCGTTGGACTATTTATTTGAAAAAAATAATTTTTCAAATTCGTTAAAAACTCTTTATAATTGTAATGACTGCGATTTGATTTTCTTCGAATCTCGAAGATAACTGAATATTACAAATGATGAAAAAAAAAAATTGTGCGAAATTCTTTAATTGCCAGTGAACAATCGACAAATTTTGCTCCAATCTCCGAAACAGTAAAATTCAAAACGATAAAATGAAATCAATCAATTCAAATTTCGTGATTCGAATGTAAGTGATTTAAAAAAAAAAAATTTTTCTTTCCATGTAATAATTTTTCGACGAAGAGTAAAGAAAAAAAAAAAAAAAAAGGATTTCGTGGCAAAAAATACGCTGAAAGCTGACAGCGAAAAAGCAGCAGCTTCGAAATGTTAGTTTAATATTTTCATACATCGCCTCAAATTTGAATGCTCATTCGATTACGAAAATCCGACATTTTTTTTTTTTTCATTTCAAAAGTTTCTTTCAACAGAGGCTTTAAAAAAGAATAAAAATGTCAAGCATTCGGTAATAAAATTAATGAAATCGATTGTATGAATGAAAACATGAATTTCTTTAGATTTTCGTTGGATCAAGAGATTCCTAGCGAACTTCCTCTCGCCATCTGCTAATCCAGTATATTCATTTTATTTATAATCCCCCACCTTCGTGCCTATTACTATTCGACAACCGCATGCGCAGCGATATAAATGTGTATGAGCCTTAATAGAGGAATATAAAAAAAAAAAAAAAACTATATATGTATATAGTTCTTTTTTTTTTCAACTTTTAGTTTGACTGCAATGGTAGTTAATAGGTTTATCGCTCGGGGGAAAGCTCCGAGGAGCATTCGCGGCTCTCGAAAGAAATAACGAAAACGTATATCGCCTATAAGCGTAGGCAAGAGAGCGAGTGAAAGAGTAGTAGAGAGCCCTCGAGCTGTTTAAGAAAATTCTGATAAAGTACACACGAGACCACAAAGTTTCTCTACGGAGCATTATAAATTCGAGTATTTGTACGCACGAATTTTTTAAACGCTATTTACTGCATCGTTGCTGCAACGATAAATTCTTTTTTCATCCGACCACTGACCTGGTTATAGAAAAAAAAAGAAAAAAAAAAAAAAGAAAAAAAATTGTATCAACTCATTATTGCTTGTTGGGAATCGAAATTTCAGAGATAAAACTGTTCCCGGTGAAAAAAGGTTTTAAGGGAAAATCACTTTTATTCGTCCAAGTTCCATGTTTTTTTTTTTTTTTTTTTTTTTTTTCCCTGGTAATTTGAAGAAAAAAAGTAGGAATTGTGCGATCGAATGCTTCGATCGACACGACAAAATTTTCGTAGTTTCTCGTCAACCATCGATCGCTAACGATTCGTCTCGTTTACTTTTTTCTTTCTGAAATATCCCCGTAGCTGTGTGAGAATGTCACAAATACCCGTGCCAATATTTGTTTTTATTAAAAAGCCAAGAATTCGGAATACTCAAAATTCTAATGAAAATCTCATTCAACTTGTTAAAAAAATAAAAAAAAAAAAAAAAAAAAAAAAAAAACAATTCAACGAACGATCAATTGATTTTTTCTCGTTCGTAATGAACTTGCTGATTTCTTGAATAGATTTGATATTACTTCGAATTTCTCATTGATTTTCCTGTAAACGATATATATATATATTTTTTTTTCTTAATTTACTTATTTAACTATAATCTGTCATTTAATTATGACATTGAATAGTTCTGCTGTTGGTTAGAAACAACATAATGGATACAATGGCGTGTACAATAAAGAGTAGCTTAGATGATGCATCCAGTGATGCACTCTAAATCTATTTGTGCATGTTTATTCCGTGGGAAACGTTGGCGTAAGTCGAGTGGCTTTTATTTTTCAAGTCTTCTAGTAATTGTCCGTCTGTCGAGTAGGTTGGTTGCGAGTCGGTTAGGATGCTGGTCAAGTCTGTAAACGATATATGAGAAATTTTTTATATTCATATTATTTACTGACTTTTAAGACTGCGGAAAAAATTGAGTGTTTGTCGGAGAATATTTTGTTGAAGCAAATTCATTAGTAATTTTTCACAATTATTATTATTCCTGAAAAAAAGGTGAAGTTTGAGAGACGATTTGTTTTTATTCAGATTTTCGTTAAATTTAGTTGAAGAAAAATAAAAAATTTTTACTTCAAAAAGATCGAGCAAGAAATCCCAACGATTAACGGATCGAATTCACGTAAAATTAATCAACAAAAAACATCGATCGATATTTGAAAAAACGAAAGAACATTATTTTCATCGATTTGATCAATTTTTATCTAGCGGCGGAGTAACGATTGTGAGAATAATGGTGAAATAACTTGCCTCCTCGTCGGACGGTGGCTCCTCATAATCGGACTGAGTATCCTTGAAGACGAAAAGGCAGTCTGAAGCTTCGAATTCGCGAGCGTTGCCAAATTGGGTTTGTTCGTCGATCTTGCCACCAACCAACGGTGCTTTAGTCTCTACCATCGCGGCAAATTTATTGCTCAACAACCAGCTACTATACTCGATCTCCTTCGGTACAAAACCTCTCAATAATTTTGTACCTTCGTCCCGAATTCCTGCGAGTCTCGTGATCTGGAAGGATGGAAGTATAAAATTACTGTTTTCTCTATATATATATATATATATTTCGTTTATTTTATGCTCGAATTTAATGGCTCAGGTGGATCCTAAGGGGACCGAAACTCACTTCAAGACACAAATGCCCATGTATACGTACGAATTGACTTACATACGTTTATACGTATATATCATTGTGTAAAAAGGATAAAAAACAAAGAAACGAGAAGAAGACAAAGGCAGTGTTTTTACGATCCTCCGAAGATAGAATGAAAATCAACAATAATTCATTGGATTTACTGCTAAATTATTGTCGTCGCCGCCGCCGGACGTTAGCCCTGCGATTAAAACTTGAATTTTTCATGCAAACTGCAGAGATGATCGAGCGGTTTTTAATTTTATTATTATTTTGAAATTAGCGACGACGGAATTTGAGAAAATTTTAGAGTTTCGGTACTTTTGAGACTTCTTTACAGTTTTGGAATTGCAATTCGATATATATTTTTTCTATTTTTTTTACTCTCTCAAAAAATTTTTCGTATTTCAAAGACGATCGAATAGTTTTTATGGAAAATTCTGATTCCATGAACAGCGAGTTTCATTTATTAGAAAAGCGAACAAACGTTTGGAACGAAATTTGTTTTTTCTCAAGATTGATTTCTAGTGGAGATGAATAACCATAATTATTGCGGCAAATTCCTATCAACAATAATTTATGATTTTTAACATTTCGTGAACAATGCAAAATCAATAAATTGAAACAATAAAATAAAATTAAAACTGACAATTTGGTTGCATTTTTTTATATTTGATCAACAAATATTCGAATTTCATTAACGTATTTCTTAATATGTGCAAAAAGGTATTTTGAAGAAATAGAATTTACAGTAATGGAAAATAAAGGAATATGTCACTGTTTAGGGCTGAAAAATTTCGATTTTCCAAAGCTTCAGATTGAATTTTTACAATTCATCAGATGTGCAATTTTCGATGATCATTTTAAGTCGTTTGAAATTGAAATTTAAACATGTGGAAAAAAAATTAAACCATGTTTCTTCTGTATAGGAGGCGAGATCATTTTTGAGGTTATGTCCAAGCGTAAATGATGTATTTTTTAGGTAAATCGCGGAGGATAAAAAAGCGAATATTTTTGAATACGGTGAAAATGGAAATGAAAACCTAGCCGGAATACGTGTTCGTCAAGAGAAATTGTAAACAGAGATTGTAAACAAGAAAAATTATTTCGAGGTTATGTTCCGTTTAACAAAGGTGCCGATGCGGCCAGATGAGTCGAACAAGAAAAAAATATTACCACAAAATAAATAAGAAAAGAAATGACATACCGCTGTGTAAGAAATATTGGTGATTTCCTTCAATACACTCGTGAGAAATGTCGATTTGTTCATTAGACAACGAATTGCGATTAATTAGCACTCAAAGCTCGATAAACAATCGGTTTACGAATTAAAAACACTTGCCCGACCCGCGACGCTTATCAATGGCGGCTGGCGCCTGTCGGCGAATCTCAAACTACCGTCATCTGGCGTAAAAACAACCGATCAAACGAATTTATGGCGACGGCAGCGTCATTTAGTAGCAGCAAAAACAACTAAATTTTTACCGATTGTAGGAAACTAACCTCTTTTGTTTTCAATAAAATTTTATTCACACACTTGCCCATGATAACTTTTTTTTTTTACAGATCGCTGTGTGATCGTTCAGAAGTGGGCATCGTCGTCGTCGCATTCGGACCTTTCAATCTTCAATCGTACATTTACAGTGTTAATTGACCAGGAATTGATATTTGAACGTCATGAATCCAAAAACAAATCTAAATAAATTATTGAACTGTTTATGATTGTTTTATTTTTCTTCACAAAATGGAATTGACACGAATGGAATATGGCACGGTATAAATTGCGAAGTCAAATTTGTGAAAAGAGTTGTTATTTTAGATGCGATTATTAGCCTTGATCCAGGCTGCGACGTTCCTTCTCGATCACACATTTTTGTGTATTTTTCAAGGAAGTTCCTCTTCGAAAGTACTCTCTGTTTTCTCACTTTTGTCCTAACGTTTATTTTCGTTGACACTTGTCGTGTTTATTATGATCGCGTTTTTTCAAGGTCGAACTTGATAAATGTACGTACCAAGACCAAGGCGAGAATCAAAATCACAATCCACGCATCGCGAAAATAAACGTTTTTATGTTTTTAGAATAGCCAACGAATAACAACACTGTCACAATTAAAAATATTTTTTTTAATGAACGAACTCTTGTGTGATATAAAAACAATCAAAATAACATATTTTTGTTCTTGACCCGGTTTTTCTTCTTCGTTTATTTGGTTGGCTCGGGTCTAGGACCCGGTTTTTACGTGAAATTCTTAAACACACGGCTTGACTGATTACAAAAAAACTCTGTCAGCTCATTAAGGGAATGGATCAGTCAGTATCTTGCCACCGTGAGTGCGAGAGAGATAGCTGCAAATTTCGAAAGTGAAATTCTTCAACACGGTTTGTCTGATTACAAAAAGGCCCTGTCAGCGGATTTTTGCCATCGTCCTGCGTCCGCTGACAGAGCCATTTTGTAATCGGTCAAACCGTATCGAAGAATTTCAATTTCGAAAATTCGAAGTGAGGTTAGGTGACTGATCCATGCCCTTAATGCCATCGCCCTGCGCGGGCTGACAGAGCCTTATTGCAATCCATCAGTTGCATAATTGGGGGGAGGGGGGGGGGGTCGGTAACGGAATCGTAGATACACGTTTTTCTCGGACACCCTTGATATTCGAAGAAAACGGAGAGTTACACGTGGTTCTCTGATAAAATAAAAAGATTACAAAGAAATTACATATATCTCAATTGAATACTCTGCCAGAAAACAAGCATTTGATTGAAAAAAAATATAAATTCTATAATTGAAAAAAAAAATACGAGAAAAAATTTCTCCACGATGCAACTAATAGTCTCAAAAATAGTTGGATTGGTCAGAATTTCATACATAATTTTTCGAAAAAAAATTAAAAATGTCGAAGCGTGTATTTTTTCCCATATAATGGAAAAATCGTATATCTAGGAATGACAAATTAGATCAACGCGGACTTGGATGAAAAATCACCTTGCAACGTGGATCCACATAGCAGACACGGGACACAAAAGCGAACGAATGAATATACGGCCAAATTAATTTTCATAATCCTTACTATTGACATATATTTTATTACCAAAGATGATTTTACACAAAATTAATCATTGATGAATAAGAAGTCGGTTATTGATACAAAAAAATAGTAAAACAATGTACATACGATTTTTCTTATTAACTATCGTTGGAAAAACTTACATACGATAAAGGTAAGATGAAATTAAAAGTCTTCAACGAGACAAAGCTGATTGTGGGAAAAATATTATAATTAAAATATTACATCCAAACGTTATAATTTATAAATGGAAGGAAAAACATGATTCCAACGTATTTTGAAATTTTCATTTGCGATAAGCATTACCAAGTAGCTTGATAAAAATTAGCGTCTTTATCAGCTTTTTTTTTTTATTAATAAAACCATCAGTATATTCGACGGATATGGCAAGTTTCTTAACTAGAAATCTAGAAATTCACTACCAGGTCAACTCCGACTTTGAATATAACTTCCGGAAGAGTAGAATTACCATGAAAGGAAAATAAACCGTTTTTATAGAACGTTCAAATCCCTACAAAAAGCCGCCTCATGTTTCATCAATATGGGAAATAGAAAATCGTGATGAAACTTCTGAATTTTTTTTTAAACCTCTAATTTTGACAGGTGTTTGTTTTACTTTACTGCAAATGTTGAACCGGGAGCTTAAGGAGTCTACGGGCTGAATACATAAATCCACGGATTTTCATCCTTAGGTACAAATTTACTGGAATAAAACAACCTTCGATTAAAACAAAGAAATTTTTTAACTTCGTATTAGTGTTTAAAAATTATAGTCATGATTTTCTTACCGGCCAAGAAACTTGATAACCAATAAAGGGTTGAGGGATTCCTCGATGAAAGTTGCGATAATCGCTATGAAAGGATGATTCACAACAAATTTCACTGGCGCCTCCGAATTAGACCGTCTCCGCCGTGTCTGATGCGGAAATGTCAAGTCATCTACCACTCCTGTGTAAGGAAATAAAACATAAATAACTTATTTGTTACTCTATTACATTGAGAATAAGATACATGAAATTGTTTTTTGAATTTTCATTATAGCTGTCGACCGCTTCAATGGAGATAAAAAAAAAAAAAAAACACGTCATTCAAAAAGTCTTTTCTTTAGCCGCCAATTTACCAGACGGACGAAAAGGCCGAAGTTATGTGGTTGACTGTGACTCGCTGAAGATCTGAAGATTTTCTACGGCCGAATATTCACAAAACAACATTGAATTTCTTAGCAGATGTAATTTTTATTACAATTTTTAAGAATGCACACAATCGAAATAAACAACAAATAATACAGCGAAGTAATACGCTATCAAAATTAAGTGCAGTCATTTTCATCATTTTTCTTTTTCGTAAATTATTTTTTGGGCCATGGTTAACGTTATTCTGTTTGTCGAGCATTGGTTTCGACAATATTTGAGTTACGGGTAATAAAATTAATGAATTTTAACAACTAACCAGTCGATTCATCAGCGAAGTGGCCTGTCTCGTTGACAACGACCGAGACTACTTCATGAGCGAGCGTATTAAATTCCCTAGGAGACGGGGGAAGCTGCAGCTCAGAAAGTAGAGCTCGATCTTTTTTCTGAAAAAAAAAACGCACTGACATTTAAAAAAACCCTCGCCCATTTCATTACAATAAAAAATTAGCCAAAAATACTAACGTCGCTCGCCGTCTCGGGTAAAAATGCTTCGTGTTTTTGATGAAATGAAAATTTTGGGAGAGACAAGTCGACCTGTTCCTCTGTACTGTTCAAAAGCCTCGTCAGATTCAAGTGTGCAAAGTTTGTCGAAAGGCTCGTGACTATTGCAGGATCATCCGGGCGTAATATGAACATGCTCATCTTATCATCGTCGCCTTTGCTCTGTGATTGAAGTGAAATATTCGTATACATATGGATGGAGGGGCTGAGGGTCCTCCAGTCGTTGGCATTTGTATCTCGCGAACAAAATAAAAATGTAACTCCATGTAAAATAATGATCAGACCTACAACTCTTGTCTTTACGGCTCTACTCGGTAAAAATTATGCTCTTCATCATAAATCTTATTCATTTTTAAGGAATCCTTGATGAATTTTACAAATACGACTTTTCTTAATTGAGATGCTTAATTATTATTTCAAAATTCACATTAATACAGCTGCAGTGGAAAACTAATTGAAAATTATTCAAAACAAATTTACTATTCATTTGAACAGGGGATAGGCAAGAGGCTTAACAGCAGAAATATAAAGACTTTCTTAAAAAGTGTCTTGCACTAATGGCGACTGGCCAAAACCAACAATATTCAAATATTTTATTTTAATAATTTACCTCGAAAGGAAGTTCAATGAAAGATGTATGTAATTCGGGGAGCAGGCCGTGTCGGAAACGACCAGATACATGCATGGTCGGTACGTTTACCGGATTTTTCTTATTGTTGAAAGAATCAAGCAGATAAAAAGGACGTTGTTCAGTAAGAGAGGTGTCGAATGGCGTCTTCCAAGCTCTCTCAAGTTTGATGGTATTCACGACAATCATATCAGTTTCAGTTTCCATCATGACTACATAAATAAAAAAATCATTTCCATTCATGACTGATTCACATCGAATGTTGAAAACAATAAAACACCAACGTCAATTCGTGTTCTGGTGAACAATTGGATATGTCAAGTCTTTCAATTTCATCGCACGGCTCAGGAGAGTAAATAGATCATCATGTTAATCCTAATGAATGTTGAAATAATAAGTTAATAATCTTACGAAATTGAAATAACTGTGACACGTTTAATTGAGCCTGGACCCAATCGTTGACTTGTATGCGGACTTTATCCCAATCGTCCCAAATTCTATCATAAAGCCCAATTTCCGCCTTGAACAAATCTTTACTGAGAATGACGAAGTCGGATTCCAGTGTACTGTTTGAGCGGACGAATATTTTCGTTTTCATGCTCAAATTATTTTTCTGCAATATTTTAAATGCATTTTTTTTATGTCAAACTTTTGTAAATGAATTTTCGGGGATTAAATTGATTTCCGTATTGATATATTGATTTTTGTATGAATTGATTTTTGCGTTCGATTTTTGAAGATGTCTGATTACAAAAAAGTTCTGTCAGCCGGCGCAGACCGATGACAGAAATCTGCTGACAGAGCTTTTTTAATCGGTCAAGCCGTGTCGAAAAATGTCACTTTCAAAATTTGCAACGACCTCCCGCGGACCCACGCCGGTTGCTAGTTACCGACTGATCCATATAATCTTGAGAATTCTTTTTGCAATATTTGAATGTGTCGTTCTCACGGTGTCAACGAAAAATTTCAATTGCAATATTCCTTTATACTTACAGCCGTTTCTTCCAAGAATTTCCTATAACCAGTTTCGGCCATCTTACTTTCACGAGGGAAAAGCTCAATCTTTTCTAAATATTTCTTTCTCATTCTTCCGTTAGCTCGATAAGACAAAAGGGATAAGAGGAAGAAAGCGCTGAAGGGTGAAAAAGCTCTGTCCTCCATGAAAGAATTCTCGAATGATTTCTGTTTAAACAATGAAACGAATTAGTTGTAATGAAAATCGTAGACCCCAGAATTATTCATAATTTTCCACTTTCTACTATTCACTGAATAAGAAATTAGTTATTTAATAATTTTTTTTTGTTTTACTGCCTATACATACATCCATATATTTGGCTTTGAATCTCCGAACCAGATCCTTGATCAAAAGAAGACTCTGTTTTTCTGCATCTCCCGATGAAGCTTTCGTACTAGTATCCGGTGCTGGGGACGCGATTCCCGAATTGACTAAATCGGGGTTCTCCGATGAAGCTTTCGTACTAGTATCCGGTGTTGGGGACGCGATTCCCGAATTGACTAAATCGGGGTTCTCCGATGAAGCTTTCGTACTAGTATCCGTTGTTGAGGACGCGATTCCCGAATTGACTAAATCGGGATTCTTCGATGAAGTATCCGTACTAGTTACCGGTTCTGGGGACGATGAAGCTTTCGTGCTATTATCCGGTGTTGGGACTGCGTATGAGCTTATAATCATGTACAACCCAACAGTAGCGCTCAGAAATACTGCGAAATAACCAATCGTTATAATTTTAATGAGTTTCAATAACCCTCTCCCGATTTCAAAACATTACATTAAGCTCAATCCAGAATTTAATTACGTGGGTGAAAAAAAATGTATTTTCCAAATTTCGATTCATTCCAAATGGATTTATGCAAACATACAGTCAAGATTTATTACTCGAATTTCTTCATAAAAAAAAAAATTATTTTGCAGAAAGGATAAAAATTTTATTAAGAGGACGAACATTTTATAATTTCAAGTAATTGGCGATAATTGCACGATATTAAAACAATTTTTAACGAATAATTTACTTACGCAGCCGCATTTTGCCACGCAGCAAGATATAAATGTGTTGATTGAAAAAACTTCAGTCGATATCTGGTTTATGATAGGAAAAAGTCCGCCTTTTATACAGCATCACTCCCTACTGGTTATGGTTCAGAAATTGAAATATCCTATTTATTTTCTGATAACAAAAGTGGAGTCGAATAAATGTAAATTAACGATATTTGAACAGTCCTCCAACAACTGATAACACTGAACTACGATATTGTCTTGCGCAACTGTTTTCGAAATCGACGTGAACAATATTTCCATGGTCACGTTTTAAATTGGAGATAGAAAAATAAGAGAAAAAATATGAATAAAAATGATAGTCCAGGCGACTGAATTCAGCGATCGTTATAAACCTGCGTACACTAACTCAGAAGGAGGAGAAAGAAAGATTGCTAGGACAAAAATTAGTGAGGCGAATGCAGAAATAGACGTACGAATAACTCGTACTGCACGATAACGGTAGATAAACGTACGTATCGTTTGTGGAACTTGAAGCTCACAATTCCTTTTATTATGTTTTGTTCATAAAGATTAAGCTACCTGCGATAACCAATTTGGGATCTCGTGATCTAGATACAAATTGTCTGGTAAAGCAACTCTGACTCTCTGACACGACGACACAAGAATCATCAAATCATATAATTACCCTGACTTCCCGTTGACCCTCCGAGAGGAGTCAAGGGTCAATGAGGGACATTTTTTGACCCCGTTTCTGGGGGTTTAATTGACCCGACATCATTATTGGTCGAGGGTCAATTGATCCTAGAACTTGTGAGTCATCCGACCCTCTTATGTGAGTCGACTAACCATCTTGCGAACCTCTTTACCGGATCAATTGACCCTCCGTCCGGAGGGTTGGGTGACTGCTTGCGTGCTCTTTGCTGGCGAGTTGTTCAACCCTTAGTGGCCATACCTCAGCCAGGCCACATAGCGGTCACCTGGGGCCTGGGGTAACTAGTTACCCCGTGTAGCCGCTCAGGGGGTTAACCCTCCGTAAGGAGGCTTCCCCCGCGCGCTTCTCGCTAGCGGATCGTTCAATTCTCCGCCCATATATAGACGGTCCGTAGCGCTAGGTTACGTTCAGGGTGCGTAAAAAAGTGACAAAGTCGTTTCATTTATAGAGGGCTACAACAAAATGTTTCTTTTGCATTGAACCTTCAGGATCGTGTGTACAAATAGACAGAGAAAAATATTTAGCCGAACCCCCCGCCAGGTTTCGACAAGGATCAAGGAATGCGCGCGAAATAGTCGATCGGTGCTATAGTTATTTTTCCTTATCTACGCTTTGTCATTACATTATTATGGATTACAGGAAATTTTTATTTTTCAATTTTTATTTGTTATTTTTGAGCAATATTAACATAATTTCTCAAGTTATTTGTTTATTTTGTATTTCGAACAACAACTGCTAGCTGTGCTATCACACAGGACGGACAAAGGTCTGTCGAGGAAATTAACATTTTGGTTTTCAATCAGTGCCTACCGACATTCGAATACAGTTCGTTAAGGGGGTTCCACTGTTGGAGCGATTATTAAATAATAATCTGAAACAGAAATATACTGTTGATTAGGCGGCAAATGATATTCCTTTTAAGACTCTCATGCATTTCTATGAAAATTAGTAGTTTTAAGGAATACTTTCGTCAAGAGTCAAGTCACCTTATTTTTAACACTGGCATCATAGAAATTTCTCACCATTGTGTATTGGAAAAAACATTAAAAATACTTGACAATTATAGATGAATTACGAATTCGCTATTGTTGAACACAATCGATGTTGCCCGATTTTCACCACAAGGAGGTGCATGTCAATGAGAATCTTATTTTTTCATAATAAATTTATTTGTTTTTTGATTTTTTTCCATTTTCGGATTATTTTGTTTTTTTTTTTTCAGATTACTTCTATTATTTATCTCTGTCAACGTAATGAAATAAGCACTGTTGGAAGGCTACTCCCAAAGAGCGGAATCAAATTTTACTCACAGCGTCGACTTATAAAGTCAGAACCTTGAAATTTTACACGTGGTAAAAAATATTGATCTTCAAAATAATCAGCTGTCCAAACAAAGTAGATGAAAATTGATAAACGTGTTATATATACAGATATTATTTCTTATAGATCGTAAATTCGGGAACGGTTCCCAAAATTGTTTGATAGGTGATGTATCTTCAAAAAAAATTGTGACAACATATGTTGTCTACGTATTATTTTTCATAGATAATGATTCTCACAATACTCTGAAAATTGAACAAATTTTTTTCTTCGACGTTTACGTGGTGAATAATCTCCTAGAAAAGGGTAAATGCGAAACGTGTCTTTGTAATGTTAAAATCCAAGCATTCGTTGACCCCACTTTCATGATTAATTTGACATTTTTGGAGTTTCATTTATATTTAGAGCCTGGTAATATTGTATTTGAATTAGAAACATAATTAGTTATATACCACACTAAAAACCGGTGCTCTAAAAATGAAATAACGATGGTATGGGACACTGATTAGAGAAGCTTCATTGCTCTGTAAATTGCAACTCTTTTTCCCGAGGCTAGCTCTTAGACTATAATTTTACATTTTATTATTTCATCAACATTTGATTGTATTAGAGAATTTCAAAACATCCGAACCAATCGGATCATTATTCGGGACTCACTTTATAACAGAGGATTACCAGGATTGATGGTGAATAGCGGTTCAAAAAAATATTCAAACTACTCGATAGAGCAGTTAACGTTTTTCCCCTCAAATACGCTTCGAGAATTGACTCCAAGCAAATGTTGTGCAAGACGAATACTTTGTTCGAGACGTAATTTAATTTTTCTGTATCTCGCGATCGTGAAACCGGCATATTTGAGTAAATAAGAGTGTGGCAGAGCTCGCGCTGGCTTCTTCTTTTTCTTTCAACATTTGTCACCAAGTCTCTTGATATCTGGAAAAACTAGCACAACATTGGAAGTTTTGTTTTACGCTGATAAAATGAATATGACAGTGGTAAAATATGAAAACAAACTTTGAAAAAGTAGAAATAGAATTTCAAGTATTAAAAAATTGCGACCGCAGTTAAAAAAAAAAAGTGACCATTCTATGTTCTTGTCGAATGTGACGGTTCGCTCTCTTTCTCTCAGCGGTAAGCGATAACACAACAGGGGTTGCCTCGTTCAGTGACCGGTGACGTCACAGGGTATCGAGTGTGCATCAGCCTCGCAAAAATCGTGCTCAAATGTAAACGAGCGCTTCAATAAACATTCCATTTCAATGATCAAAATTATGATATCTCGGGATTGGACGGACGGATCGACTTGCAAAAAAGACCAACTGGAAGAGGGAAATTGAGGAAAAAATTGTCTTATACGCTCCGATTTTTTATCCAACCCGTTGAATTTTTTTTTTTTTTTTCAATGGCTGTTCAGAAAAATCTGAAAAAATTCCAGAGTGTCTTTTAGACTTCATATAATCATATAAAAAATAATTAACCAAATCGGCAAGGGTCAGGGAAAAAGTACGCCGGTTTGACGTGGAATACCTCATATATAGATATACTTCACTACGAGAGGCGCCACCGTCGATTTTGAGTTGGTCACATGAGCTTGATGACTTAAGAGTCATCGAGCTCACGTGACCAACTCAAAATCGACGGTGGCGCCTCTCATAGTAAAGTATATCTATATCTAGTATAAATATAGTCGTTGACACACGTCAGACGCCTCGTGTGTATTCTACCGGATTTTTCCGTGAGTTTTTATTGAAATTGCGATAAATAAATTTCGTGATATGCAGGGAAGTGGCGTGCATCCGGCGCTGGTCTCTTCAGATGTGGCAAATGTGTGTAGAATTTGTAATAAAATTATTATTGTGACTGGCGAAAAAGCTGTCATGGCGCGAGTACAGCGCCTAGTATTTTTGTTAATTTATTGTGTTGATAAGAGATATCTGATCTCCGAAAAGGGAGCACAGCCGGAACCGGGTAATTAAACCGAATTTTTCGATATTTTTTAAATTCACGTAGTCATAAAATTCGTGACGAAATCCGGTAGAATAGAATTTTAGTTTGCTTTTTTGTCACCTGGCGCTGCGTACGCCATCGCTCGATGACTCTTTAAATGATTCATCGTATTTGGTTTATCATAACCATAAAAACGGACAAACATTTTTTAATGAACATTTTTACATACATGGAGATACAGCACTCACGACTATCATATATCACGGACGATTCTCCTCCGCGAATAATGAGCCAAATTGATCTATCGAACAGCTAAATCTTTTTGAGGATAAGATAATGAAAAAAAAATTTGTCAAATTGCAGTTCCACAAACAAAACGAAGTTTGTATCTCTGAAATAAAAAGGCGTCCCAACCGAATGTTGAACAGACGTAAATTTTTCAAGATATTGCATAATTAGTTGATGGGAGGAATCTGAGAAATTGTGAAAACCCCGTTTTTCCATTAACATTTGAAAAACATTAATTAAAACGTTTCATTATTGTAATGTCCGAGATTTTTTTTTTTAATCGAACGTGGTAACAGTCTAAATAACTCACATGACAATTTTCGTATCATGGATTGATGTGGTATACAAAAATGAGAAAGATGTATAAAAAAAATATAAAAACAATTAAAAGTAATGCGCTTTTCGGTTTTTTTTTTTTTTTCGATATGACTCAGGAAATTTTTGTTTCCATTGCACTGTTTTGTTTCGTTGAAAGGACCGAAGCCATACGTGGCCTCAAGGTAACATCGCCTTTGCCATTGTCCTTAAAAGTACAATCGAGAATCGTCGTTTCTTTGATCCTCGAAATTAATTCTTGACTTTCAGTCTTTCCGTCACAACTCGACGAGTATTTATCAGTTTCCATTCGTATCCCGTACTCTTTGAAACCAGAAAAATTGCACTTTGTCGCGGTCAAATAGGCCTCATCGTGCATCTGGACAAAGACAATCAGAAATTCGATAAATTAATATAAAAACATAAGAAAGTTTTCATCTTGATTCATCAAGTTTCAAATTTGCTCAATTTTATTGAGACTAATTACGGATAAACATGAAATTTCAACGTCCAATTGTTTCGGATACTCGTTTAAATATTAATGAATTTCACAAAAAAATTAATTCCAACGTTACGTATTTCAAAATTGTTAAAAATGATCAATTTTCGTACCTGAACGCCTTCGACGCACTGTTCGAATTCGCATTTTTCAAGAACAGCTTGTCCACCCGGATGTACCGAGACAGCAGTGCCAAGGCCTGAGAAAATGGTTTTTTCGGCGATCAATTTTCCTCCGGCAAGGACAACGACACCCAATTTAACGGAACTCTTGCTGGAAACGAATATTTTGCATCCAACAATTTTGACAGTGCCTCGCCTTACGAGAACGCCAGCTTGTAGCTCGTTCAAGTCCAGGAAAACGTTTTCCAGCAAAATCTTAAGAATAAAGTTAAAAAAAAAAAAAAAAAAAAAAAATGAAACGAGTAAATAAAGTTTGAAAACTGTTTTTACTCAATTGTGCGAACAATAAATTTGCACATTGATATTACTTCTCCACCAGAAAAATCGAAGAGAGATGGTCCGCTCTCAGATTCCTTGGGTCGAACTATCGTCGACTCCATACTTCCGATCCCCCTCAAAGTTCCACCCTCTTCCAGCCCACCGGCACCTCTTATTCGATGTTCTCCATCACCGACGACGATAATGTCGTCAGACTCCGAAGAATCCAGAGCTTCCCTTAAACAGCCTGTTACTCTGTAACGAATATTCATTCGATTGATTGAGTAATTATAGAAAATATAAATTGCAATTGACATTGACCCCATTCGAGTTTCTTTCTGAAGAAAGTAGCGTTATTTTGAGATTTTAATCGATTGATAATAACGATACATTTTATGTTACGATAATACGAAATAGTCAACGGTTATGATAGTTTCTGAAATTAGTTAAAATTCTTTAGCTGAAAACGCCTTTCCCTAGACAAAAAAAAAAAAAAAAAAAAAAACAAATTTTGTAAAAAGAAAAAAGAGAACAGTAAATCTAAAAGATGAAAATAAAACGTGAAAATATTGAAACGAGGTAATCAAAAATGAGGAAAAACAAAGCGACATGAAAAATTATTACAAACTAAACATTTTAGGGAATGGATTTATTTCCTGGCGCCTACTTCAACGTTCGGGGTCTGGGAGACCCGACAAACATGCAAATACAGTCAAAACTTTGCGCGACTCATATTTTTCAATCCAAAAATAGTAAATGTGACTCTGTGAAACTTGAAAACTGAAAAATAATAGAAATTCTGAAGAAATTATAAAAAATATAGGAAAAAAAATAAAAATAAAAATAAACAAACTTGAAAAAAGTATCGTCGTTCATGAATTGCTTGGCCTTTTTCATCGAATCGAGAGTTTCCTGCGGCGAGCCGCCGTGCCAAACAAAAAAAGCTTCTCTCTTTCTGCCCCGGCTTTGACGTCGTTTATTTTCTGAGTTTGCGGCTCGTCCGTTTCGACGAATGAGGTCTCTCATGACAGGATTTTCGAGGACTTCCATCTCGCTCTTTATTTGTTGAATTCTAAAGTGCAATTTCATGAGACTGCAGGCGTTACCTCCGTCGAGATCACCGCCGCCATCTTCCTCGTCGTCGTTGTCATCGTCATCGTTTTCGGTGATGTCGGCTTCGAGGCGTTCGATTCTGGCACGAACGTCTTTGCCCTCCCGAACGAGAGTGCGCACCAAGTCGCAAGTTTCCTTGTCGACGAGGCCGCGTTTCATATCGAAAAACAAACGGATTCGTGGCTCGAGGTGAGCCACGATCCAATCGGCATTATCGTCGTCGTCTATGTCCCACGGCATCCACAAATAATTGTAAAAGAATCTCAATTGCTCGACGCAATTAGCCGTACCGTAAATATCCAAAACTTTGTTCTCCTGCGCGATCGTCGGATAAAGCTCGTCCAACGGAACGTCGCATTTGTCCGGTAGATGAATCTCATCGTCCTGGACCGCGAGTATCTTAACCAATGCGGATAACTCACCGAAATCAACTTGCAAAACTTCCACGACTACGATCGTTGGATAATGAATCTCGAAATCCTGGCACGTCAAACGAGGAATTTTCCATAATGCTCGCCAACCCACTGGCTCTATCACCAACTCCACGTGAAACGACCATTCCGACTTGATACGCGACGCCGGCACCACGTCTTCTCCTTGATGCGATAATATTTCTGTGTATTCCACTAAACGCTCTTGCAAACTTTTGTCGAACGTATAAATCTCCATACTCCAAGCAAATCTCGGATTTTCTCACGTTTTTTTTTTTTACAATGTTCAAGAAGTTTAATCGAGAGAACAATTCTTTTTGTTTACGCGCCAACGACATTCGATGTTTTAGACCTCGAAACCGGGGAAATGGGAGCGAGGGGTGGTAGGGGCTTGAGCAACGTTCGTCCGCCATCTTTGATCGACAGCTCAACCGATTATTCTTATTTTTTAAGAGATGGCGCCACCGCGCGTCTCCGCGTCAGCTGAGCGACGATTCTTGTCGACGTGTTGAAAAACAGTCGTCAATTGACGTCCAGCGGAATTAGATCGACGTAACACTTTTGCTCGTACCAAAATTTTCGTTGATGTTGAAGTTTATCAGAAGAAAAAGAGAATCAAGTTGAGTTCGTTCATTCGCTGCATCATGGCCAAATTTTTGAAGAAAGCGTCGCTTCTTCTTTTCTCGGAAAAATGCCTGGAAGAATATTTCGACGAATATAATTTCACTGACGGTAGGATTCATCTGCGTTGTTTTCATTCATGAGCCTTATTCAATGTACCGGCACGGCTAGCAATTTTCCCTTCGTTGCTTTCCGAGCCACGAACTTCATTTGGAATCTCGTACAGCGGCTGCGCGCGATACCGAAATGGCGGGAAATTCGAAGATTTCAAACGCGTTTAAAATAAACAAATTTGCGGATTGCGCATTTGCCTACTTTTTTTCGTTCAAAAATTACAACAAAAAAAATGAAAATCGCTAGTCAGTTTTGACAGATTGAATACGTCACACGGATCGTTACGTTTTTTTAATGAAATTCGAAATTATCTCTGAGGATTCAATTCGAAAAACGCTTGGATAATTAATTGTATTAAAAAAAAAATGGATTTTTTGGAAAAATCCTTCAAATCCGATGTTTTTTGTATGTGCTCACATGATCATGACATTCACGTTCCAGTCGACTGCTTCAAGGCGACCCTGAGCAAGGGTCTGGGTCTCGGTGTGATCGCAGGTTCACTTTTAGGTCGGTGAATTTATTCGAATCAATAAATATTTATCGAAGAGTGAAAAAAAAATTAAAATTTTATAATTATTCTTCAAAATTTCAGTCAAAGTTCCTCAGATCTTGAAAATTTTGAAAAACAAGAGTAGCGAGGGTATAAATGTTCTGAGCGTCCTTCTCGATTTGTTTGCGATCACGGCGATGGTTTCTTACAGTTTTGTCAACGGTTTTCCATTTAGGTACTTGGGAAAAAAAAATCATATATTTAATATCCGAATTTAGGTTATAATGAATTTAAACAAAAAAAAAATAATAATTTTCCATCCCTATAGTGCTTGGGGCGACGGAGTATTTTTGGGAATACAAACATTGACGATCGTTCTCTTGGTTTTTCATTACAACGACGACACCGCAAGGGCAACAGCATTTTTTGCAGGTTATGTTGCAATTATGATTGCTGTTTTGGGTGGATTAATGCCAGTGAACGTTTTATGGGCGTGCCAAACTCTCAACATTCCCATCGTTCTTATAAGCAAGGTAAAAAATATATTTCGGCAAGGTGTTGAAAATAAAAAGAAATCGAACGAAGATTCGCCATTGTAAAAAGTGAAAAAATGGAATTTTTTCGAAACGGTAATACCGATTGGGATGAAAATTGGTCAGGTCATCCTTGCCACTTTTCACCACGAGTCAATCACCGACATTTTCCGATCGGTTCTTTCGTTTCGTAGAAAATTCATTTTTTAATTTCGAGGTGAGCTTTTTTCGAGGTTATAAACGTTAAATTTCAGCTCGCGCAAGCCCGGACCAACTACAATAACGGCAGCACCGGTCAACTGTCCGCAGTAACCTGTTTCATGCTCTTCCTCGGTTCGCTCGCGCGAATATTCACTTCGGTCCAAGAAACTGGTGACCCAACAATGATAACGATGTACGTTTGCTCGACAACTGCCAACGGTTTGATCGTTGCTCAATTGTTGTACTATTGGAACGCTGTGACGAGCGAAGCCTCGAAAGAGATCGGCAAAAAGAAGAAACAGTAATTTTTC
The DNA here is from genome assembly GCA_037893425.1 of Campoplex nolae. Classification (NCBI taxonomy): domain Eukaryota; kingdom Metazoa; phylum Arthropoda; class Insecta; order Hymenoptera; family Ichneumonidae; genus Campoplex; species Campoplex nolae. The sequence continues at coordinate 1,660,503 of JBBLXU010000299.1, read as the reverse complement.
GTCACCGGTAAAATTCTGACAATGTTTTCGTACCTCTGTTTTTAATTTTTTTTTTTTTTTAATTTTAATATTGCACCAAATGAGGCTTTCATTTGTTTTTATCGTTTTTTATATCTTCCTCGCGATCTTCCAGAGTCGTTTCTTTTGTTATTTAATATTTTTATCAGTCACGAGGACCCTTCGAACGGTTGCCAATTTACAAAGACGTTCGAACTACCGTTGTCGATATTTGTACCAGAAAATACAAAGTTTTTTGTAGTAAAAATGGCAGTTATTGAAATCCCATCCTTCTCCAATGCCCGAAATGTTAAAATTTTTGAATTTTTCTAAAAAAAAAAAAAAAAAGGTAAAACTTTCGTAACTGTGTTATCGACGGAGTTTCTTTTCTCCCCATTTCCGTTAGTGCACTCGGAAGATCCAGCGGAACGTAGAGGGCGGCCTTTTCGGACAATTTCCCACGAAATCCATTCTTCCAGGAATATTTCCATAACCCCTGCGCATTCAAAACAAACGCACACACATATATATACAAGTAAACCGAAGAATTCTTGGAAAACGACGGTAAGATATCGCAAGATCTATAATTCTCAGATACGCAAATAATAGCCGGAATCATCGAGGCTAAAATAAGCGAATAAAATATAAATAAAATAAGGATCGTAAGCACGAAGCAATAAGTAAAATCGTTGAACGTTCCCGCCGCGCAAAGTTCTCGGTCAAGTATTTCGTACGTCGTTGAACCTAACCTCAAACACGAAAAAAATAAGTTCGATAAAACGTTGTTAACCTCAAAAAGTTTAATACAGAAAGAGGCAGCAGTACAAATATACAAAATTCGTTATTCTCAAACGTTTGAGAAATAGTTCGATCGCGTAACTAACCTAAAAAAAAATGTTGAAAAAATTGTAAATTCGCTGAGAAACAAAAGTCCGAGGACTCGAACGAAAGGTAGTTACCACGATGAAGTGTCATTACGAAGTGTTGGGTGTTGAGCGAGACGCCAACGACGATGAGCTCAAAAAAGCGTACAGAAAATTAGCCCTGAGATGGCATCCGGACAAGAATCCCGAGAAAGCTGACGAGGCTAAAAGAGAGTTTCAATTGATCCAACAAGCTTACGAAGTATTGAGCGATCCTCACGAGAGAAAATGGTACGACGATCACCGGGAAGCTATATTGAAAGGTCATGAGATCGGTGACGAGTTCAAGGACGATTCCATCGATTTGTTCAAATATTTTACCAACACTTGTTACAAATCGTACAACGACGATGAGGCCGGATTTTATTCGGTTTATCGTAAAGTTTTCGAGACTCTGGCAGCCGAAGATGCCGAATTTACGAAGGACGACCTCGAGAGCGACGAGGAACCACCGAATTTCGGTGATTCCCAGACTCCTTACGAAAACGAGGTTCACAATTTTTACGCTTATTGGCAGAGCTACAGTACCAAGAGAAGTTACGCTTGGCTCGATCCTTACGACACGCGTAATATGCCGGACAGACGTTACGTGCGTGCCGCCGAAAAGGCCAACAAAAAAGTTCGCAGCCGCGCCAAACGCGAGCGCAACGAACAGGTCAGAAATCTCGTTGCTTTCGTACGTAAACGCGACAAACGAGTACAGGCTCAGGCGGAAAAAATGGCCGAAAAAGCGCGGGCAAATGCGCTCAGAGTCAAGGAACTCGAGAGAACAAAACTTCTCGATCGCCAGAGAGAATTGAAGAACCATCGGATGTCCGATTGGGCCAAGTTCTCGAACATCGAATCCGAACTCAAGAACATCGAGGCTGACCTCGTCGCCGAATTCGGCGAGGTCAACTCGGAGGATGAGCTCGGTAACGAAAACGCTGACGCCCTTTACTGCGTCGCTTGTAACAAAGTTTTTAAAACACAAAAAGCCTTCGGGAATCATGAAAACTCTAAAAAGCACAAAGACAATTTGATGAGTTTGAAAAAAAGTGTCGAGGATCAGGATTCCGAGGACGAGGAACCGGAGAGTTTGAAATCGGATGATGGCAGCTCCGAGAACGATTCGAGTCCCGGTAAGGCCGAGAATCGGGAAGCGGTCTCTGGAAGCTCTTCAAAAAAAGGGCTGAATATGAAAGAACCGAGAAGCTCGGACGGCGGAGCCACGGGACCGGAAATGCCGGATTTTTTGTTGAATCCGGAGAAAAACGTGGTGACGGTAGAGGATGGAACTTCGGAGGACGAATTGTGTTCGGAAGACGAGGAAGATCTGGAGGAATCGAGCTTGAAGGACTTTTCCAAGGTCAAGGGTGAGAGGTCATCCGAGGTGGATGACCTCTACGTATATCCGCAGGGTATCAAGGTCACCGGGCAAGAAGATCAGGAAGAAACGTCACCGGAGGAGCTGATTTCCGACCAAGAGGACGAGGCTACCGATCTTCCAGCGAGAAAAAAGAAGAAAAAGATCAAGACCGTTCGCAAGGTCGGTCCGGAGCTCGAGAGCGAGGATGACAACTTCGATCTCGAGCTCGGTCTCTCCAAGAAGCAACGGAAGAAAAGAAGGAACTTGGAAGAGTTGGTCGGACGTAAAGACGCGACGAACGAGCTTGAAGAAAGGGCCCCGGAGTCGAGGACCAACGAGGAACCTCCTGAGACCCCCGAGGCCGAAACCCCGAGCGTTAAAACCAAAGGAAAACGCGCGAAGGAAATGAGAAAAGCACAGAAACGAGACAAAGAAGAAACCGCCAAAACGTCACGTGCTGCTGGAAAAAAGGAAAATAAAAATCAGGACTCTGCCGATGCTGAACATCGATGCGTCACCTGCAAGATCGAATTTTCAAGCAAAAACAAGCTTTTCGATCATCTTAAGAAAACTGGTCACTCGGTTTATCTACCGAGCTCTGCTGCCAGGACGAAAAAAAATAGTGACAAAAAATCACGGGGCCGGGCACGATCAGAGAGCGAAAGTAGCTGAAGCCCCCAGCCCTCTCTCCTCTCAAATTGAACTTTTGACCTCTTCATAGTTCCAATCTCAATCGGTTATCATTTCACTCGATTTACTTTTTAATTACCATCCGCGATTCGATCTGTAAACGTGAAAACTTTATAACACAAACTTCAGGCTCGCGCTTATCGTTACGCCGATGTAAATAAACATCTCGTTCGTTAAACTTCTTTGTTTTTTTTTCTCTCTCAAAATACCATTGTCTCTTTTCAAACGTTTCAGAACGCCACTTTATCGATTTTGTGTTTTCCAATCCAAACCAACATACCTTGACGTGGTTAACGCGTGACATGAATATTATTCATTGCGCCGCATCTCACAGGTGAGTGTCACTCGATATCGCAAATTCGCTGCAGCCTCTGAAGATTTCGTAGCTGAGAAAAAAAAGTAGCAAAATTGCATTTTTTTGCTTCTTCTGGCTCCCCCTTGATTCTCTGCTATTTTGACCTTGAGTTTCGGTCTTTTGACCTTGACCTATGACCTTGATTGAAAGTTTTCCGGTACCAAATTCGATCATTTTCTCACGATTCAATTTTTCCCCAGTCGCCATTTTGTGACCAGGTTGCACCATTTTGTATTGATCTTTTAAAAACGTGAATATAAAATTGATTTTAGATCGAGCGCAATGGCAGCGAAGAAACTGATTTATCCGGCGGCCGATCGGAACAAAGAGCCGATTCTTTCGGTACTGAAGAGGTACATTCGAGCAGTTCCGAATCAAGCGTTGCTCGAAATCGCATCAGGATCCGGTCAGCACGTGGCTCACTTTGCTCCCCATTTTCCTCAAGTAACTTTCTTCCCATCCGAATGCGAGGATCGTTTGCTGGAAAGCATATCAGCGCACACGAGCGGCTTGAGCAACGTTCGTCCGCCATCTTTGATCGACAGCTCAACCGATTATTACAATTGGCCGAGCATCAAGTTCCAGGAAAATAGTTTGGACTACATTTATTGCGCGAATATGATTCACATCTCGCCTTATCGCTGCACAATCGGTTTGTTCAGAAACGCTGGAGCTCTGCTTAAAAATAATGGTTTTCTGTTTACTTATGGAGCTTACGCGATCGACGGCAAATTGAGCCCGGAAAGTAACGTCAGATTCGACGAAAGTCTCAAATCCCAAAATCCCGAATGGGGCATCAAAGATCTGAGGGAGTTGGAAGCATTGGCCAAATCCAATCACATCAATCTCATCGAAATCGTCGATATGCCTGCCAACAATAAAACTGTCATTTGGCAGAAAAATTATCAATGATTTTTTTTTCTGTCTTTCTCTCTTTCTCTTTCTCTCTCTTTTCTATTCTTTTTGTACCCACTCTTGTCTCTTTTGTCATTGTTGTTTTTGTATGAAAAGTTTCTGAAATAATAAATGATCAGGGAAAAAAATATTGCAAGTTTAATCATCGGATATTTATTCGAATTCGACTCTTCGAAATTGCACTCATGACTCAAAAAGATCATTCGACTTCTGCGAAATTGACTCGATCACGAGAACTTTAGTCGTGATCCAAAAAAATGATTGAATCGAGACGAAAAATCGAAACGAGTGATTCATCAGGAAACCCGACTGGTCAAAAGATCAACAACCAAGAAAATCGAGCCTCCGGTGCGAAAGATAAGTTCTCCACTGATCCTGATAAGAGGTGATAATTTTTTTAATTTATTTCTTCTTATCGGAGATTGCAAAGATCGACTAATATTGAGCTCGAGATAATTCAGTCGTTAATAAACGGTTTTTCCTTTCGCAGTGTTTCCTGCGATCAACAATTTACAATTTGGAAGCCTTAAAAATGTGGACCAGGCTCATATTTTTAATAGTTTTATCCGGAGAGTGTTACGGGTTTGAGGAAAAGGACATGATCTGCAGCGACGATTATTGCGCGGTGAGTATGAAATGAAATATTTTTTGTTATTATTTTAAAAAATCATGAAATTCATAGAAAAATTATTTTTTCAAGAAATACATCGAGGATCACGGATGCCCGGAAATGAGTGAAGCTTGCCTCGCTCAAAACGAAACTCACAACGGTGTTTTTTTGCCTTTTCCTGATATCTGCAATTGCTGTTTATATTGCGTTACGAATCTTAAGTTGGATGAGATCTGTGTCGTTGGGAGTCCTGGAATGCCTCCTCCTTCGACCATTTGTGGTCCAGGCCTGACTTGCAAAACGATTCCAGGCCAGCAAGCCACCTGCCAGCGAAGTGAGTGCTCGATTTGAACAAGTTGCTCGAATTCTTTATTAATTTAAAATACGAACATTTTTTGTGCATTTTTAGTTGAGTCGACTTGCACCAACTGTCAGAAAATCTGGGAACAACGTAGGGAGGAAGGGACTCTGGGAATGACGGTGGTGAGGCCGGGGTGCGACGAGGACGGACTCTTTTCTCCAGTTCATTGCATTCCAGGATCATTGTCAGTTGGAATCATTGAATCGATCGAATGAGAAATTTCATCGAAACGAAAAATTTTGATAAAATTTGAATTTTCATTTAACATTTATAATTATATGAAATTTTATAAAATTGAATTTATAATTTAATTATGTAAAATTTTATAAAATTAATATTAAATATAAATTTCATTTAATTGCTAATTTAATTGAATTGAATTATCGATTGAAACGTCAAAATTCATTGAATTTCGATGTCAATTATGTAGATAAAAAATCAACGATATTTTAATTGGAATTTGTTTGATTGTTCGAAGATGTTACTGTTTGTCGAGTGAGGGAAACCGGATTTTTGGAGAAATTCCATTTTTGGATCATTCGGACGAGCACAAAATGACGTGTGGTAAAATCATTCAAATTTTTTTTCTCGTCAATCCTTCCCTTTTTTATCGAGAATTTTAGTTCAATTTTTTTATTTTCATTTTCTTGGGGTGAGGATGCTCGTTGAATTATAACAAGGCGTTGGAGTCCGTGAATCCGAAATTCAAGGATACATTTTTGAGTGCAAGATGCAACGAGTACGGTCTCTATGATCCGTTGCAATGCATGATGGGAGAGGAGGCCAAGTGCTACTGCGTAAATCCCATTTCCGGTGAACCCCGAACCGAGATACCAGCGGTTCCGGTTTCGGAATTGGGCCCCGGCAATCCCTCTTGCTGTAAATATTTTCCAACCAAAATGGCTGACCTTTGGGAATCATTTTTTATTTCCATTTTTTTAACACAAATTCCTTTTTCTAGTCGATCCCAAGATCCACGCGACTGGCACTTACGAGAGCGAGTGTGAAATCGAGCAGAGAGAATGGCAAGAAAGTTTGGAAGTGACGACGACGACGGCGAGTTCTAAATTTTCTTCGAAAACGATTGGTTTTACAGATCCGAAATGTCAGCCCGATGGAAAATATCATCGTGTCCAAATACTCGGAACAAAGTCAGCAATTTATTTTTTTTTACGAAAAAAAAAAATTTAATTTAGTCATTTTATTTTTTATACTTTCCATTTCAGTCGAATCTGCGTCGATCCTTCCGGTCGTCAGATCGAGAAATTTGAGGCTTCCGTTGATTCGGAAGAAGCTAAAACGATGGATTGCAGTAAGTTGAAAAAATCCTTCATTTAAATATCACCATTAAATGATGACCTTGAAGTTGAGGTTCACTCGATCTTGAAGTCAAAGGATGGTCTCAAGGTCGACCTCGAGGTCAGAGATTAATCTCAAGGTTGACCTTAAGGTCAAAGAATGGTCTAAAGGTCGACCTCGAGGTCAAAGAATGGTCTAAAGGTCGACCTCGAGGTCAAATAATGGTTTCAACGTTGACCTTGAGGTTAAATAATGGTTTAAAGGTCGGCCTTGAGGTCAAAGAATGATTCAAAGGTTGGAATTGAGGTCGCGATTGAAAAATAAAAAGCAATGGGTTCAAAATCGTTGTCGATAAGTGAAAAAGTGATTGAATTTTCAAGAAAATTGGTATTTTGAGGTTTTTGAGGTCACTACTTTAAAATTTGAGATCAATTTCCGAACATGAAAAATCTTCTATTGAAAACTACTGGCGATTCGCGTTATCGAGTCAATTAACACTTGGGTTTTCAATTTACATTTATTCGAAGCAACAATTTATGTTTTTTTTTCTTAAAAAATAAAAAAAAACTAAAATATTATTGTCATTGGCAGATTGTGCCAGAGCTCGTCATCTGTTAAGAGAGAAGGGGGTGGTCGAGTTGCCAGAGTGCAACGCTCGTGGTAGTTTCGAGCCAGCTCAGTGTCTTCGAGGTCTGTGTTACTGCGTCGATTGTAACGGCGATCAGATCGGCGTTGAGAAAAAGAGCGGGGAGTTTCTCCCCGAGTCTTGCGGGGAGACTTGTTGTTTAAATTTTTGTTTAACCGATTAATAAATAAACAAAAAAAAAACATCGCGAAGGAGAAGAAAAATAAAGAATGAAAAACTGTACAAAATTGATGTGAAAAAAGGAAAATAAAATACATTTCTTCGCCTCGAGTTATGCGATGAAAAGCAACGAGACGAGAACCAAGGTCGAGGTCAAAGAAATCCTCATCATCGAATGACCTCCATTTCCGTACCAGTGGGCGAAGAGAGCTGAAAAAATCGAAGTATTTTCTATCATTGCGATTGCGTTCGTTCACGTGTCCTCGAATCCATCATCAGGTCTCTTTTTCAAGGCAACCTGGACCAATCGAAACTCACCCGTGTCGTCCTGACTCGTTATCCATCCGATTACCGGCTCCATTTGGATTTGACGCTTCAGCCACTTATTCAGTGGCTCGAAGTAACGGATCAGCGCGCTCGCGTCGATTCTGTTAGTTTTTCCTCGTGTCATTTGCCTCACAATGTCCTGCCAGCTCCTCGATGATCCTGGCGATAGAATTTCTCTGCAAATTTTTATCTCACGTTACAAAATGACGGCTCTAGAGCGTTGGTGCACAAAATGACCGACCTCAAATCGTTTTTCAACAAAATTACGGACTCCCTCGACTGAAAAATCGCGTCAGTCTCCATATTTTCGAATAACATTAATTCCTGACCTCAAAAATGAGGTCATTTCTCATTAAATGGCAGGTTTGGATCGTGGGTGCATGAAATGGCGGACTTGAACACAAAAATTACAAAATGGCGATCTCACTCGCGCTGTGAAGTGGCCCAGCACCTAAGATATTCGAGAAATGACCGTTTTAACCTCAAAAATGAGGTCTCTTTCTGCTAATCAACAGGTTTGTATTCGTAGTTAACAGAATGGCGGACTTGGACACAAAAATTACAAAATGGCGATTTCACTCGCCCGTAAAATGGTGTCGAACCTAAAATATTCAAGAAATGACCGTTTCAACCTTAAAAATGAGGTTTTTTCTTACCAATCAACAGGTTTAGATCGGCAGTCAACAAAATCGCGAACTTGGAACGAAAAATTACAAAATGGCAACTTTCTTCTGTCATAAAATGACGTAATTCTCGAAAATTTCAAGACACGACCTTTTTGACCTTAAAAATGAGGTCATTTTCTACGAAATTTTTATGATTCGAATCCAATTCTGCAAAATGGCGACTTCTGACGGTCGGGAAAATGGCGTTGATTCGAGCATTTCAAAAAATAAGGTCTTTAGGGTCAGAAATGAGGTCTCCGGCTTACGTGAGCAATCTTCCGGCTTCTCGCGATCGATAGAGATCGCAAGTGTGCAGATCGCCGGTGTGTCCGGAAATTTCGCACAGCGATTCGTACAACTGAAACTGGAGAATAACGCCGACGAAATATTTGGCGTACGGAATATCGGCTGGGACGTGATACTTCGAGGCTGGATCAAAGTCTCTCTCGGTCCGGATGGTCGGTGGAACGACGCCTTGATACTGGAGTCTGAGTTCCCACCATCTCGTCGTCATGTCGACGACGCCGTCGCTGAAGACGCGCCATCTCCACTGAACACACCGATTTTCCATTATTTCCTACGGTCGATCGATTTTTAAGGATAAAAAAAAATAAAAAATAATAATTATCCTGAGCTGACCTGATCGACGATGTAGGCAAAGGGCAGATAAGCGACTTTTCTCAACGCCATTAGCATCAGAAAATTAATATTTGTTTCATAATCCTCCGTCGAATTGTTGTACAAACCGATTCTGTGAAGGTGATGAGGCGTCATTATCGACAGCTCGATAGCGTCGCTGACAGCCTCGTGAAATCCTTGAAAATAGAAATCGATCAAGTGAAAATTCTCGATCTTCGATCAACTTTGACACTCACCAGGCAAAGCCTCGCTCCTGAAAATCAACGGTTGATCTTTGTACTGCAAATAATACTGAAGATGAGCCATCTCGTGATGCGTCGATAGCAAATCCTCGGTGGTGACTCTCGTACATTGCTTTATTCTGTAATCAAGACGATTGCAAAAATCCCAAGCACTCGGAGTGCATTTGACCTCACGATCAATAGGTTTTTCGAACATCGAGGATCGCCAGAACTCCGGAGGCATCGGCTTCATCCCGAGAGACGTGAAAAACTCTTCGGCCATTTGGAACATTCTGAAATCAATTGATTTTTCTTTTCGATCAATCGAATCGAACCTCAACCTCAAACCTTACAATTTTTTTGACCTCGACACACGAACCTCAACGGCGTAAATCCCTGGATCATCATGTCCAGGGTCACGTCCAATTTTCTCGCAGCCGGAAATGCCTCGACGAGATCATATATCCCTTCCCAATTCTGGGCCCACATGTTCCCCAACAAATGAGCCGGAAGCGGACCATCCTCTCGCAACTTTTCACTACCGTAACGATCCATCAGCTTTGACCTCACGTACGTAAACAGATTTTTATACAAAGGCGTTATCGCTGATATCACCTCGGCTATGTTCTGCTGGAAATATTCGTCCTCGTATAAATCCCGCATTTGGTCACCAGCGTCCGCGAATCCTTGCGTCAAATCAAAAAATTTCAGTTGAAAAATTCATTTTCAGTGATTCATTCGTTGCCACGGTTCTTTCGAACAGTTTTTCATTGCAGTTTTGTTATTTAAAGCCTTTTTGCAGTTTTCTGGACTTTTTAAATGGAAAAATGCATTTTCTGCTAATCTACTGTAAAGATCGTTGAAGCAATTATTTCGTGATTACAATTTTTGATGGAAAATGGCTAAGAAATGTTTCTAAATTGCCTGGCTCGTGGTTTTTGTCCAAAAAAAATGAAAACAACATCGTTCCTGCTTCAGAACCAGATCAGCAATCATTTAGGCTGAGAAAATTCGCTTGTTCGTCCATTTTCGAGAGCCAATCTTGTTCGAAGTGAATGGTAGGCAAGAAAAATCATTTCGGAGGGTCAGAAACAGGGAAAATAGAATTCTGCTTGATGGAATTAATCGTTGATTCAAAATTCCGTTTTCGTACCATTGAGCCTCGATGCTTGATTCGCCAGTTGAACGTATCTCATGTATTTATTTTTCAATGGTGGCCCAACGGCCTCGTGCCAAGCGCGCCAATAATGTAGGAGCTCGTCGTAGTCTCTTGATTCTGCCATTATTTTGGCAACGTCTGAAATCAGCCCATTGGCAGACAAAATCCATTCAAAATCGCATTTGAATTGATAATTTTTTTTTTTTTGCAGTTTTTTGAGGTTTTGAGGGGAAAAAAATTGTTTTTCGTACCGTGATCGAGGTCCAAATTGCAGGAAGCTCCCATTTTTTTGTAAGGACACAATCTTGTTCTCGTGTAAAGTTCCTTCATCTCGACGATCAAATGGTGTATCTGCCATTTCGAGTTGAAGAAATTTTTCGTTAAATTTGTTTAAATCGAGGTTTTGAGGTCGTTTTTTCGTGGAGAGAAAATTGAATAAACGATGGAATCGTACCTCATTGAACTTGTCGTCGGTCAGAGCGTTTCGACCTTTCACCACGATCTTTTTTAATTGTCTTCTTGTCAAGGGATCGGGTATTCGCGTCCAGGCAAAGGTGATGGCCTTTCGCCACGAGGATCTTTCGAACTTGAGCTTGAGAGTTTGTTCCTCCAGCTGGGAATGGAGTTTAGTAACGTTTATGAAAAATAATATGGAAAAAAAAAAAATATTAAAATGGAAGGAATTGATCACCATTCTACGACGATTGGCGTCGGTGATGTTGGTCGCGAAATTCCACTGTGCCATTGTCAACCGACTGCAAGCGGTCGAAGCCTCGCGATCGTATTCTCGAAGGAATTGTAACGCTTCGCCAAGATTGACATTGAGACCCTTCGAGAGGAAGAGAATTAAAATGGTAAATAAGATTCATCAAAGTACGTGGAAACGTAATAAATTATGTTCGTTCACGATGGACAACAATGGAATATTTTTTCATGCATGTTGAACAGATAGGGAAATCAGTAGCGATCTTAAGATCTCCCAGGCGTGACCGTTCTTCGTTTTTTTTTCGGGAATTTTACATGAAAGATCGTTGATTGTCAATCAGAAAGATTTTTTTCACAAATTTTTCTAGAAGAATCAAGGATAAGAATAATAATGAAGAAATCTGTGAAAAACAGTAATACTGAGACTATTGACAGTTATAATGACAGTTAAAATGACGGGAGTAATGACAGCTTCATTGACAGTAGAATACTGAGCGTGACAGTTAAAATGGCAGCTACAGTGATGTCAATCATGACATTGACAGTTGGGTGATGACAGCATGATGACAGTTACAATGACAGCTCTACAGACAGAGGCTGGAGAACCAGCAATTATTGCCGTAGACAACAACGATGACAGTGCTACGAATAATTATGGCAATTGTGACCGTGACAGTTGTAATGACGGTGAAAATGACAGCGACGACATCAATGACTGTCAAAATTACCTCCATATATCTCGTGTCACCGATTCCAACGAACAACACTAAAATCCAGGATCCAATGACAGCTGTCAACTCGAACTTCTTCATTGTCAACGAAAAAAAAAAACGGAATTTTGACAGACGAACGATTCTGACACTTTTCCTTTGTTCACTCGACTTCGCACCGAATTAAAAAGTTATTTGGACGAATTTTCAATGCCACTGGAGACCGGAAGTCTCCATCCTTCAATGTCACTGGAAGTTGACGCAATCTTTGCACTAAAAATAGACTTTTGGTGCTTCCAAATAGTTTTTTAACGTTGAACAAAAACGAGGAGCCTTTTGACGAATGGCAGACCGGCTCAACGTGCGAAATCGCACTGCACGTTGAGTCATCGAGACTATGGGAAAAGGTGCAATGGCTTTTATCGATTTGCACGTTGGACGAAAAAAAACACCATAATTAAGGGGTCGTAAAAATTCGAATTAAACAAAATATTAACTCGCTGTAAATAAATATTTAAAAAATAGAATTTAACAGCAAAAATCTTAAAAATTCTCGAGTTTTTTTTTTATTTTGTTTATTGTTGCTCGAAAAACAATGAAACTATTGCGCCTGTAGTTTCGAGCGTCAGACGTGAGCAGTAGACGCGTTTGAACTGAATCGACTACAAGTTACAGTCTACTATTTCAGAACGACGAAGAAATACGAAAAAATAATAACAAGAACAACAAAAGAAAAGAGAAGAAAAAAAAATGAAACGGAGGAAGGGACAGGCATCGTCGGTGCGTGAAGCATGACCAACTAACGCACCATGGCACGAGCCAAAATCTTTCAGCTTTACTTCGAAACAAATTTCACAGTGGGCATTCTCGTCTTCGACGTGAGTTTACATGTTTTTATGTATTTTTCGAAATTTGCCGTGGCCCATTTTCACTTTTTAGGACGAACAAAGGTCGAAACTTCATTTTTTTTTAAATATCATTAAAAATTAATGGAATTTGCAAAAAATTAAATCTAACAAGAAATTCGATAATTTCAATTCGAGAAAAATTTTAATTTCGATCAATTTTCAAATGATCGATTCGACATTTTGGATGATTCGGCTCATTTTCATTGTTAATTTGAATCAAAGTAAAAAAAATTCTTCATCCAGAAGCTTCACGAAAAAAAAAATGTCAAAAATTTGATTCTGCTTCCAACCAATCCATAAATGCAGTGACGAAGAAAAAAAAACTGATTCGTTCCAATATCGAAATAATCGAATGAAAAATTTGAATAGAAATTTAACGGTTGCGTTATTTTAGTATTTCACTTTTTTTCGAAACATCTTGAGCTGTTTTTGAGACAAAGAAAACTTGGAAAATGATTTATTTCCGCTAAGAATATATGTATATAAGTGTGTTAGTGCAATTACCACGTGGAGCAATCTGTGACGATATCCGTAGGACAGCAGGCGGTAATTGCTTCTAAGATATAATTGCGTCCACTCCTTCGAGCCCTGAGACAAATCGCTGGACAAAAAAGACAACGAAGTGAAAAGTATTCTTTCTTAATAAAAAAATAAAAATAAAAAACGAATATTTTTCGTCGTATTTACAGAGTTTTATTCATTTTCCAACTACAAGCCAAAATTCACATTTCAACTGAGCCCAGATTTGCTCTCCATAGCTCTCATGTGTTCCAATTGATTTTGCTGTTTTTTGAATGTCTTCAAAGCAGTTATTTGAATTTTTCTATGCCTCTCGAGACGTTTGTAAGTTTTCTTCATTTCTCGAAGCTCAGCCTGAACTTTTACGAAGTCCAAAATGTCAGGAACCTTTTGAAAGATGAAATAAATGTTTTCATTCGTCGCTGATAAAGTTTTTGATTATTATTTATTTTTTATAATATTTATAAATAAATAATAAATAATAATGAAAATAAAAATGAAAATGAAAACAAATAATAATGAATATAAAATAAATAAGAAATAAAAAATTGTTAAATTCATCACTTCGTAACATTTTTTATTTAATTAATAATGGAAAATGAATAATTGCCAATACCTCATATTCGTTCATGACGTGAACAATTTTGGCCAATTGTTTTTCAGCCTTTTCGACTTGGACCTGAGTGGCTGTTTGATCATGTCGTAATTTATCGATCTGTGATTTCTTCAATGAAATATCTTTTTTAATGTTATTGAGCGAGGCCACTTGGTCAGCCATTTTTCGTTTGTAGGAAGTGAGAGCAATGTTGTAGCGGGCTGATAAAAAATAAGATTGTCATTAGGAATAAATTTTTCAATTGCGAATAAGGGGAATGAGAAAATTGAATATTTGCCTGTTATTTTTTTCAGGTCGATGAAATACTGGTTTTTTTCCTCGATCTGTTTCAAGTAATCTTGATTCTCAATGGCGAGCTGCTGAAAATCAATCGGATGAAGCGTCTCACCGAGCTCCTCTCTCTGACGTAATTGGTGCCTTGCTTTTTTTATTTTGGTTTTGAGAGTTGAACTTTTCAGTCGAAGTTTCTCTATCACAGTGTCAGCTGCTCGGAGCCATTCTTCTATGAATCTGGAAGAAATATTTTTGATTGGTAAAAATAGGTGACAGCCAACTGGCACATTATTGGCAGGAGGAAAACCTTTGGAAACTGTCAAATTGGCAACTAATGAATTTCGTTAGGTTCTTATTGGCAACTGCCAAGCTATAGGCTGGTGAAAAATTATCGGCAGCCGTAAAGCTATTGGCAGGTAGAAAATTATTGCCAACAATTTTTGGTTCATCGGAAAATGTTGGCAGCTGTCAAAATATTGGTGAGCCAAATTATTGGCAAGTTTCAGTTATTAACAGCTGTCAACTATTGGCAGCTACCAATCAATTATAAATCGAGAACTCTCTCACAGATATCTAGTCGTAGCCAAAATGGCATATACTGTCAAAAAAAATAGTTGACATCTGCCAATATGAGAATAAACGAATACGACAAAAACCTGATGAATTTTTCCGCTGGAATTTTTCCTGTTAGTGGATCGATCCATCTTCTTTCCAAATTTATTTCCAACTCGTGTCTCGCCTCGTGAGTTTCTCGTATTCTTAATTCGATCTCTTCCATTTGCGCTCGTAAATTAGCTCGACGTTTTATCGTGAATTGTTCCAATTCAGCGAGGCTTTTCTTCATCTCCTCGATCTCTTTGCTCGCCATTTCGATTCGATGAGACACCGTTATTCTAAAATATAAAATCGTCGAAAAATATATATTTTCTTTGTACTAACTGTCATTCACTCGTTCAGTAATACTCGTCCGAATAATAATTAAGAAAAAAAATTGTTTAGTTCGTCGATCCTGAACCTGTAAGTCCTTGGAACCGATGGCAACAGGGTCGATGTATAACGACGACCTCCACTGAAGGTCATACTGCTCACCATACTCGGTGAATAAATTTGTCTATCACGTATGGCGCTCAGGGTCGCGCTGCCACTTCCGGTGAGGCTCATCGCCGAAGACATTGGCACAATCTGTGACGCCACCTTTTGCGCGTGTCTCGCTGTTTCCAGAACTTGATTCATGGCTGAGATTTTCATCGCTCATTAATTTTTTTATCGTTCGTTCGAACAAAATTTATTAAAAATGGCATTCTATTTGAGATTTGGGTTTTGTCTTCACTTTTTTCAAAATTTATTTCATCGAATTTCGAAAAATTCGGTTTTTTCATTTCGAAAATTCGAAAAGGTCTCTCTCAGGCACTTTTTTGAGATTATTGCAAGCAACGACTGATAATTCGAACTTGTGACAAAAGTTTTCGAAAAAATCATGAAAAAATGAAAAAAAAAAAACTTCGATTATTCCGAAATTTCAATTTTTTTGAACTTTCGAGTATTTTGGTTTGAGCAATTGAAAAAAATGGAGAAAAATTCTAAAAAATGGACCATGTTTGATCGAATCGAAAGTTCGATCGAATGAAAAATAAAAGCGATTAGTGCGAGTGAAAAAAAAATTACCTATTATCAAACAGCATTTTAAATCTTTGATTTTTCACTCACTGACGAGAGACTGAGGATCATGCCTGCTGAGATATCGTTCGAAAACGTCGTTCTCCAGTTGCAAAACTTTGTTCGTACGAAGAGCAAGTTCAAGGGATTGACGTAATTCTTCGTCCGACATGTCTAGACAATTATTTCGATAATTAATAATTTTTTTCATTTTCCAGTAGAAATAAAAAAAAAATAGGAACAATAGAAAAATAATCGGTAAAACAATGAAATTTTTTTTCGATCAAATCTAAATGTACCCTCGTAACGTGGTTCTTCTTCGGGGGCAAACGTCCCCCGAGATCCTAGACTTATAACACTTCCTTTCCTAAAAGACATTTTTAAAATTGAAAAAAAAAAAAAAAAAAAAAAATCAATTCGAGGTTAAAAAAACGTCACTTTTGGACAAAACTTTGGGGAAAACGTGTGGGAGCTCCAAAAATTCTGCATGACTGGGACAAAAGTGAATTTGTTTGATCGATGCTTGACGACGAACTGCTCATTCCTTTTTTTGTTTTTTTTTTTTTTCATTTCCTGAAAAGAATAAGTATGAATATGGCGTTCGATCGATTGGGATAAAAGAAATTTTGTAAACTTCCATCACTTCGTGGTTTTTTCCAGTTTTTTAAATTCTTATCTGCATTTTTATTGAAAATTTGGTACAGCATTAGGTTTTTAGGCACCGGCGAATATATTTTTTTTTTTTTTTTTTACGTGGAATCTACAAAATTGAGTGCAAAAATCGTCTTGGGACGTTGTTTTTTTTTGGGTTTTCCACTCAGAGCAATCCTTTTTCCGTTATTTCGACCTCGTCGATATACAAAAAATATTTTATCCCCTCTCCTTTTTGTTCCGAACTGCAGGATCTTATCACTGCTGGTTTGCCACCGATCATGAAGAGCATCTCTGCACCGCCGTCCACGAATTCGTTCTAAAATCGAAAAATTTTGAACGTTCGAGTGAAAAAAATAAAAAAAATTGAAAAATGTTAAAAATTGATAATTTTTTTTTGAATTTTTTTCCTCACTTCCACGTCGATTTGTTCACCGTTTATCCAAACTGCTTGAGTCGTCTTGTCTGTGAAAAAAATCGAGTTTATTTCAGTAAAATAAAAAAATTAAAAATTAAAATTTCAAGAATTTTTTTTTTTTTTTAATTAATTATTTGCCAATGATACCCAAAACAATTCTGAATTCCTCGTCCTCAACTTTGGTCATCCAAGTGTCGAGCACTTTCGACTGTGACTGGACAAAATTTTTGAAACTTTTTCCATTAACCCAGAGCGTGTACGAGTACCTGAGTCCTGTGACGATATGCAAATTTGTAACTGACGTGAGAGATCGTATTTTCGAGTTCATTTTGAGGTTTTCATAGTGTCGAATGAGTAAAAAAAATTTTCGACTGTTTTCTCGAAAATTAAAAATTATTATTTGAAAAAAAAAAAAAAAATAAAAAATTTTTTGTGAATAAAATTACCCGCAATGGGATCAATTCTAATGACGAATTTGGTGTCTCCGAACATGACGACTTCGTCGCCGACCAGTCGAAACATCCATTCACGATGAACGAGAATTTTTCCATCGATTTTCACAACTCTTTTTCCGGTCGCTGTTCCGTGCTCGAATTCGACGACGTGATTACCATCGGTGAGGGGAACGTTCCAACGTGCCGTTGGTTCGCTCATCTCGAGAGATTGCAAGCTCCTCCAATGAGAAATCGAATGAGCCAGTAAAAATATTGGAAAAAAATGTTTTTTTAATATACTCGAACAAATTTCACTAATTTTTAACATTTAAACATTCGATTGAAACAAAGTTTTTTTTTAATTCATTTTTTATCATTTTTTTGTGTTTTATTATTAGAATTTTTGAAATTAACAATTTTATTTATTTATTTATCGGTGTCGAGTTTGTGGATTTTCATCGTTTCAGTTCTCTTTTTATTTTTTTCAATGAATTCATAGCGTTTTAAAAGTTTTTTATCCATTTTTATTTTCACTCGAAAAAAGAAAAGAGAGAAAAATTTTGTGAAAATAGTACGTGGAGGTCAGTGTGCTCGGGGCCACGACTTTAGTAACTCTACCTGAGCAAGCAAATGGCCATACTCACCTGGTCTTCGAACAGTCCCCTTGGTATGGGCACAGGTTTATTGATCGTTTGCCCCCAAGGCCTTGGTCACTGACCGATCGATATGAAAAAAAACATGTGCGTCATCGTTCCCAGGGAATAATAAATAATTTAAGAAATTTGATCGTTTTTTTATTAACTCTCTTTTTATTTATTTGTGTAAAAAAAATAATTTTTCGAAAATCGATTCGTTCTCATTCCACCTGGGCTGGTAGCAGTTGACCTTTGCAGGGTCCGAAACCAACCCTGAAACCTTCGCCTTGACAGAATCCTGAAAAAAAAAGAGAATTTAACGATTTTTCATCAAAATTGTGATTTTTAAAATTTTTTCCATTTTTTTTTTTTTTGCTGAAATTTTATTTTTACCTCTAATCGAGACTTCGTCACCGTCCAGCAAAAATTTACGCGTGCTACCGTCCTTCATGGGTATGGGCATCGTTCCCTTCCAGCAAAGCTCCAACATCGAACCGTACGAGTCCGCAGACTGTAAAAAAAAAATTTTTTTTTTTTTGAATTTTCGAATTCTCAGATTTTTAATTTTTTTTTTTCATAAAATCGATTACAAAAATGGAATAAATTTGAAAAGAAAGTATCGACCTCGCCACTTATCGTTCCGGAGGCCATTAAATCACCAGGATTCACGTTGCATCCTGTGACAGTGTGATGTGCCAATTGTTGTTGGGCAGTCCAGTACATATATTTGTAGTTGCTGCGAGAAACAGTCGTTATTGGTCCAGATGGTGCTACGAAAAACCGATTTAAGAATCGATAAAAGCGACGTTAATAAAATAAGTGGAATCACGAAGAGCTAGAAATTGGAGATGGTTCTTGTCACTCACGTTTTATGTCAACTTCCAGTTGGATGTCAAAACTGCACGAATTTTCATGCTGCAAATAAGGAAAGGGTTTTGGGTCGTGAACCATGTTTGGAATTTTGAACGGTTCCAGAGCTTCCATCGTTACGATCCAGGGCGAAATGGTGGTGCCAAAGTTTTTCGCGGTGAATGGACCGAGTGGTACGTATTCCCATTTCTGGATGTCACGGGCTGTGGAAATGTGGGAAAAGAGGTAATAAAAAAAGAGTGACGATTTTTCTCATACCGATTTCCGGTAAAATTGATTTTTCATATGATTGATTCGGTTTACCGATCTCGTGGGATCAGGAAGTGAATACCGAACGTTTGGGATTCGTTTCAGAGACAAATCGGTATCGAAATCGGTAGCGGTAACGAAAAATCGATATTTCAATAGTTATTCTAAGAAAGGCCTGAGAATCGTCGGTTGAAAAAGGAAATTGTTTGTGAAATCGGTAGAAATAGAATAGAATCGGTATCGGTGATGAAAAATCGGCGGTTCGATCGCCATTCCAAAGAAGCCGATCGGTTGAATCGTCCAGGAAGGCCATCGTCGGTTGAAAAAGAAATTGTTCGTGAAATCGGTAAGAAAAACTAACCACTCCAATCGTTCATGGTAACCATGCCGAACAGACGATCGTAAGCTTTGCTGGCGAGTATCGTATCACCGAGTTTGCTCGGTGGGCCTCCAACGAAGAAAGCAACTTCGAGTTCAAAGTCCATGAGTCTCGAAGGTCCATAAACCGGTGCCGCACCTTCGACCGGGAGAGTCTGACCTTTTGGTCTAGGAATCGGTGTGCCAGAAACGATTATCGAGCTGGATCGACCGTGATAACCGACCGGTAAGTATTTCCTGCAATTTATTTATCGATTTAGGAATTATTCAGGATCTTTTAAGCGTCTTGATCGGTATTACCGATCAATGCTCAGCGAATTACCAATTTGGCATCAGGGCGTTTTCCTTGCCACGGAACATGGTTCCAACGTTAACGGCGTGATGAATCGACGAGTAGAAATCTGTGTAGTCGCCGATTTTTGCTGGTAAATGCATCGTGGCTGATTCTTGAGAGACGAAAACCCTGCGGAGAATATAATGAACCGAATTATTCGTCAATTTCGATTTTATTTTTTTTATTCTTTTCAGCGATCCGATTTTTATACGTACTTTGAACGTAATTGCGGTTCCTGCAATGTCTGGTTATCGACTGAGAGTAAATTTTGTATGGTGTTTCGGGCTTCTTTCCACGAGTCCCTTCCAAGAGCCATGAAATCGTTGAGAGTTTCTTCGGTAAATACATTTTGCTTTGACGCCAATAACGGGCCAGTGAAGAGATGAGCAATGGCGAAAATATCCAGAATTTGATCGCCGATTGCGACTCCGATTCGTTTCTTAGGCTGGTGGATCGAATAACACAGTTATTATCATTCGCGACACAAAGCTACAAGATATATCAGCCGTTGATAACTTACCGACTGTCGATAAGTTATCGACAGTTGGTATTTAGATATTTATTGATTTTTTTCGTTTTTTTTAAACGAAATTAGATGGCGACACTGGCGAGACATTGCGATTCACAACTCAGCAATAACACCGAAAACAACTCGGGAAAAATATGATAAACTTGTTTCTCACAGCTGCGAACAAGTTGACATGAAAAATATGAAAGCAAGTTTTTGTGCCAGAAATGAGTGTGGAATTGTTCTTTACTGTTGCAATCAGTTATTTGTGGCTTTCGAGGCACGAGGAGTTTGGTTATGAATTCCGGCATCGGAATTACCAAAATAGATCAAACAAACAACGATGAATATTTATTTGTTTCTCTTTTACTCACGTTTTCAGTCGTCGAAAAAACCCCATAAGGCAAATTTTCGATAGGAAAATCACTATCCTCTGAATATTCGATAAACGACTTCATTTTTCAATCGATTTTCCTGGTTTTTTTTTTTCGAAAACGTTTCGTCTCTACGAGATGCCCGTTAGAACTGAGAACTTCCGAGCGACGAGCGACGCCTGTGACACGCACGATAAGATTCTCCGTCCCCGGGACGCCGAGGTCGACTGGCTTTACCGGTAATAAATTTATTATTTTACCGGGTAAACTGGTTTCCTGTTTTTTTTTTTTTTTTTTTTTTTTTTTTATTCTACTAGCTTCATTTAACTATTTTTTATCCCGTATGGTGATGGCCTAGAAGATCGAAACTTTCGATAAAATTCCGGTTTCGGAATAGTCACGGATTTACTAGATTTTCAAAATTCCTCGATTTCAAATTTTTTCCTTTTTTCAAGTCCCAACTAGAAGTTAACGAAAATTCGATTTTATGGTCTTTTTTTTCAAAATAATTTCATTCCGATATTAATCAAAATATTAATAATAGTTATCCAATCAAATTTTATTTTTGTCACATAATAATAATTTTTATTCATCCAAATTATTAATTTGTAAAAAAATTATTAATCATTTATATATCAATTCATTTTATATTATATTCAAATCAATTTTATTCTTTAAATTAATTTTTAATTAATATTTTTATAATCTAATATACCATTATAATTATTATATTATGATTAAAATTATTTATTAATTAATAAATGAAATTAATTTATAAAATTTTTTCATTTAATATATAATTCGATGAATAATTTTCATAAATAAAAATTATTATTGAATACCAAAATTAATGAAATTATGAATTGAATAAAACACAATTTTCATTCATCCTCAATGAGTTAGTATTTGGTTCAGTAAAATAATAAAAAAATTGTTCATTTATGATAATAAATAAATATTATTTTTCGAATATATGAGGGATAAAAATGTGTTTAATTTTTGGTTTCTCCAGGATAACAGTATTTTTATTAGACATTGATATACATAGGATATAATAGTCCGGGCATTTTTGGTGATCAGGTGACGATAAATATAGTACAACGTATTTTTTTGACAACACAAAATATAAGCATGATGATTACACTTTTGTTCGTTTTTTTTCCTTGCAATTAATCGACAGCCTCCTGAATATTTATAAAGGTGCTTTTGTCACATTCATTTTTATTTTTTTATTTTCGCGTCGACGTTTTTGCATTTTTTTTTCTTTTTTTATTATCGAGGAGAATTATTTGACTTTGAAGGTTCCTCGAGAAATTCATTCGGAGGAAGTCACTAGCGCTTTATCGATTGGAAGACGTCAGACTTTGTTGTCAATCGTTCTCTTTTTCATTTTCTTACATATTCACTCGTTTATTTATTTATATATATATATATATATTTTTTTTTTTTTTCTCGCGATCAATTTTACTTATACTTTGATTATATAATGTAACAATTATCGATAACAAATCTATCGACTGTTTTCTCATCCCTACCAATTTCTTTCGCTCCTACAAGAGTTTTTTTTGTTATCTAAAATCTTTTTTAAGTAGAAGGAAATTTTGGGTGGGAAATGAAAAAAGAAAAAAAGGTGCTCGCTACGACTAGGTGCTCGGATGAAATTAAAGTGCTGAAGATGAAGATCGAATTTTTATGTACAGAGTGATTAATTATGCTGAAATTTTCAATAATTTATTATTAATAAAAATTTAAAAAAATAAAATAATAAAGGAAAAAATCGAATTTTGCAGAAAGAAATTGGTAAGACTCGTTTTTTTTTTTTTTTTTTTTTTTTCAACAAAAAATATAGAAAGTTTGATAATTTTTGCGTTATTCGTGCTAATATGGCTCGATTATTTAACAATAAAATATTTCATTGCGAGTAATAATTAATCAACGATTCTTCGTAATCAATATTCATACTTTTTTTCCTTTTATCCTTTCTTCTTTTCTCTCTCTCTCTCTCTCTCTCTCTCTTTCTCGTTCTCTTTCAGGTCTCAGATTTCGTGGTCAGGCGTGCCTTCGAAAAATAATGGCTTCGTTCTCCATTTCCCATAGTTTGAAATTGCTCATTCATTTTCTTTTTTTTTTTTTAAATTCATTTATGGCAATTGTTTTTTTCTTTTTTATTTGTTTTTTTTTCTCTTCAGTGGACTTGACGTTAGAATATGATTTTTAACCCTGCAAATTATTCGGAACTCATGGTTATTGCATATTGCTATTAAAAAAATATTCAAACTAATAATTCGTTCATATATTTCTTTCAAAATATTCTCTCGTCCTTAATCTTTTCTCCTATAATATTCATTCTTCATCGAATCAAATATTTGCTCGTTCATTCCTTCAAGAAACAATTATCTGTACATAAATTTAAAAAAACATTAAAAAAATGAAAAAAAAAACGATAAACAATAAACAAAAGTTTCAATCAGCATCGAAGGGCACAACGAAAGTTTTCAATGTTCGTAAATTTACATAAATACATTTATATTTATCGTATATTATATATAATATAATATATTTATATCTTTTTTTTTTCAATTATCATTACATCTATAAATAAAACATTATTTATTTTTGTTAGTTTAAATATAGTTCTCCATGTTATTCAGTATTGGCGAGTGTGTCGAAACCTATAGACAACGTTGTTTTTTTTTTCATTTTTTCCCCTCTGTTGAAAGAATTATAAGAATTTTTCAAATTTTTCTACTACGATGAACGCTAATTGCACCAATTAATGAATAAATTCATTAAATTCGATCGAGTTTTATGCCTCGCTCAAATAATATTGTAAATTGTATCAACAAATTTACAGAGCTTGTCAATTACGAGCGGGATTACTACGTCAAAGAAGTTAATCAATTTTTCGAATATGCAGCTCGCTAATTAATTCTTAATAACGAAAAAAAAATACTTTTATTTTTGTTTGATAAATTAATATTTTGAAAAAAAAAAAGAATTTCAAATAACGAGATTTTTGCACGAATATTCGAAAAAGCATGTACTTTCATGGGTTTGTGTTTTTGTATTTTTTTAATTCTCAACGCTATTATAAACAAATATATACATGCACATAAATATATTATTTTTTTATTTATTTGCATATACATACGTATTTTTTTTTCTTTCCTGATTTTTATCGTATATTTTATTCTTCATGTGTCGAGTTGTTTATATTTCTTTTTTTTTCGGAATTTTATTTTTCTTTCTCATTATATATCTCTGCTCGATGAAATAACTATGCAACAGCAAATTAAAATTCATATATATATATATATATGCGGCACCTCCGTGTCTAATTATATAGTTTTGCAAACGAGATTTTTTTCATTTTTTTTATTCATCTTTTATATATTTTTTCTTTACGCTTTTATATATCTACTTAGTTTTCACCTCTTCGATTTTAATATTTAACTTTCAAGCAGAACCGCTGACTCTGGTCCAAAAAATTCATTTTTTGGCTCGAATTGTTCTCAAAGTAAAGAAGTCTCTTAAAATTTTTAAAAATTTACAAAATTAATTAAAAAAAAAAAAAAAAAAAAAAATTTTTGAACCATAAAATAATGAAAAAAAAAACTACGAAAACAGGTCAATCAACGATTTCATTCGTAATTGTTTATTTCTTGAGCATTATTTTTAAATGATTAAAAAAAACGAGTTCAACATAAAACAAAATAATTTGAAAATTGTTGAAGAATTATATTTAAAAAATAATTTAAAAAAATTCAAAATCATGAGAAATAATGATTTTTTAAAAAATTCCACAAAATCAATAAATCCTCTAATCAATAAATATTCGTCGTTGTATTTTTGTTGTTTACTATGAACCAGAACCAGCAGCGATTTTCTCCCAGGACGCCAACACATTAAGCCCCTTTTGAGTCGTTCATTATTCGAGCGACAAACACGAAACCCACAATTCTGCCTTAATTTTTTAACAATACTTTTTTCACTCCCCCCCCCCCTCCTCCCTTCCTCTCCCCCGGTTTCTACGGTGACTATCCGGATAAATGGAGTTTCGATAGTCCTCGCAGTACCTAATCTCCTATAACGGTACTCACGATAAAATTCTATTTCCTCACTATAATTTGACGTTGTTTTTTATTTTTATATGTATATATATATATATATATAGTTTCTTCAAGCTCCAAAATTCTTTTTTTTTAATTCTTCTTTCTCTCAATATTTTTCAACACTTAGAATCATAATTCTTAATTCCTAAAGTCCTGACCAGCGGCAATCGGGCAACGAGTGTATTAAACAACGAAAAAAATTTAATAAATTTACATTCGTGTAAATAAATAATTAAATAAATTTTTTTTTGAAAAAGAAAAATTGAAAAAATATTTTTTCTTCACTGTAAACTTCGTTTTTTACAAAATTTTCTTCAACGATTCGATAATTCAATTAACAATTCAATAATCGTAACAAAAATAATTATAATATTTGTCGATAACGAGAAACGATAGCGATGAGCCTCGTTGCCTCAATCTTTTTGTCTTTTGCCTCCTTTCAAGAATCCATATGTCTTAATTAAATATTCATGGTTGTGAATTGGCCTCGATATAGTTATTTTTTTCCCTCTTTTTTTTTTTTTTTTTTGTACACATTGAAGCATAATTTACGTTTTTTTTTTTTTTTTTTTTCAAAATTTCTCCCCTTTTTTTGAATTTTCGATTCTTTCGAAATGATTTTTTGTTTCGTAAGTGCGTCGTCGATGATGGCTGGAAAAAAATTGGGGAAAGATCGATTCAATGAGATTTCGAAGATTTACAGATCGTGGCCGAGTCGGTCGAGCTCGGCGAGCAGAAAATCGACGTCTGCTTCTGTCACAGCTGCACTCGATATTATGTTCCTGAAGAAATTGGGCCTTCGATCGTCCGGCTGATAACCGACCATCAACGTGCCCGATTCCATCATTCGGCCTTTCAGAATTGGACAAATCTGCCAAAGAGGAGATCGCCAAATTGGTTTTGTAATTTAAGGGGTTTTGGTTCGTTGAAAGAAAAAAAAAATTTTTTTTTTTTTTTTGAAAATTTTTTCAAAAAATATCGACTCGAACGTAAATTGAACGAATTCCAGCTGAATTCAGGTCGGAAACGAATTTTAATTGCAGCGATTGAAAAAAAAAAGTGACGATTTAACGAACGATAAATGTCTGGTACCTCGCCAAGAATTTTTTCCCTCTGCGGTCCATGGGGCATGTTCCTGACGCGAGTAGGCAAATACCAGAAGCAAACGTTGACCATTTCCGGTTCGAGAATGAGATAAAATTTGTCTGGCATTTGTTTGATTCTTTTGGTCATGTATTCCGAGAGCTCCATCAGCCTGTCCATCAGTTTTTCGAAACCGTCGGTTCCCTGATACGTTTTCGTTTTGAGAAAACAAATTTTTTGTCAACGTTTTAGTCACATTAAACATTTTTTTTTTTTTTCGTTAAAATGACGATTTTTTTTTTAAATTTTTGAACAATAGTCAACGCTACCTTGGCTCGCCACTGCAGCCACAGCTTGAATATATCATTGTGACGTCCACACTGGATAACCTTGTCGCCGGTGTCGTATTTCACGTCGTACAATTTGTCAGTCATGAACAAATACTCGGCAGACATTTGATTGCAGCTGATCAACAGTCCCTGGTGATTGATCGCGTAAAAAAAAACGAGGGAATTGATCAATTTTTGATGAATTTTAGAATGGAAAATGAAAAAAGAATTTTAGCCATTTTTTTCGTCGTAAAAAAACCAAAAATTCGAGTTTGTCTGACAACGAACGACTTTTACTACTGAATTTGCGAAAAAAAATTTCATTTCGATTCTATCGTTGCGTGAATCCATGGAAATTTTTAAACAAAAAAAATCCAGAATACAACGCGAACGATCTCAGTTGTTACGGGCCGGAGAAAAAAAGAATTTTTGAATTTTTTTTACTGTAAAAAGGGAGAAGAATCTTTGTCTGATCATGAACGGTCTCGACTACTGAATTTTCGAAAAAATTGCACGGAAATGGTATTTTTTTTTTGTTTTCAATGATGAGTGAGAGAATTTTGGCATAAAATTTCAGCGTTTCCGTAGAACGTTCGAGGCATCATTGATAAGAGATAAAAAGGGGTTGAGAATCGAAGGTTTTACGGGTGTTTCAACAAAGGGGAACGGGCGAGGGGGTGGTTTTGGCAGGAAACGTTCCCTCGGAGTTCCGGTCGATACGAGGCGTAGGTGGTTCCTGAATATATATCGCCTTCCAGAGAGGGGAGACATGCGCAGGGGGGCTGCTACCCTCTTTGCCTCGAGTATCGAGCTTCCAAAATGGCGGACGGAAACTCCACGAAAATTCGATAATTCAATTCGCGAAGCGAGCTAACAAAATGAATTATCGAAAATCTGACACTCGTTTCAACGAATCACTACAAAAAAAACCAAAAAATAAATTTACAACCCTGTGGAGAACAATTTGGAAAAAAAAAACCAAAAAAAAAACGTTTCGAAATTAAAAAACGAATTGCCAAAAAAAAAATCAGTGAAATTCGAGATTTTTTGGTGATAATTACAGAAAAACCTCATCATCCCTTGAGAAAGAAAATAAAAAATAGTACACGAGGTTAAAGAGGCCCGAAAATTGTTCAGAAATGCTGAAAAAAGCAATAGAAAAGTGGCAAAAGTCACAAGGGATGAAACCACCCCCAAAATTTTTTTTTTCTGCTGCTTGGACCCTCGTGAAACGTAGAAAAACAGCCGGTGCACGGAATTTTAATATCTCGGAGGGGCAGGGGTTGTTAGCAATAACTGTGGAGGGTGCATAGTGGGGGAGGAACAACCCCTGCTCGGAAGGGATGCTCACCCTTCGTCGGTATTTCACTGTGGGGAAAGACCAAGACGAGAAACAACCAGTGTTTCTCGTTCATGCATAAATGTGTGTATGTATAGGGGTAGTAAGGGGTGAGTTTCTGGCAACATATGTTATCTCTTAGTTTAATTAAATTCCTACACCGTCGACGTAGACATTTCTGTCTCTCTTTCCCTCCGTCGGAATGTTTCCTTGCAATTTTCCATTCGTCTCAGTCACGGACTCTATTTTTTAATTCTTATTTGTTGTTTTTTTTTCTTCTTTTTTTTTCATTTTTTTATCCTTATTTCTAACGAGGGTGCTAAAAATAATTGTTTAGTTAGTCAGGGACTTACGTCTTCCTTGAAATGAATCGTCGAGCACTGCAATAGGGCGCCCATCAATTTGTGAGGATTCCAAGTCACCGAATCAGCCCTTGAAGACAAAAAAATTAGTTTATTCGATTGTTTAAACAAATTAATTTGTTTTTATCAATAATTTTCATTTTCTCACTGTTTCAAATGGCCTCAACATTATTGTTGGAAAATTTTAATGACAGTCATATAAATTCAGTTCTTTTGACGATTTTTTTTTTTTTTTTTTGTTTTTTTTTGTTGCTTGGACTATTCATTAATTTTTATAGAGACGAGTTAATGGAGAAAATGACGAGATAAGCTCGTGGGACGTTTAGGTGTCAATCGTGGCACTCGGGAAAACCCCGAATGAGACTCAGCTGGTCTCGGTTGAGCTCTTATCCAGCCCCAAGAGAGCTCCACTTTTAAGGTATCATATAAATATATATATATATACACTCTTTTTTACCCCTGTCGTGTGTCCCGAACTCCGGGGGTCCATCAATTCGAGAGTCGACTATTAATATCGCCCCAGGAACGGATTTAGACTCCCTTTTATCTGACACTCAATACACATATATATATATATAAACAACCCCCTGTGGTTAAGCCACACCAACCCTTACCTAATCTCAGAAAAATAAACAAACTCTTTCACCATCTTTTTTCTCACTTTTTTCCATATAATTTTACATTTATTTTCTATTAATATTTGTTTTTTGTTTGTTTGTTGTTTTAACATTTGGAAATTCACGATTTTCAATTTAATTTTTTAACACCGAGCAGCTAGTCCGAATATTTTTTGATGCGAATTCAAATTTATGAAAATTTAGTCGCCATTTCGGAAACGTGAATCAAAATAATTTTTTTTTGGCTGCAAATTGAAAAAATGGAAAAAAAATTTAACAATAATTACATTTTGCAATATTTTTTGCTTAATCTATTTAATTTGGTTTTCGAAATTGGAAAATGTTCAGGAAAAATTGATTTTCAGTCTGGAATGACAAGAATTGCATGGAAAAACGAATTTTTATTTAATTTTAGTTATTTTTTTTTCGTTAAGGGTGGTGAAATGGTACAGGAAATGACAAATGTTATCGATACATGGCGAGTGACGTGAATATGTTCGAGTGTGCCTTTGCCCTTTAGTGTCATCCTCTCTCTCTCTCCTCTCTCATCCATTCTCTCGCAGTTCTGTGGTTGATATGTCCAAGGGTGCTTCAGACTCGAAGTGCCCTTGAGAGAGAGAGAGAGAGAAAGATTTTGTGTCATTTACAGACAAACTCAATTCGTTACATTTTCATGTTCTCTCATTTTCATGTACTTAAACTGTACTTAAAATTACAAAATTGTTTAAACATCCCCTGAGTTGGACAATTGAAAAAAAATACACGAATAACGATAATTAAAAACAAAATTTTTTTATTCAATTTAATTTCGATAATTATTTTAAGAGACGAATTTCCGAAACTGCGTTCATTCAAAAATTTAAATTTTGCCCAATTTTTCTTCAAGTTTACACAAGAAAAAATGACCAAAAATGAAAAAAATTCGAAACGATTAATTCAAATCTTTTTTTCATTGTCATTTGTTATCGATTGATTCGATTTTCTTTCGAATAATTTATGAAATATATTAAATTGCTGAGAAAATGTTTAATGGGCTTCTGTGCTGTTTTTTTTCTTTCGCGACTCGATAAAATTAGTGCACTAGAACGATCGTTGGAGCATGAGTGATTAATGCGAGATTCGCAGCTGGCAATGGCGGTATGCAATAATCCCGAAGCTGGTCACCCACACCCCATCATTCCTAGAATGCCAACCCCAAAATCTTCATCCCTTAAATGTATAGATATAGAGATTGTCATCCCTTTAAAATGTATACATATATATATATATATATATAGGTGGGTATAAGGGTTGCTAATTACCCCTGTACACAAGGGGACCCCTCTAAACTAGTTCGACCCAAAATCGATGTGACCGACGACACTGATTTTCAATTTGCAGCAGAAAATATTGGCGAGTGTGGATTCAGAGGGTTGGATCCAAAAAAAAAGGGTCAAGCCACTGAGGGAGTATTTTTTTGGTAAATTTTGGCAGGAAAAGGGCTGATTTTTCAGGGGTTGTTTTTTGGTGGAATGAAAATTTTGGGGGTTGGAAAAATTTCAGGCCTCTTTGTGCAGCATCGTGGAGGCACTCTGCTGGTCTTTATTTCAGTTGAAACGAACGTTTATGAATGAAACTACAAGGGAAAAAAAGAAGGGAGAAAATGAAAGAGGATAAAAGGTGAAAAAGGGGGGTTGGAAAATGGTCGAAATGAGGGAGGGGGGAGAAGAGGAAAAAGAGGATGAAAAAATGGACGAAAGAGAAAAGTCGAAGAGAGAACGTTTTGAAAATGGACGAAATAGGGGATGAAGAGGAAAAGAGGGGGTTGAAAAATAGTTGGAAGGTGGAAAAGAGAGAGGGATGAAGAGCGAGAGAGAGAGAAACGTCGTGTCTGTCGTGTCAATAAGAGCACAATTCTGTTCCTGTAAATGTGCTCGAGGGAAACGATCCAGCTGTTGCTGCTCTCTTCATCCCTTATCCATCCACCAGCACATCACACGCTCCAAGACTTTTTTCTCTTCTTTTATTTTTCGTCTTTTCTTTCTTTTCTTTCAGTATTATTTCTTTTTGTTTTTTTTTTCTTCTTTTTTCGCGTTTGCCATTTTAATCAAGGGTAGAATTCAACCCCAACCCTCCTTTTCCACCCTCTCAGACCAGGAAGGAAGTCCTGTGAACCGTACAGTCCAAAGGGAAAATTAAAAACTACACTTCGAGACATTCCTCTCTTTTTATTCACATTTTTATGTCACTTTTTTTTCTCAACCCTCTGCACCCTTTGTACTCGTTTATTTCTTTTGCCCACACTCTCAAATGTCACTTGCAAAGTAAAATTCACGTCAGTTACCAAAAATAAAAATAAAAATCTCAAATTTCTGACCCGAAAATTCAGAAATCTTTAACTCAATCAACCCCAATTAATTCAACCACTGAAATGACTAAAATTTTGCATTTTCAATACATATAAAAAAATTTACATTTAATATTCAAGAAAATTAAAAAAAAAATTGTATCAAAACTTTTGTATTAAAATATATATTTTTTTTTTAATTTTCATACAAAAAGATAAATTTTATGTTTAATGTTGAAGAAAATTTTTCTTTATGAAATAAATCTAAATTGTCAAAATTTAAAAAATAAAAATTCAACTTAAAATTTTCGTTAATTACAATAAAATTATTTCAAAACATTTACGTTAAAACTGTTGTATCGAAAATTTGAAAAAAAAAATTGCATTTTTCCTAAAATAAAAATGGGGATGAATCGCGTTGAAAAGGGTCTATTAGAATTTCTTTAGTTTCGCCACGAGATCGCCCTCGTGGGATTTATAGATTGGGCACTTTTGCGCGTATTCAACGTACGTACGAGTCTGTACGTTTACATCAGGGGGGAGCAGATGCGTCCGGATGCAAATCGTGGATTAATCTTGGCCAAACCACCCCTTGTATTGAAGCAACAGCAAGCGAGCACAATCCACCATTACATATATATATTTACACCCCTATTTATACATATATATATATATATATATATATATATATATATATATATGCACAGAGGGATGATTTTGTTTCGAAGCAAGGGATGCGAAAGTTGGCATGTGCCGAAGACAGGAGTCACTCCTTTCAACCCCGTCAATGTCAGAGATTACGACACTCTCATCCACCCCCATTGTCCATCTTTTTATTTATTTTTTCTCTCAGATACGAGAAAATTACACTTCCGCAATCCTCAACAA
The DNA here is from genome assembly GCA_037893425.1 of Campoplex nolae. NCBI lineage: Eukaryota > Metazoa > Arthropoda > Insecta > Hymenoptera > Ichneumonidae > Campoplex > Campoplex nolae. Next base: position 1,628,895 of record JBBLXU010000299.1, on the reverse strand, counting down.
ATTTTCAAATCCTTTGCGAGCATTTTTTTCTCATTTTTATCTCATTTTTATTCATGAAAAAATGAGATAAAAAAAATGATTTAATTTGAAGAAATAAAATTCGAAAAAATCTTAATTCTTTCATCAAATTTTCGTCATTTGTTTATTCGAAGTGAAAAAATTGGAATTTTCTTTTGAAAAATTGTTCGATGAGCGAATAAATCGGTGATTTTGTTATTTTTATTCATGGGAATTTTTTAAAAGCCAAATCCCAGGACTCGAGAGCTTTGGGAAGAAAAAAAAAAGAGGAAAAAATCACTTTCCGGGCTCGTACGTTCTCTAATCGCTGTTTATGCGAGCGATCCATTACCTCGGAACTGCCGAGAGCTTAGGCATTCACGCCCTCAAACTCATTCTCATGTAAAGTAATTTTTTTTTTTTTTTTTTTTTTTTTTTTTTTTTCGTCGAGCACTCAATGTAGCTGCGTATTTTTCGCCAGGATCTCGTATTGATTTTGTTATCAATGCAGATACGAATCGGTTTTTTCTTTCAAGCCTGCATATTTTTTTTTTTTTTTTCGAGACTTGTACCCGTGTCTATTTTTTTTTTCTCAAGACTCCATCAAACTAAGCCCCAATAAACTATAAAAGTAAGGGATTAAGTCGAAGCCCCGATGGGACAAGGGGGCCTCGAAAAATCGCAAGGGTCTCTGTCTCTCTCTCTCTCTCTCTCTCTCTCTCCGTCCCTCAATCTCTCTTCCATAACAGTGAATTACCTCGATCAGAATCCATTCACATTTATATACATCTTCATTTCGATTTTTGAGACGAATCGATTAAGGACGAATTTGACACACGCGAGTGTTATACAATTCGATCACATTCTCGATTTAATCGATTTTGAGAGAATTTTAATAGGAATTCGTTTACAGTCGAATCGGTATTATTTTCATGGAAATAAAATGGAAATTATTATTTCCTTGGATATAAAATGGAAATTATTATTTCCTTGGATATAAAATGGAAATTATTATTTCCTTGGATATAAAATGGAAATTATTATTTCCGTGGAAATAAAATGAAAATTATTATTTCCGTGGGAATAAAATGGAAATTATTATTTCCGTGGAAATAAAATGGAAATTATTATTTCCGTGGAAATAAAATGGAAATTATTATTTCCATCGAAATAAAATGGAAATTATTATTTCCATCGAAATAAAATGGAAATTATTATTTCCGTGGAACTCAAATGGAAATTATTATTTCCGTGGAAACAATATTGAATATGTTATTTCCATGGAACTAAAAATAGAAATTATTATTTCCGTGGAAATAAAGTGGAAATTACTATTTCCTTGGAAATGAAGTGGAAATGATTATTTCCGTGGAAATAAAGTGGAAATTATTATTTCCGTGGAAATAAAGTGGTACTGAAATGGAAATGATTATTTCCGGGGAAACAAAACTATTATTTCTGTGGAAATAAAATGGAAATTGTTCTTTCCGTGTAAATAAAATTATAATTTCCGTGGAAATAAAATGGAAATTATTATTTCCGTGAAAATAAAATAATTATTTCTGTGGAAATAAAATAGAAAATAAAATGGAAGAAATACTTCTGTTAAAAAAAAAGATTGAAATAGTTATAAAAATGAAATTTGACGATAAATGGTCTTACCTTTCAACACCGGTGAGCCTGGGATGTCTGTACTTTCGTGAGAGCAAAAGGCCACCTCCCCACGCAGCCTAAAAAAAAAAAGATTATTTTTGCGATCGCTGATTAGTAGAAATTTTATTTTCACGAGTCAGAGTCTCGAGGCCATTTTTCTCATTTTTTTTTTTTTTTAAAGCAATTTTATCCAGCGCGGAGTCTAAATTCGTGGAGCTCGTGTTTGAAACGAGTCGTGAAAGCTTTCACACGTTTATTATTTAAGTTAAGGGTCTCAGGCATTTGGCGTTTACCCACTTCGAATCGGAGCCAGCTTTGCGTGGTTCTCCCTCAATGGATGAGGCTCGGATTTGAATAATTATCGTTGGCAATTGCAGCAAGTGCTGCAGAAATATCAAATGCTTCGTTCATCTATACATTTCAATTCCTCAACTCGAAATATTATTTTTCACTACTTTTTTCGTGTTTTTCATCTGCTCGAAATCTTTTTCACAAAACTATTGACACACTTACATTTTTTTTTTGCCTCAAAAAAATCGCAAATCCTGAAAAATTGTTTATTCATCACAAAATTTCGAGAAAAAATTCAAAAATTTGAAAAATCCATCAAAACGAAAAAAAACTTAAAAAATAATCGAAAAAATTGAGAAAATCGAATTCGGTTCAACGAAATCATAATTTTTCGACAAAATCCCTAAAAAAATCAAATTTATCAATAAAATTGATAGAACGAGCAAAATTCTCATTGAAAATCCCCAAGAAAGAAGAATTCTTAAAAAAAAATCGTATAAAAATGAAAAAAAAGTAAAAAAATAATTCGAAAGCTCAAAAAAAATAGAGAAAATCACATTTCAGTAGAAAAGTGTCATCGAAATCATAACTTTTCATAAAATCTCTAAAAAAAAGTAAAAATTATCAACAAAAATTTGAGAAACTCGCAAAATTTTCAATAAAAATCGTAAAAAAAAAGAAATTTTGAAAAAAAAAATTCTGCAAAATGAAAATCCGTGAAAAAAGTATCAACGAGAACAGAATTGAAAAAAAAATCGCAATAAAATCAAAAAAGATGAAAAAAATCGTATCCGAACGAAAAATTTTTAGAAAAATGAAAAAAAAAAAAAACAAAAAATGAATACTCACATCGATGTGAAGCCAGAGTTTGTACTTTTCGCAGATATCAGCGATTTGTGCGATGGGATCGAAGGCTCCGATGACGGTGGTGCCGGCAGTGGCGTTAACGAAAAAGGGTATGTGTCCTCGTGATTTTCGTTCGATTATTAATTCTTCGAGTTTGGAGGGTATCATCCGTCCGAATTCGTCGCTGGGTACCATTACGCAATTGTCGGTACCGAGGCCGCAAACGGAAGCGCAAGATTTAACGGAATAGTGGCATTGATCGGAGGTGAACATGACCAGCTGACCGCCGACCGCTGCCAAGCCTCTTTCCTTGTACTGAGGAAACATTTTGTGTCTAGCTGCTAAAAACGCGTATAAATTGGAGATCGAACCTCCCGGGGCCAAAATCGAATCACCGCTCGACCATCCTATCAATTCTCGCATTTTTTCCAACACCACGTGCTCCATCAATATAAACACCGGGGCTATCTCGTACGTAAACATGTTCGTATTCGCTGTCGCTGTCAACCATTCACCGGCCATTGATACCAGATCGAGACCGCAGGAAAGTTGATTGAAAAAGCGAGGATGCCCTACAAAACAAAAAATGAAAATCCGAATTTTTTACATTTTTTTTCGCAAATTATTTTTCTTGGTAGAAAATGTTTTTTTTTTTTAATTTAATTTTATTTAATTTAATTCAATTCAATTTAGTGTTATTTAATTTGATTTAGTTTAATTTAATTCAATTTAATTCAATTTAATTTAATTTAATTTAGTTTTTTTTTTCAAATTTATTTAATATAATTTTATTTTTATTATTAATTTTTTTTTCTAACTATATGGACGGTTTTCCACTTTTTATTGGATCGAATTCAATGTTTTTGATGAGTGCAGATTTTTTTTTTTGAATTTCGAACGAATGTACTGATGGTACATATTTATTTTCGATTTCTTAATGCTTTTCGTTCACAATTTGGGACTTTTCTTTGGTCATTTTTGCCCAGGATCGTGGATACCAGGGCCGGAGCAGATGGGAGTAGATTAAACGGAGGAGAATGTCTTTAATAGGAGAAAATTTTTTTTTTCTTCGTTACTGTAGATTTGAAAAAAAATTCGAGCAATTTTTTCGGAGTTGAATTTTTTTTTTTCTATTTTTGGATATTTTTTCGAAAATTTTCTCTGGGTCGAGCGTTTTTCTTTACAGCTATGAGTTTTTTTTTTGTCGAAAAATATATATTTTCGAACGAGGAATTATTTAATGTCACATAAAAAGCTTTGGTTTCGAAAGGATTTAGTTCGAATGCCTCCAAAGGGTTGGTTTTTAGTACCGTCGAGAATGCTCGAGTCGAAGGGTAAGAGAAGAGAAAACAACGATTAATCACTGAAACTTGATTGCTTCGACGTAACTCTCGTAAAGCATTTACTCCATTTTCAGCAGGAGTGTTTTTGACCAGGATTATTAATGACAAGTTAATTAATTCGAGTCACCAGACACGTGAGTCGAAGGTTCGCTCGACTGCTCCGAAAAATTGGACGCGAAAAGAATTTATGGATTCGAATCAGGAGAAATCAATTATTTACTTTAAAAAAAAATATATATTTAAACAAAAAATTTTTTTCGTATCTTTAACTACCAAAATTGAATTTTTGAATATTTTTGTTTCTGGAAAAGAAAAATAGAAACTCGTCGTAAAAAGAAATTGGAAATGATTTGCTCGCTGGTAATGGGTCATGGGGCAAATCCAGGCATCGAATTAAAAAGGGAAATGGAATAGAATCGTAAGGCTTGGTGGAGCAGTGAGTGAGCTTTAAGCTCTTCTGCTACGAGCTACGAGTATGTTGTCATCCGGTTGGATGAACATCGCGCCAGGATCAAGCCTAATGCTTCTGTTCGATGGGAGCCCCCTTCGCCCGTTTCCTCTTACCCTTGGAGTGCAGCCCTGTGAAGAAAATCATTGCCATCCCTTCTAGAGCACGTTTTCGAGTGAAAAATTTATTTATTCGTGCATTTTATTTTATTTTGTTTTTTCGACAATTTATAAAAAAAAAAAAAAATGATGGAATAATGTAAAAATGAAAATTTACGAATATCGATTGTTGCTCGAGAATTAATAGGGGTGGGTTTTTAATGCCCGAGGTATTAAGGGCTGATTGACGGGCGAGCGAGTCCATCACTCATTCGCTTCACCTCGAGAGTATTTAAGTCTTCATCCCTTGAGAAGTTTTGCTCCAGTAACGATCTCTGACGTCAAGGGATTTATTTAGACAAGGGTTGTTGAGTAATTTCTCGAAAAAAAAGTGTTTTTTGCTCATAGAAATTTTCTTGGTCTGTTTTGTATTTTTTTTTTATTGAGAAAAGAAAAAATATTTTTAGGGGATGAATTTTCCGGATGAGTTTTTATCGCGAAATGATGTTTTTGATTCTCGGTAGATTCGGTGAATTGAATCGAGCTTGATAGATCGAAGGATTTGTTGTTTCGTGTATTTTTGGAGGGGTGGAGGGGAGAGGGAGGGGGTGGAGGGGGTAGAAATTCGTTCGGGACCGGAAATCATCGTCGAAAGATCTCGGTCGGTGGGTCTCGATATCGTGGCCGTTTGTCGCACGTTATATCCGCAATTATTGTGCTCGAACGAACGTCTTTTGGTCCAGAGAAACAGAGGGAGAAAATAAAGAAAGAAGAAAAAAAAGAGGGGAGAATGAGAGAGAGAAAAAAAAATGTCGAGTACGTATTCTCGGCTGGAGAGAGGCTCGTGCACGTGAACATTGCGAATCCGGGATGTCTAGGAATGCTTTTTCTCGCTCTGTTTGACGTCCCTCGACTAGAATGGACCGAGAGAGAGAGCGAGGGAACGAGGGAAAGAGAAGGACCGAGATAAGGGCTCGTCTCTCGGCGGTCGATGATCCGGAGCGCCCGCATTTTGCGCGTCACACGCGTCGTTGCCTCACTAGATTGTTTGCAGAGGCTCTCAAACCTACTCACGAACATCTCTGGTCGACAAACTCGGCCTCAAAAAGGAGTGTTGAACGTAAAAATTCAAAATTTTAGGGGATGCTCGCCGATGCATCGACTTTAAAAATTCGCCAAAAATGGAAAAAAAATTGGAGAGTTATTTAACGACGGTCATTTGGAAGGCTCAACGATTCCGAATGAAATGAGCGCAGGTTCAGGTCGCTAGCTCATCTAGAAAAAAATTGGCATCGATTTTAGTGAAGCTGTTCACTTTGAGAAAAAAACAAAAGATCACTCGAGTCTCCAAAGTCAAGAAATATTTTTTTTTCGCTACTCACGAGCTTTGCAAGTATCGTGTCGGAGTTCTAACGAAGGGGGACACTCAAGGGGGAGGGAAAAAAAAATTAGAAGAGAGATATACAAGTCGATGTTGTCGTATTAGGGTATTAGGATCGTAATATTGAGAGGAAAAACGACTCTTGCCAGAATGGCACACTCGTACAGTTATATTAACGGGGAGAACCTGTCGCAAGCAGGCCTCGCACACTTGGTGATAAATTAGGGAAAGAGGAGGGGTAGAAAAACTCGGGATTTGTATGAAGAGAAGTGTGTAACCCGGGCTCAGCTTTAATGCCGTGTCATCAATCATAACGCGATCACTGCCAAAGCGGAGTGAGTTTAATAAGCGAGAGAGAAACATTGCTGTTGCATTTATACAAAGAAATATCATGTTGCAATAAAAATAGCATTATTTCGCCTCAAATGGGGGTGAAATTGGATTTTTGCTGATAACAACGATTTTAATGACAATTAGGGGTTGAAAACGCAGCGATTTGTTGCACGAGGAATAATTTAGATTTCCGTGAGTCTGGAGAGCTCCAAAATAATTTTCTCATCGTTATTAAAACCCTCCGAGATTTTTCTCACCCCCAGTGACATTTTCCACCCTCTTCGAGGCTGGCAAACAAAATTAAAAGGACCGAGAAAAAAAAATAATACAGAATACGATTGTTTCGAAGAAAAAGATCGAGACTCAACCGAAGAAATTGTTCGTTAGTCATTCCCAAAGAATTTTTCAGCTCCAGGGGGGATGAAATATTTTTCAATTCGCGAACCACCGTGGCAATTTAAATTCCAGGGTTACTCGCAGTTTCGAAGAATCGCTGCTATGCCATTTTATTTTCTTTTTTTTTCAGTTGACCCATCCCTTCATCCCCTAAGAAGCACCCCTAGAATGCTCCGGAGAGCACAGAGACTAAACTCACCCCCTGTTTGGTGTATCGTTCACGTACCACGAGAGCAGAATCCCAGTGTCCCTAAAATGGCCCTTAATTACACCAATTCCCATTGAATTTGACACCCCCCTGGGTCACGTGTCCACACGAGTGGCCAAAGTGTTTTATTTCTTCGAAACAACCCCCTCTCGACTTCGTGACGTAACAAAAAAGTGAGAAAAATCATTTTCACGAAAGGTAAAAGAGCCGATTTTTCTTATCAGCGAGTCACTGTCATTATCACCCCGCCGCAATCCCCGCTCATCTCCAGGGAATCGACACTGTCAGAAAAAAAAAAATCTGCCAAACTTATCGCTCATTTTTTTCTTCTTTCATATTCTCCGGAACAAGGGTTTCTCGAGGGTGAAAAAGCTCGTGATACCTATCGGGAGATCGATGTATCTCAGAGGGATGAAAAGCTCTGCCTTTTGGAGTGTCAAAAATAAGGGATGATCATTTTTTTATGCATTTTCAATTTTTCCACCCCCTTCAACCAGCCAAAACGATTTTTTTTTCGTACAAAATCATTTTCTGAGGGTTGAAAATATAGTTTAGAAATTTTCGTTCGAGTGTCTCTATCGATGTGCTCGATGACCGAAAATTATTATTTTTTTTTTTTCGAAGCCGAACGAAGAACTCGAAAAATTCAACGACAGGGGGAGACTCGAATTCTTGGGGTACGTAATCCAATAACAAGTTTCGCTGGGCCACGTATCCTCCACGCGACTGTCAATGGAAGAAAAGGGCATGCACGAAAAATATTCTCGTACACGTGTAAAGGCAATTTCGCCTCAAATCAACCCCCAAAATAAGGGATGATTTCCTGAAGCTCCAGTGATTTTTTTCGGAAATTAATTTGATCGAGGGTTTGTACAATTTTTCAAAATGCTAGAAGATTCTTTGTCAAATTTTTTGCACTCATCTGGTACTTTAAAAATTTTATTTTATTTTATTTTTATTTTTTTAAGAAAAATACACGAAATCGAACATCGAAAAGCCTGTGGAAATGCGATCCCTGTGTTTGCCCTTCCTGATACAGTCTCGTGGCAGGTTTTGGTTGACGCTATTGTGCATTAGCATCTATTCAAGTCGCCGGTAATCGAATCCCCGAGACCGAGATACCGGGACGACGACGCCCGTCGGGGTATTTCTTGTCGACTTCCGGTTAACTCGAGTTGGGCTATCTCGTGGTTATTAAACCGCGAGACTCGATCAAGCAATTTATCTTGGTGTTAAAAAATGATTGAAAAAAAATTGGAAATAATATTTGTTCCATCAATTCGAAGTTGTTTTTTTCATCATTTTTCCGAATATTTCATCCCCTAATTTCAACCCTTATAGTACCGACTGTCCCACTAAAGTTTGTGGTCGAAAAAATTGTTTGAAAAATTAGTTTATTCGTTAACTGATTTTCATTTTTATCGATGAAACAATTTTTCATCCCCTAACTCCAATTCTTATCGAGAAAAAAAAATTTCATTGTTTTTTTCAAAAATAGACGATTTGTTTGAAAAAAAAGGTTTTTTTTATTCCACCATATTTTCGTTAAAAAAAATACAATTTTCATTGTTTTTGGAAAAATAGACGATTTTATTTTTTAACAAAACGTTGTTTTTTTCGATTCCACCATATTTTCTCAACCCCCATGATTTATCACGAGTACAGAGGGGCTGTATATGACACTGAGGGGCTCATAATGTGTATATACAGGGAGAATCTCACGAGGTCGAGTTTTATCTACCAAAAGCTTCGGGCGTATGCTAAATTGAATATGAAATTATGTGGCTTATCGCCCCGACGACTCTTCGCGTGTTTTCCTGTCCCCTTGAAATTCTGCATTCTCCATGAGATAAGTATTTTTTCGTTGCGATGCATTTCTCTCTGTGATAATTTTTTTTTATCGCTAATTTTTTTTTTTGTTTTTTTTTTAATTTCATAAAGAATTATTTATTTTTTCAAATTTTTATTTTTCTTTGGATATTGACGAAATTTGTCAGAATAACGTTCGATCGAAAAACGAACATTTATTGGCTGAAAAAACGTTAAAAAATTTTGCTAATTTTTATTTCAATCGCTTTTTTTCTGTGACTCACCTGTTTTCACCTGGTACTTCAAGGTGGTCGAACAATCGAGCAATAGTTGTTGGAGGGTAACACCGGTCTCAGGAATTTCAAGATCGAGGAGCTGCATCATGTCAGATGGATGATGAAAATCAAGAATTTTGGCGTTTCGATCATTGGTGGATTTGATAAAGTCCAACAGAATGTCGACCACCTTCATCAAAAATTCCTTCGATGCCGGATAACCCTCAGCATTCAGAGGCAAAATATCTGACAACAGAAACGTCGATTTTCATCACTTTTTCATTCGAATAATAAGGGGAGAGAAAGAGGAATTCAAAATTAATTGATTGACCTTTTTTGAGGTGATTTTTTTTTTTTTTTTTTTTTTACTCAACAATTGCTTACCCATCGATGTGCTTTCTCATTTTAATCAGACGTGAGAGTACAGTTGGAATGATTTCACCTCATCAAACAATTGAAAGTATAGACCTATCCTGACACACTCTCACTTGTTTGGTGGGATGACACCATCCTCGTTCTTCGATCCTTCGTCCCATTTCTTTTTTTTTTTTCGTTCCTTGAAGTTCCAACGATCGTCAAACATTTAAATTGCAATAATCGAGGGATCCATTTTTTTCCAGGCAAAATTCACCAGAAAAAAAGGGCGTTGAGTGGGGTAAAAATGAGCCAAAATAATTTTGTCCATTTTAAATAAATAAAAAAATTAAAAAATTAAAAATAAAAATGAAAAATTAAAAATTTTTGTCGGCTAATTAATTGAATTGAAACAAAATTATATTTGCGGTTCAAAAACCTTCGATAAAACTTTTAATAGCCATTAAGGAGAGTGAAAAAAATTCATCTTCTCCGCCTCTCCAAGTTTTGGAGCACCTAGAGCAAAGGAAATCCAAAAATCCTCGGTGAGATTAAGCTGTCTCTTTTTCGCGGCTAAACTATAAAATATCCGGTAAGTAAAAACCCACCCTTGACTCTCTACTTTCCATTACCACGATCCTACGGATAAGCAGACAGCCAACTGCTGCCCCAAGTCCTACATACGAAAAGGGGATGTTTTTTCCCCTTCTCCTTTCCTCTCACTTTTACGTTCTATCTTCCCTGCATTTTTTCGGTGCTCAATCTCCTCGACACTGCCTGTCATTCTCCATCATTCGAATCACTCTCAACGAAAAAAATCGTGGTCCAAGGATTTTCAGATTTTTTTACAGAATCAAATCTCTTCTAATTAATTCAATTTTTTTTTTATTTTCTAACTCACGCTTATTTTTTTCGATCAATTAATTTTTATTTCAGTCGTCCGAATCTCGAGCAGTGTTAAAAAAATTCACGAACTTCATGAACGCTGAATTATCGACTTGAAAAAAAAAAATTTATGACATTTTTTTTCTACTTGTCCGTCCACGAACGGACGTTTCTACTTCGAGAATATTCCCTGTTATCTTCCCAGGCGGGATCCCGCTAATCCCGATCCATAAATCTAACGAAACCTCGCGATCCATTCCTCTCAATTTTCTTTCAACCTCCACATTCTCGTTCTCGACGTCTCGAAGGAAAATGAAAATTAAGTAGATCGTGTCTGTGAAGAGCAGACACAATTTTTTTTTTTTCGATCCAGGACTTGGCAGCTTATGAAAATAAAAAATTATTTTTAACTGCTCTTTTCAGAGCTTGAGCAATAAAAATTTACAAAAAAATGAATTTTTACCACGAATAAGTAGAAAAAAAATAGTTTTTATTTTAGAAAATTAAATTTTCGAGAATTTATCGATTCGAGATGAATTTCTCTGATATTAAAACCCTCGTGACTTTCTCTCCTACCCAGAAGTCTGAAAATCATCTTTAAAGGTCTAAAGAAAAAAAAATTATTCAAGGGCTAAGAAAAGAAATAATTGAAAAGAATAAAAAATCGTCTGAACAAACATCGATAGATTGAGTCGGTGTTTAAAATTAGAATAAATTTGCAAAGAGCGTTCTTATCGTTGTTTGACACTTGGAGGAACCAGGACAACCCTAGAACCCTTTTTACAAGAGCTAAACATTTTGAGAGCAAGAGAGAGAGAGACAAAAAAGTCCCCTGTGGCGTGTAATCTGTCCTCAGCCACTCGTCGAGTGGGTTTATAAGCAGATATATATACAGGCACTGATTCAAGAGGCCAATCTGACGAAATCCTCCATTATTATGCACCCTTGGATCTCCCGCCGTCGGCGAAAAAAAAAACAACATTCACCCCTCTTCTGTCATTCGTTTTTCACTTTCGAAACCAGAACTATTTTGTAACCCATTTTCTTCGAGTCACTAGAATCCCTACGAGAAATGTGAATACCTTGAAAAAAAAAATTGCAAGAAAAAAAAATTTTTTCCACCCCTAAGAAGGGGTGTCAACAAAAATTGCTTGAAATTTTTATTTTTCACTCCTAAAATCATCAATTCATTTTTTATTTACGAAGACATCAATTGCTTTCATCCGAAATCATTTTCCCTGTCGAATAATATCGAAAAAAAAAATCAAAATTACACAATCGACATTCAAATAAAAAAAAATGAAAAAAAAAATAAAAATTTACGTTGAAACGATCGACAAAAATCAAAACTCACCGGTATATTTGAGGTTGCTGTGCTCCCTGCTGAGGGAGTAAGTGTTTTCGGAACTCATGAGTCTCGTCGGTGAGTGCGTCCGCGCAAAGTTCTGAAAATCCAACAAAAACAAGAAAAAAAACAGTAAAAAAAATAAATCTATAAAAAATTTCTTGCAACAAATAAAAAATTTCGAGTGTTTTCCATCGTTGGTCGATGCTGGAACGTTTTCAAAAGTAAATTCGATCGTTTTCGGGTGGTTCCGAATAATTGACATTTTTTTACGAGTGTCTTAAACTGGATTTCAGTGGTTCCCACAATTTTCATGTTACCAGATCTGTTGTTCTAGTTCCAAAAGTTAATTAGAGCAAAAAAATTATTTTTAATTTTCAAAAAAATCGTTGAGAACTCCAAAAAAAAATGCAAAAGTATCGATCTACTATTGGTTCAATCTTCCAAAAAGATTTCGAGTCCCTCCGAGTGTCAGGATCGTGTTTCGAGTGTTTCGAGTAATTGGACAAGGAAAAGAGACCAAAAAAAAATCATTTATTTTTCACAATCGCATAGTAATAATAATATAAATATACGTGAATATGTATATAAGTGAATGAGAAGCATTGAAATGAGTGGACGTGCATAATAATGAGGATCAATGAGGCCCAATATTATCTTACATATAAGTATTCCTTGATCGCGGTGATTTTAGTGCCGATCATTTGCACATTGTCCATGTCTCTGCCTGTGAGCCTTCTGAGCCTACAACAATCAACAACAAAATATTCCGCATTCAGTCACTCGGGCGGAGGATTGAAAATTCATTTTTTCGATCACAGCTAAAAGATCTATTTAAATATTTTATTTTACATTTTTTTTTTTTACAAAATTTTCATTTTTTTTTTGAGTTTCGAAACGCAGCTAAGCGGCCAAAGAAACATGGACAGCGTATTTTTTTTGTCTGATCCTCTCGACTGAAAAAAAAATGGTGCCCGAGTTCCTGGGGAACGGTTTTCTCTTTGCAGCGACGGCGAGTAAAAAAAAAAAAAAAATTAAAAAAAAATATAAAGGTTGGCAAAAACAGTGAAAAAGTTGTGCTCGAATAATCGAAATGATTGAAGAATGTTGAGCGAAAGCATGAGTGCACGAAATGAAGGATCCACGCACACAATCACTCACGAGCACACACTGACAGGAAAAAAAAAAATTTTTCCAACAATTTGAAGCTGACAGTGGTGAGAAAAAAGATTGCAATAAACGGGGATGAATGCTCCCTGGTTTCTCGAGCTTTTCGATATTAATGAGGTAGTAAAAAAGCATTTGCACAACAGTGAAAGATTCGTCTGTCAATAGGGGATGAAAAATGTTGGAAATAGTGGAGTCGAGCTTACCTGAGACTTTTTCGATTTTTGTGAAGAGCTCAGAAGCTGTGGAGCGTTTTTTTTTTTATTTTTAGAACCCGCGAGACGTGTCCGTTGTTAAGGGTAGTTTTTGAATTTTCAAAGATTTCTTGTTTTTTTTTCTGTTGTTTGCGACGAAATTGGTCAGTGTTATTCGGTGGCTCGACGGGGATGGTTTTCACGGGACTGCCGAGGATGCAATCCAACGGCCACGACGAGAGTCTCACGAGTCACACACACAGAGGGGGTTGAAAGGATGCTTGGAAACGCGATTGACCCAGTTTGCCCGACGTCTATCCCGAAAGCTCGGCCCCCGGTTGGAGGGGTGGTTTTTTACGACCCCCGTCGAGAAGGGGTGTGTCCGAAGCTCGTAGGAGTCGATCTACCCACGTGGTAACTAGCGAAACTGGGCGTAGCCGAGTTTCCACCAATCCCCAAGTTTCATCCCCCTCCGAATGCAACCCCTCCGAAGGGTGAAATAATCATCCCTCTTCATCGTTCCTCGTAATGCAAGCCTCGATTTTTTTATCAGCCACCGAGAATTCGCGGTTTTGTTCGCTAAATTTGCCTAACCGAGAATGCCCGCACAGCTTAAGGGGTTGAAAGGCACCCCCCGGAGAGACTGAGGAAAAAGGATTATGACGCTGCAACGTCTTTTCGCCGTTCTCTCACGAATAAATTACTACTCCGATTCGATCCCATGCAGATTAATGCTAAATACCGGTACCATTGACTTCAACCCTTCATTCACTCGTTTTCCGGGGGTGGCTTTGAGGAGCAACACGAATTAAGGGTGTTTGGACAAAGCGAGAATCCGGAAAATATTTTTTTCCGTATTTTCGAGGGTGTAAATAGTGTTTGAAAACGTATGGTTAATATTTAGGGGATGTTTTTTATATCCACCATTTTTTCATCCCCTTTCTCACCCCATTTTCATCACAGAACTTGTTTTTTTTTTCTTTTTTTTTTTTTTTTTTCTTTACAAAGACTTTGAATGATCGCGTGTATAAATTTGAAACAATGTACTCGCGTAGGAGTGGCTCGTGAATGTACCTCAACGATCCCTGACAAAAAAGCGTCCTTGTTCTCCTTGTTTTTACGATGCTAGGTCACCGGGATGATCGTCGTTGTCGCTCGCGATAAATCTGGGTCACAGTTCGCGGCTGTTACCCCATCCGAAATGTCGCTGCTCGCACCCTTGTTCGATTATTCGTCGCACGAACGTGCTACTGATTTTTCGTTACAATATATTTATATATTTTTTAAATCAATTATTGTATTATTCTAGGAGAGTATTTTTCGACGATACGATTTATAATTCTTTTTGATTTCAAAACTCGTTCGATTATTCTCGGTCCACAGGCTCGTGATGCAAAAAGTTTAGGCGGGGGCGGGGGGTGAAAAAAAAATAGTTTGAGAGGGAAAGAAAGGCGAAAAAAAAATAAGGGATGAAAAGGGGTGACGTCACGATAGTCGGTGGGCGATATTTAGCAAAAGTTCATAAAAGTTTGAAATTCAATTGTGAATTTACGAGAAATTGAGAAGCTTGAAAAAATGCCAAAACGCATGCGCCCTTGAGGGAACCCCTTAAATCGGATTCTGCGGGAGGGATGAGAATTTTGTGGCGTAGGTGGTAGAGCATCGGATGTGGTCGATCGTCGGAGAAGGGAGGACAAGAATTTTCCTCTTTTTCTTGCGTCCCCACGATGAGTTTTAGGCGCGTCAGGAGTATGAGGACAAAATGGCCGACGGCCAATCGGCGTGTTTGACAAAATGGCCGACCGTGGGAGAATTTAATCAATACGTACTCCCACGCTTGTCAACGAGCTTGCTGAGGCTTTCGGAGGCTCCGAGTGCCGAGGTAAACCTTCCAGGAACGTAACTAGTTGCTCTTCAACATTTTTCAACCCTTTTTTTTTAAATCCTCCCCCTACTGGGTGGCTTGATTTTTCGTTTATTTTATGTACCATTGCCAAATAGGTTCATCCCGTTTTTTTTGAGGCTTTAAATCGACGATTCATAAGGCCGAAGAATATTTTTATGATATTTCTCGTCGAAGGGATGAAATAAAGAAGTGGGGTGCAATTTTTGAGGGTGAAAATCTCAAGAATGATTTTTCTTACAATTTATTTTACGTGGAAACATTTTTGATGATACAAAAATGTTTGATTGCTACACGATTGGAATTCTCAAAATTCTATCGAGTTATTTATGAATGAATAGTTCATTATTTTTCCAAGTTATTACTGTCCCTCGAGTGTGTGTTATTATTTTATTTATTTATCATTTGCTATCGTAACTGCAAAGACAATTTCTTGGGGCATGAAAAATTCGTGAAACGTTTTTTTCCGCTTTGTCAACGACAACCGGAAATAGGATTCCGTGGCTCGAAACGGGAACAAAACGTCTTGAGCTTACTCGCATCGATCCTACTACCCCCACGCATTTTTCAAAAGGACCAAAAAAGGAAGAAAACAAAACAAAATAAAAAAAAAAGATTGGACGATGCATGAGAAAACGGGAAGAGAGGAAAAACATTTCTTCAACCCCTTTTTCTCATCCCTTAACGGTGAACTTTGTATCCGTCACAATTTTTCACCTCGACTACCATTTTTCCGAATAAACTTTGCCAGAAAAAAAAAAATCACGAAACTGGATGATGTTTTTTTACCGTCTACGTTCACCTCTCATTTTTGTCGTTTTTCCTTGGGGATGGATCGACCGCGGGGGGGTAAGTTATGAAAACTACTAACAATATTTTTCAATCCCCTCAATCAACCCCTTTCGTGTTTTATCTTCGAGGCGCTTCTTCAACAACCTGACAAACTTTAACGACGCCATCTTTGTGGCAAACTTTTTCTTACCTCCATTTTCTCTCATCCCCTCATTCTCAGCCTCCGAGAAACGCCTGGAAATTATTGATAATGCCGAGGGCACGTTGCCTCGTAACTTCCATAACAATCTTTATTCGCCACGTGTAATTCTGTGCTTGATGTACGAACGAAACTCCGCTACACTTTTTTCACATTCACGCTCCTCGCTCGTACATTCATTTACAGAAAAAAAAAGAAAAGAAAAAAAGAAAATTTTTTACGACCCTGGGGGTGGCAGCAGGGCATATTTTTGGTCGGTATCCAAATATCGAACGAGTGTCCCAAATAGAAATGCACATGAATCTCGATGAGAGATATTACTTTTTATCGAAATGTAAAAAACAAACAAAAAGCTAAAAAGAAAAGCTTTTCCAATGCTGAGTGGTCCTGAAAATCAATGCCGGAACGTTTCCAATTGGAATATTCCAATTTTCCAGTAAATAATCCAGGAATTTCCAATTTTCGGGTAACGCTCCATCGATAAAAAACGAACAACATTTTTTCTCTTATTTATGTGCCATTACTTCAGAGACCAAAACAGTTGTGTTTGAATTAGATTTTGACGGATGTTTCCTAGGATTGACGATGGAAATTTGCTCACAAGATTCAAAATATGTCAAGTTGTCTGTGGACGTAGTCAGAACTCTAGGAACTCCGGACGCTGGCTCTTGAAAGCTATTCCGATGACTTTGACAAGATTAAACGAGATAAACAGCCACTCAACCAATTGAGGCTGTGACAGCATCACTCGGTGAATGATGCGACAAGGTAGATTTGAAATTAATTGATAGCATCCATTATAATCCGGTATCAAGCCAATGAAACCAGATTGGCAGGCATCAATAATTTTTATTTTTTATTTTTTATTTTTTTTCAAAAAAGGAATCATCAAATTGTCGTGAATTCTGGACCAGTGAAACGCATAGCTAATTGAAGCTTCCGGGAAGGCAAAGTGGTATGGATGAGCCGGCGTTATCCATTTCTGGAGTGGAGGCACGAGGTAATTATCGTTTGTCGATAAACCGAGGACTGTCAATCCACGAAAAGACCACATCTGGTTGAGTCCGCCTGGAAGCCAGGTCTTCTGTTATTGTCATGACAAAAGAGTCCGGACAACAACGGTGAATCTTCCGGCTGGTGGAGCCTGGCCGCCTCATCCTGCTCTTCTGGCTGGAGCATCGTATTGATTTCTCATCGTGCTCAGATGAAGTCTTGCGCTTGGAAGAGCAACCAGGGCTGGATGGGGAGTGGGAAGCGACACTTAGCCCGGAGGCAGCCGGTTGGGCAGAGCCTCAGAGCCCTTCCAACCACTTGCCGAGGTGGGAGGATGTTATTCGAGGAGTCCGCATGCGCTGGAGAAACTGAGTGGTGAGCTGAAGTCGAAGGGAATCGACTGGGGTGACCAGGTTCGAATGTAGGGGAGCTTGGATTCCGTTGGATGACTGGAGAGGCCGAGGTGGCTTGGCTGACTCGTGGATGAGATGTGAATCAGTTGGCCCTCGGCCTTCGTGGCCCACGGGTCGTTATCTTCCCTGAAAAACAAGCCTTCCGGCGCCTCCGGGCGTCCGGAACGCCCGGATGGAAGTGCCGCAAGCAGGATTCCATAGAAGCCTGCACTTTCATCATCATCGTATTACCATCAAAAGATTTGATCACCTTGAAGCAGTTGGATAGACCTTTTGGAGAGGATGCTGTGCTGACTGGGGCTACCTGGGGAAGCTAAGACCGGAGTCCCGAGCTCCAGGGTGCTGCAGGACCGAAGATCAAAGCCTAGGAGTCATTTGATTGCCTTCAATTTACCATCAAAAGGCTTGATCACCTGGACCCAGTTGAGCAGACCTTTGCCACTGGGTTTTATCTTCGATGTGGCTGCCCGAAGAAGCTACGGCTCGAGTTCCAAGGTCCAGCAGGCTTCTGGACCAGAGATCAAAGCCAAAGTGTCAATACCGAGTTTCTCCTGCAGTCCACGTTGTCACCGTCAAGGCACTGCGAACGAATCGGGACGAGTATTGAAGCGACGGTCAAGAATGGACACTTTCGAACTTTCTGGAGGCAAGCTAGACCCGGTGCGATCCCTGAGGAATATTTCGGTGGGATTGCAACCGTCGCTCGGAGAGATGAATCTTGACATATCCGCTAGACTAAGTAAGCTGCGACGAACTATTCTTTTTTTCTCCATTCAATGAGTTCGTCTCCTTGGAATACAACTCGAATCTTACTCGCTTTTATTCGCTTCGCTAAACTATTTTTTCACTGTCACATCTTCGGTCCAATTTCCGATTAAAATAATCAGCCCAGTGGCGACGAGAAATCTAGTTTCATTCGGATCAAAAAGATTCTCTTGTGAAGGGAATCGCTCATCGAAGGCACATTCGCATTTGTAACTTTTTTTTTCTTCTTTTTCTTGGCATGTAAAGAACCCTGTGTAATCTTAGACTAAGGCAATTGAGTCATGAGGTCAGGATTCACGTGGCTCTTCTTCTAAAAGAAGAAGAATCAGACTTCTATTTTGAATAAAACACCACGTGAATCGACTCGTGTACCATCAGTGTATTATGCAATAATTAACATTTATACGCGAAGAAAAAGTAACGTTACTTTCGAACATTAGCAATAAGCATGAAGAAAAATTCACATTCGTTTGAATTTTAAGTAAAAATGCTAAAAACTTTTATCCATCGAAATACATTTATGTAATCATTAATATTGACATTTATTAATATAGATTAATTATTCCAAAGCTTTTTACACGGAATACGTAACGATGTAATAGCTAACGAACAAAATCAACGTCTTCCAATATTTGCATCGACGATTTTAGCTCATAAAATCAGCTGCAATTTAAATTTAACTTATATTAATAATTAACGAGCTTCAATTCGTTAATTTTTTTTTGTATTACGAAAAAATAAAAAAAAAGAGAAAAATATGTATATGGAGATATAAAAATTAAGAATGATTAATAAAATGTGAGCGAGGGCTGGTTCATAGTGTGCAATACGCAATATAATTGGCTCATAAAACAAAACGTTTACAACAGTTGTGACGCGACAATAAAAAAGTAGTTTATAGTGCACAATACGCCCAGTGTCATACACGACTCTGATTTATTATTGCACTTGCTTGTAATAGACGCGAGATATAAATACTTAAATAATTACCATCTAATAAATCGTATGTAATTAATATTATTCAGCATTCTTGTAAATAAATCATTATTCTGTGGTTTCATGATAAAAAAAAAAATAACAGTTTGTTTATATTCATTGATTTCATTTACCGAAATAAAAAATTCAATGTCCATAATTTCGTTCAATGCCTTTATTCTTTCCCAAACAATTTCCTAAAACGTTATACAAGTCCTTGAGAATTTTATCCGCTGTTTTGCCAGCCGATTTCGAAAAATTCGTTTTTCAAGTTATTGACTGTTGGTAAGATCTCAATCTTGCTAAATAATCGCCTACTGTCAGTGTGGATACCTGCTGACATTATTGCGGATGGTTGGTAAGTCAAGAACCATTTGGAACGAACAGGGAATCTGTTCAACTGTCGACAGTACAAGCATTGCTTTATCTACAGTCGGTAAGTTACTGACTCTGGGTATTTCAGAAAATAGTGTGAACCACGGTTGGTTGGGCATTATTCTGTCCATGTGAAACTCGAACTTAAAATTTTTGCAATGGATTATTTATAATCATGAATTTATGAAAAAAATTTGTAAAAATCTGTAACAGAAAAGCTTTGAGAATACACAGCCGTCTTTTTCCATTTTCCTGGCTCAATCAAGATGATAATTTAGATTGTTCTGCGCTGAATAATTTGAGGTCAGCAAAGGGTCAAATCGGCTTATTTCCCTTGAGTGAAAAAACAATCAATCGGAGTAATAATGAAATTATTTTCTTGATTACTTTTTCTTAGCTTCGATAGAGGGAAAATTCTGGGCTTTTTCTACTATAAAAGGGAAGCGTTGCAGCTTAGATTTCGTAGTACAATCTTGCACAGTCCAGGATCACATCGAAGAACAGCTCACAGGTAAAACCACAAATTTTCTTTCTTGATTATTTTTGTTATAAATTTTCCTGTTCAATAAATTTTCGATTGACATTTCTCGTTGTTTATAAATTTTGATATCGTCGGAATGTAAAGTAAATTTCGATCGAATCGAGAAGAAAAAAAATTGTTTGCTTTGCAATGTAATTTCCCTGGCGTCTCGTGGCTGAGCAATTCTTTTTTTCCATTTCTTCACGTCAGTCTCAGAGAACTTTGTAAACAAATGTTATTCATTACCGGTCGAGGGAATGCGAATAATGTTCGTTCGATTGTGCCTGACAAAGTAATTTTTCAAAGGCTCTTCAAAGACTGTATAAAAGCTGAAATTTTTCGTCCACTCTTCACACAGTTTTCGTGGACTCTCGAGCCAACAGCATCGCCAGAAATTCATTCCTTTTTCGAGAAAAAGCACCAGAAAACCTCAATCAAAATGGCATTCGCTAAAGTAATCATCGCCCTTGTCGTCGTCGTCGCTGTCGCCAGCCTCGTTGTCGAAGGAACCTACAGGAAGCCACCGTTCAATGGCAGCATCTTTGGTAAACGCGCAAGCACCGTTACCGGTAAGAAAATAATTTACTTTACCGACAGCTGTAAAATGTGATTTTTTTTTCAAAATATTTTCGCGATTTGTCAAATTCTTCGAATTGAATTTATGATTTCTCGGTACTTTCGACACTTTCCGTTTTCGTTTCAACAAAAATAAAGAGATTAAAATTAACGTTTTTTTTCTGGCAGATTACGAAGTTATCAGCCGAGCTCTTACCACCATGTGCGAAGTTGCCAGCGAGACTTGCAGCGCATGGCTGGTGCATCAGGAAACCAACTGAAGTTCAAATGGATTTTAAATCGTTCTTATCTCGGCCAAGAAAATTTCAACGCTCATCTCAGGATAAAATTAATCATTCCGAATTTTATTTCGATTAATATTATTCGATGCAAATGTCACGCTTTGCTTCAACGATCAATATGTTAATACGTATAAAAATGTTATTTTCTCTGTCGATGTTTCAAACGAATTTGGCCATCCGGCTAATTTGCAAATTGTCCGTGACTGATATCGATGAAAATAAATCATTGTAATCGTTGCAATTATTTGATCCTTGTTATTTACCGATCCAATCACCTCTCCTCAAACAAAATCACTTCCCAAAATCGTTTTAAATGATAAATTCAAAAACCATTAATTAAAAAATCACTGAAATTACTTGGTTCATTGATTTTTCATCAAAATAATTCGATTCTCGTTTTTTTTTTTTTTATTGAAAAATCGCTCAAATTACTTCGTTCGTTGATTTTTCATCGAAATAATTCAATTCTCTTTTTTTTTTTTATTAAATTAGAAATTAATTACGAATAAAATCAAAAATACAATCACGTAAACCTTGTTGTTCGAAATCGTAATAATTTTATATGGTGGACACGTACTTGTCACCTGCCAAGGATCATAAGGGCTCTGACCTCAATCTCACAAAATCGAGATACTTTATCGACAAAATCAGAGTGCGAGGGAGAGGGGGGGGGGAGCCTTCAATTCGCCCACATGAATGTTTAGTTTTCACGCTCCAAAAAGCGTTTTTTTTTTTCTCATCGAATGATCGTTAATCACGAGTGCATGTTCTAAATACTTAATTGGAAATTCGACAAGGTATAAAAGTAACGAGATGGAAGGAATTGACACCAGTATCTTTCATCTCATTGCCGGGTAAGTGAATTCCTATTTGATCAGCTTATTTGAAGTTTTAATTTTGTTTTAATGATTACACGAATAGAAAATATTTTGAATTTTCAATAAATTTCATTCACAATTTCGTAATTTCATAATTTCTGGTTGAAAAACCAAATTTAAAAAAATAAAAATAAAAAATAACGAAAACTCGTTCAACGAAGTGGTTGAACGTTTGGTATTTTCGTTAATTTTTTTTTTTTGACAAACGATTGTTCCTGGACGAGAAAAAAAAATGGAAAAAGGCCGAAAACATTTGATAAAAATTCTAATTTCCGATTCTATTTCTTCAATTAAATTCGATGAATTTTAAAAAGAACGAAATAATAAAAAAATCTACATTATTTGTTCAAAAAACTATTGTTTATCGACTGAATCAACAAAAAAGGTCATGCATATTGATTTTTTTCTATATACCATGTACTTTGGCGCGTGGGTACACGCGTTCGTGATCTCCGTAAGACCACTCAGCATCGATACGAGAAATTTTAAAAACCTCACATATTTCTCGAGTGTATTTTCTATACGACAAGAAAAGCTTCGTCTCAAAAATCAAGCTCAGTCCAATGCCAACGTTTTTACTGAAAGCATCAGAAAAAAATCTTTCGCACTGAAATAACTGAATTTTTAGAAAAAAAAAAAAAAGTTGGAGAAAAGAAAGAATTTAATCGATCAGTAAATCCGAATTCCAAATTCAGCATTGCAACAAACGTGAAATTAAAAATTGTCAAAAAAAAATATAATTAAACCATTATTTCTATCGTGAAATTCAGTGATGACGAAAAAGTGTGTTTATTCTATTGAATTATATTCAACAGGCTAAAAATCGTGGATGAAAATGATGAGAAACATGTGTTTACGTCGATGCTTCAGGTTCGCTGGTACGTAAACTTTTTTCAATATTTCTAAAAATGCTGATTTTGAAAAACTGTGTTTTTCGTTAATAAAATGATCGAAAAATCATAAAAAAGATATTTCGTTATTAAAAAAATGTAAAAAAAAAAAAACAAAAAACATTTGATTTCGATGCGATTTGTATTTTGATTAAAATTTCAATTAATTTTTCAATTTAATTAAATTTTTTGATTCAATAATTGAATGAAATTGATAATTGAATTTAAATTGATTAATTTAATAAAATTAATTCGATGGAAATATTTCAATAATATGTTTCCAGTGATTTGTTTCGTTGCGAATTTATTATCGACGAATTGGCAGCCTGTGGAGGCTGACGAGGTGCCAGCATTTTTTTTAAAAATCGCCAAAAATATACCGAGGGTTGGAAGGAGTGACAGATTCGAGGATTATTTTCTTAAAGCTGCGAAAAATATTCCGAGGATTGGAAGACGCGCCGAATTCGAAGAGGTTATTTTATTTAGTTTTTTTTTTCGCAAATTCAATCGAATTATACCGGGTATTGAGAATTGATAAATAATTCAATGAAAATTTATTCCTTCAGCCGAGTGAAGAGTTTTCTCTGCACAATGAATTTGAGAATTTTGGCGATCAATCGTCAAGGATGATTCAGGTCCCTCCGTATAAACCTACGAATAATCCTCTTCTCAAACCGAACAATATTCCGAGGATTGGAAGACGAGATACTTATGGAACGGTATTCGATTGAATTTTTTTTTTTTTTTTTTTTTTTTCAAATTATTATTACTTTTTTTTTTAGTTTTAACAAAAATTAATTTGAAAATTCAGTAAATTGAAAGAAAATCCAAAAAACAGACCTAATCATCGGTTTCTCAATTTTCTTATAATTTTTTTAATTAATTTAAAAATGATTTTTTTAATTCGAATTATTATTGCTTCCTTTTTGTTTTATCAAAAATTAGTTTTTCGATTTTTTAAATTAATTTAAAATTGAAATCAATTTTTGATAAAACAAAAAAAAATCAAAAAATTATAGAAAATTCAAAAACAGATAGTTATCTATTTTTCGATTTTTTTTTTAATTTCTGATTTCAGAAATTAATTTTTGATAGAACAAGAAAAAAAAATTAATAATAATTTGATTTTAAAAAAATATATTTTTTTATAAAACGAGAAATATGAATTCAATTAAATTGATAAAATTGATTTTTTTTCTTTTCACAGCCAAGTCAAAGAATGTCATTGGAAAATGAGAATCAGGCTCATAATGGAGGAAAGAAAAGAATGCTGAGCATTCCGAGTGTCGGAATGGACGATCCTAGCTGGTCCCATTTCCCCCTTGCGATCGAAGGGCCACCAGAACTTTGGCGAACTTTGGCTGCTTATACGAACGAAAGAATGGGCTACGGATCCGATGAGTTCGTATTGCAAGAAAAACACGATTTTATAATGAATTTTTTCCTTCAATTTTAGCTTTTCAACCTTTTTTTTTGTTTTTCAGTATCGACAACGAGATTTGGCAGAGAGACAAACGAACCGGAAACGGTCGAGAATCTGAACCGTAAAAAGCGATAATTGAAAAAAAAAAAAAAAATTCTAATTCTGAAGAAAAAAATAATTGATTGGAATTTTCTGTACTATCATGACAAAATTAATTAAATTGAGGGTTGTGGGAAAAATAATAATTCATAAGAATAATTAATGAAAATTAATTTATTGACGAGATAAAAAAATATTAATATTTGAAAAACTGATTCAATCTATTCGAACATTAATTACGATCGATGTATGATTTTAGATGTGTCAACAAATAAATGCATTATCGTTGTATATTTATTCGAATGTTTGTTTGAAATAAAACACAAAAATTTATTGACTTTATGATCGAAAGAAGAAACTTTGTAAGGAATTTCATCATTCCTGAGAATTCTTCATCGCGAGGTCTCGAGGGGTGATAAAAAAAAGTATCATTACATTTCTAGCCTCAGCCCGAGGTGAATAAGATCACGGTTCAGGCTTTATCATCATATATGAAAATTCGCAAAATCACGTGGTACAATTTTTCCATTATTTCACTATTTTTCTGAGTCTTAGTTCGAGGTGTGAAAACGACTGGTTCGAGTGTGAAACATTTGCACGAAATGTTTATAGCAGAAAATCATCCGAGAGAGTCTACAGGCATTTTCAAAAAAACACAACTGGCCAGCAATTTTTTTTCAAGTACTAAAAAATTTCTGAACCCTTGCTTGTAATTTTTTTCTGACTCTATGGAGTATTATGCGACCACAAAAAAATTGGTGTGCAAAAAAAATAAATTTTCGATGAGCTGCAATTTTTTAAAAATAAAACAACGTGAATTTTGGCAAAAAATCGATTTTCGAAATTTTTTTCAGCCCGAAATACGCTTGGGAAAAATTTGAAAAAAATTGAAAATCTCCGGGAACTTGTGGCAAGTGCCGAAAAAAATCAGCAGCCAAATCTATCCATGCGCCCCAGAGTTGTGCTTCGTTAAACACGAAACGCCCCATAGCATCGCGGAAGGCCGCGGGGTCGTCACGATTCTTTCCTCTCTCTCTCGCTCTCCTCGATCTCCGCAGCATCCTCTGGACCCGAACGTGTGTTACGGAGCGGTTATGGTAATGAGGGGGCTGTGCCACACTCGAGAGCCCCCCTGCCCCCTCCCCCTCCCCCCTCCTCCACCGTCACTCCTTCTCTGCAAACTTTTTTCAACCTCCCGCAAGATTTTATAGCATCGAGCGTGTGACGGACCAACAAACGGTGTGGGTGGATTCCTACACTCGAGGAGGAGTCTCCTTTTAATGCTTTGCCATCGACACTTTCTCGCTTGGCCATACTCACGGCCAAAAAATTTCATCAAAAATACTAAAAAGCACCAATTCAAAATTCGTTGATTTTCGACCATTTTTATTTAATTTCTTATCAATTTTATTAACAATTATTTAATTATTTTTTGATTAAAAACAAAAAATTTAGACATTTTATTTATAAATAAAAATTGTGTCAGCGATGCTTTTTTAATTATTAATTTTCCAAGCTATCAATTTATGTGTCTGAAATTTCTGGAATCATTTATTCATTATCATCGTTGATTTGAACAAAAATACGTGGATGAGATCCAATTTTTTTTTCGGATTATTACACATATTTGTTGGTAGATAAATAATTAATTTTCGAATAAAAAATGTTTTATTTGTAAAATTGATCGCATGAGCAGGCGTTACAAAGAAAAACTGTAAAAAAGTGTTGTTGAATAAATATCAAAACTGCTTTATCGACCGAGGCTTCAAGTGGAGGTTCAGAGGAGTCCTCGCAGATGGAGTTACTCGTTCCCTCGGGATTCACGAACAGAAAAAATAGCTCCGAGGTGGCGACACGAGTTGTCAATTTTCCCACGATTTAATTCCCACTTTAAATCGAATTTGACCGTCTGATCAGAATGATTGTAAACGACCATTGAAATTTTTTTTTTAATTTAATTGAAAAGTGTTTGAAATTATTTGAAAAAAATAGTTTCGAACAGAAATTAATTAAAAAAATGTTTATTTCATTTTTTCACGATTCTGAGGTCATAAAAATGACAAAAATGTCGAAATTTTTCGATATTTTTACAAAAAATTGGGAAAAGATAAAAAATAGATTTACCTGGCGAACAGAAATTCACGGTAGCGGATCTCAAGAGGCACATTCGATAAACTCTTTCGAATCTGCCTGCTCAATGGTGAAAAAATAAATTTTTTTTTTCTTTTTTTTTTCATTTCTTTCAAGTGGCGCGTAGTGGAAGTACAAGGGGGCGTCCCCGGCGCCTTGTGGCGCACGCGTCATTACTACGAATGACTGTGCGATATCTTGCACGCGCGCTACTTTTGACTTCTTCCTCGGCACATCGCAGCATCTTTTCTCGTCCATTCTTCTCGCTCGTTCATTTTTTCTTCTTTTTTTTTCTCTCACTCAACCGAACGATCCATTCACACGCTCTCTACGAGATTTTACGGGAGTTAGGGTCGTGCATCCTCCTTACAGAGAGAGAGAGAGAGAGAGAGAGAGAAGAGAGAGAGAGAAAAATTAAAAATAAAATTATTACTATAAAGCAAAAAAAGGGGAAAAAAATTCTCTATAAGTCTCGAGAATCTTTTGAAAGTCGAGTCAGAACGTCTCTCAAGAAAGTCTACGAATGAATTTTTTTTCATTCGAAAAGCAAAAAAAAAATTTCAATTATTTTTATTTAGAAAAAAAAAATTTAATAAATAAAATAATCGAGAAAATTCGATAAATTTTATAAATACGACTTGACTGTAATTTTTTATTTTTGAATGAGAAAATTTGACATTTTTATCAAAGAAAAACGATGAATTTCGAATGAAAAATAATAAATAGTAAATAATTGCAAAAAAAACAGGATTTTTAATAACAAAAAAAAAGGTGGGAAAACGGTATCCATCGACACGTGTGTCTAACAGCATTTTATTTTCGCTATAGGTGTACCATCGCATGCCACAAATTGCCTCAAATATTTACGCAATTGGCATGATAACCGCATTACGTGATTATATACGCTCGTTGCTCGCACACGATTTCAGGATTCTTCTCCGAACGGTTACCCGACGAAAGTGCATCATATTTATATACTTAACGATTCAAATGGATGTAAAGAAAAGAAGAAAAAAAAAAAATTTAATTTATTCCTTTACGAAAGTGAAGAAAATTGATGAAAAGTGATTTTGAGGAATATTCAAAGGGAATTAGAAATTTTTTAATTTATTTCATCCTAAAATTGATTTTTTTTAATTTTTTTCAATAATACGAGGATCGATCAGGAAAAAAAAAGATTTTTTTTTTCGAGGCTCACCGATAAGTTGCGACTATTTAGGAATTGATAGTAAATATAGTAAGAGCCCAAATCGATAAAAGACGACGTTAACGACGCCATCGAATTATCCTCGGCTCTAAAGTGCGTGGCGAAGAACGATAAAGCGAAGAAATAATAAAAATAAATATAAAAAATAATAATAAGAGAGAGAGATAAAATAGGAATAAAAATGAATATAAACGACACGTGTGCAGTCACTATTTTATCTGTAATATTTACGAAATTGAGGCTTCTGTATAGTCACGCCCAAAAGACGATAAAACCCCACCTCGGAGAGCCTCCATTTTTCTACATTCCTTACATTTGTCTCAAAAAATATTGCTTGAACAAGAAAAAAAAAAAACTAAAAAAAAAAATCAATCGAGTGTGCTGCTGCCAACCGACAAAAAGTTTCAAAATAAACTGAATAAATCAGCAATTAATCGATCGAAAGGAATTACCAAACTAAAAATTAATCTCGATTCCAAATTGAACTGAAAGAAAATGAAGAAAAAAAATATTTTAAACATTAATTTAGAAATTTATTGAATTTGATGCAAATTATAAATTATAAGAAAAAAATTAGTTTCCAGAGCTTTGAATCTGTGAGGAAAGCGAGTGCAACGGGCACAGAGTGAAATCTTGACGAAAATTGACAGGTCTCGATTCCTTGACCCTGAAAAAATAAAAATAAAGGGTTGAGGGCACGAGGATCGTTTTAAAAGGGCCAAGAACGTTTATGCTCGCTCTTGAAACCCCTTAGACATTAAATAAACAACCCCCTACCGTGAAAGTGATCGATATACGTGTATATATATATATATATATATGTATATATATATATACGTATTATATTATATGTATATATGCATAGGCCTGTGAATGGTGAGAAGACTCGAGGATAGGCGCTAAATGAAATTAGCGCGGCGTTTAGTCAATTTGTACGGGGCCCCATTTTAACCGATCCCTCCTCGACCATCCACGGTAATAAATTATTCGAGAATGACTTGCATGAAGATGCGACCTTTAAATACTTGTACCAACACTTTTTCGTGTGAAGATACAAAAATCGGTAGCAATCCCCGAAAATCTTGGAATTTTAAACCGGAAGTCGATGAGAAATTTTAACAAATTTTATTTCTCGAATTTATTAAAAAAAATTAGTCATTTTAGTACGAAAATGATAAAATTTGAAAGAATTGAGGATTTTAATGAAATATTAAAAAAAAAAATAATTTATCAAATTTTTGAATATATTTTTCAATAATAATAATTTTCAAATGATTTTCAAATAATAATTTATTTGTGAATCGATATTACTAAGCGAGTTGATTAAAAAAAAAAAAAAAAAAAAACAATCTTGCTTAGAAAAAAAAGGATCGAGTCGATGTCGAAAAGCCAACGAATCGAAAAGATCGAATTCGTGTTCGAGGAAAAAATCTCAATCAGAGAGTAAACGAAAAGTGAGGGTAAGATCTGAGGGACCGCGCTTGTCAATTAAAATTACGATAATGTTCTATAAAATTCACACCTTTTTATTTTTATTTTTTTTTATAGATGCCCAGGTGCGCCTCGAAACAAGTGATACGTTTGGAGTATCGAGGGAGAGTGAAAAATTTATAGTTTGAGGGCTTTTTTAAAAATTGCTCGGAGGGCAGAGAGGAAACAAAGATTTTTAATATTTTAAGACAATTCTCAACTTTATTATTATGAGTGGGTGTGGCGTGCTCCGAGTCCAAGGTTTCCTTAGCCCTTTTTTTTCAACTTCACCCATAGTCTCAAATGAATTTATATACAGAGTGTCCGAAAAATTGAACGAAAAATATCGAGGATAAAAAGCTATTGAAATTCTGAAACGGAAAGTATTTGCTCGTTTTTTTCTACGATTCGTCGTTACTGAGATACGAAAAGATTCGTTTATAAGCCAATCAGGCGCATCGCGGTAGGCGTGGCGCTTCCCCCACGCCGCGCTCTGTCCCCGAGGCACGCGATAGGCGTGCCTCGGGGACAGAGTTATCAATCGATCGATAACTCCTGAACGGTGGCTCCGATCGAGAAATGCTCAAGGACTTTTCTCTTCAGAATTAAACGATCTATCGATCCTGAGGTGACACCGGAAGTCGTTTCGAGCCACCCTTGTATGTCGATAGAAAAATCGTATACGTATATCACGTGTTAAATAAAAAATATATGTATGAGAAAGAAAAGATGAGGAAGAGGAGGATGAGAAGACGCGTAGGATCCTCTCCAGCGGCGGTCAAGAAGGCGTGAAAGACCGTGGCGCCTGGCGCCCAGGTTAAAGGATGAAAAAGGGTCTCCTCGGTTCACCCGTCCCCCCCCTTCTTCATCCAATATTCTTTCACCGCTCGAACCTTACGAGCACCGGAACATTTTGGGAAAAGGAAACGCCGAGTTTCAACGGATTAGACGCCGTTTGGGGTAATATGGATCGGCTCGTTCTACAATTTTCATTCTCCATTTATTAAACCTTCCAAAAATCGAGCAAATATTGAACAAAAATTACTTCGAATTGAGAAATCTACGGAGGGAACATTTATTAATAAAAATTTCGAACAAATTTTCATTTCTCAACGTTTTATTGTCTAAAATTATTTTCGTCACGAAATGACGAAAAAAATAGTGTAATAAAAATGACGATAAATTATTTTGAAAGTGAAATTAAAAATACGAAATGAAAATGATCAAAAATCATGACAAATCATTGGTAAAAAAATCATTTACGAGAAAAATTCTTTTCAGAAGTCTCCAAAACACGACTGAATAATTCCATTATTTGAAATGTTTATTTAAAATTTATTTAAAATAAAAAAAAAATAGAATTACATAAAAAAATAAATAAAAAATTTAAAAATTGTTCATTTAATAAAATTATTCGTAATAAAATGGCCTCTCCGGAGACACGGCCACCGTGAAAACTCGACGTGAAAAAAAAGTCAAAATTCAACATATACTTGTATATAAATCGACTCGCGCGTCAATAACATCGTTCGAGGGATGAACCGAAAAATTTCTCATTTCTCTCAGGTTAATCCCTCGAGCGTTAACGTTAGAGTTCTTTCTCGTAGTGCTGCGACGAGAGAAGACCAGGATTTACCTGTTCCGGACCGGTAAATCATTAACAGGCACCCAAAATCTCTTTCTCTTTCAAAATATATCCGCTACATTATGTTACAACACGTTGAAACAACGAAATGGAAGGTCAAAAAACCACACTCTTTCATTCAACGAGCCTATACACCATTCCTTTTTTTTTCTCTTCCGAGAGAGAACTCATTCACAAAAAAAAAAAGAAATGAAGAAAAAAAAAAACAAAAAATGAGCCACGATCTCGTGTGAATCAACATTGACACGATCTTTTGGTTCCTCCAAAACGTTTCAATATCATCAACCTCCTAATTTATTATTTCCAATATTTTATCATCATTTTATTATCAATTCTCGTATACATTTTTATCAGCAATCATTTTTTGTTTCTTGCTTTATTTTACGACTTAATTTTCGTACATTTTTGTTAAATCCTCTTCACAGCTCTGGTCGTTAACATCATAATTATTTTTAATTATTATTTAACTAATTATTTTTAATATTTTTTGCTCATTCGAAAAAATGAATTTTGAATTTGTTTTTTGGAGTCAAATTTTCCAGGATTCTTGCTTCATTCCCCTCAAAATTTGGCAACTGGAAAATGCACGTTTTAGCTTCGGACGATCGTAATTATTTTTTAATTTTGTTTTTTTTTTTTTTTTTTAAATAAAAATAAAATTAGAAAGATCGTAGCTGATGATTTTTCTATGATTCGCGAGTTACAAAAGAATTTTGTCAGAACGCTACCGATCCGATTTCGATGTAATTCTTGTCTCGATGCTCACGAGCGAAAAAATGTTTGTTTCAAATCTTTAGCATCTTAGAATTTTCTATAACAAGATAAAAATGGGAAAAGAAATGTAGCGAGCGGGAATATCGATTTGGCTCGAATAGACCCACGCGTCTATACATATGTAAGAAAAAAAAAATATATATATATATATATATATATATATAACCTGTCGGCTTGTTTCACAAACGAGGTTACAAGTCGGTAACTACAAAGGTTCATCTATCGTGTTCTCGCCTTTCTCTTTCCCGTTCTATCTTTCACTGACTCCTTTTTTTTTTTTTTTTTTTTCGAGAGAGAGAGAGAAAGACTCCCATGGACCGGGGAGATTTTACCTCTTTTTAATCCCATTTTCAGCTCCACGAGGCTCGTTTTTCAGTGATGGAAATGTGAAAAAAGCGATTATTATCGAAGTTGAATGTTTTTTTTTTTTTTTTTTTTTTTTTTGAAAAAAGTTTTGATTTTTTGAATTTTTAAGTCTCCGTCTCTGAAGAGCGAAAAATCGATTTGTTTTTTATGAAATATTTACACGTTTTTATTGGGTGCTAAAACGAAATTTTTTTACAGGTGTAAAGCCTCTCTTTCTCTCTATATATATATATATGTATATATCGAAAGGCTCTCGGAAGAGTTGTTTGCGGGACGCCTCGTTAGCCGAACGAAAGAGACCCTTTTCTGCTGCTGCTGCTGGCTGCTGTAATGCGATGCTCTTTTACTCCCGACACGAAACAATAATACACGTGCGCGCGGTGAATTCGCCTCTCTTCACGTTTAATTTCGTAACGGGGCGTCTCAATACTTCACGCTCGGTTTCATCGTGCTCGGTGCATCCTTTTCTACACTCAGAAAAATTATTTTTCCCCTCGCTTATCGGACAAATTTCATTCCACAATTTTTCCTCGGAAAACTTGTGCAAAAAATTAATTTTCGAAAAATTTCGACGTTAATTACGAAATTTCCTGGATTTTACTGGACAACGAAAACAAAAAAAAATTAAAACTGAAAAGAATTTATTCGAAAGAACGAGAGAGTCAAAGAAATTCGAAAAAAATGGAAAAAAAAAAAAACAAACATTTCGAGCCTGATAATGTATTCGGTTTTCGAAGGGAGAATTCGAATTTTCGTTGGCTCCTCTGCACGTAGTACGTGAATTCCTGTGCGGTTGTCGTGCGTCGATTCTCGCGTGATCCACGCGAGGAGAGAGAGAGAGAGAAAACACACTTCGAAGGATTCTCTAACTTCGCGAACGGAGACGGTATGGTCAATGCGAGTGATACGTAGAAAAAAGGAGAAAAAAAGAGAGAAAAAAAGTGCAGAAAGAGAGGGAGGGGGGGGGGAGGAAAGAGAGAAAAGTAGAGAAAAAAGGAGTAAGAAAAGAGCAGGCGAACGCCTGAGGTGAGGCAAGGCCCATCGAAATCCGGGACACGCGAGCCTCGCGAGAAATTCTTAGTTCGGTGGAGTAAGGGAGGAGAGGGGAGGGGGAGGATCTTCTTCTCGGTAAAGCGAGAAAGAGCCTTAAGGCTTTTGTGAGAGAAGCTGCATCAGCTTCTGTGGTCTTGCTGCTTGCGATAATGTTTTTTTTTTCCGCTGTAAATCCCTCCATTGCTCGGGGAGATGTGGAGCAGCGACGCGAGCGCCATCTGCGCGCGGGAATCGCGGTGGAACTAGTCGGAACGAAGTCGAAGTGAGGTTAGAATATTTTTGAGTCAATTCAACGAGTTCTGACAGCTCTGGTTCTTCAGCTGGTGCTGAGTTTCCATTGAAACGAATCCGGAAAAAAAGTACTTTTTGATTCGGAGACAAAAAGATAGATTCGACGATTCTGGTCGTTGCGGATTGACGTTGAGACTTTCCCGGTTGATTTTTGCAGTGATCCTAAAACGATTAAACTTTGATATTCGTTGGTAGAAGGCCTGTGGAAGGAGAAAGAAAAAAACTTGGGAGGAGAGTGATTTGGTCCGGAGTGCTCTAAGCTCTCGATACTCGAAGTCGCTCTTCTTGGACTTGTTGTGGCCCGAGGCAGGTTGCCGGCTCCAAGAGGGCTCATGGCGATTCTCTCTCACTCTCTGGGATGGTTATAGGAGTGTATAGAAAGGAAAGGACGAGGAAGAAACGCGGATGACGAAGAAGTAGAGAAGAAGAAGAAGTTGGAAGAGGAGAGAGTAGGAGAAAAGAGAGAGAGAGATGTCGAGGGACTGGCGCCGCACGCGGCGGCCTCAAAGGGACCCTCTGCACGCCCATCTGTCTCCGCCCCGCCCCCATGCCCGCACACCGTATACATCATGTAGGGCCCAAGCTTCATAGGCCCCCGGTTATTTCAACCGGAGGCTTCAGCTCCGCGAGAGAGAGAGAGAGAGAGAGAGAGAGAGGGAGAGAGAATTTCTCTCTCTTCGTATGGGTAACGAGAGAGGGAGAACTAACGACGAGAGCGACCACCAGAGTGACCGGAGAACGGAGAGAGAGTATATCGAACATGGGGTCATCCCACGTCAGGTCACACCACCCAGCGCCGCCGGGGTTGACCTCGGAGAGACTGCCCAGTTTCGGGGACCTCGGAGGGTGGATTTTGTGGACGAAAGGGTATGAGGCTGGTGGCGAAAGAGTTTGGGAGGATTAAGAGGACATTTGAGGTTGAAAGCCTTCCGGAGCTGAGTTCTTGTCACTCGGGAGTAAGCTGAAAGCGTTTGATAAGATTTCCGATTGATTAAAGATTGATTAGAAATAGTCGTGAGAGACTCGGGGGTCGAGTAAAAGGCCCAAAAACGCGATCCTGATGAATGTCTGAAGCGAGAGGAGAGTCTCGGTCCGGTACGATAATAAATCGACTTTTAAGCGGTCGATTGCCGCCGACTTGCCTGCGTTTTTTTTTTCTTCTTTCTCGTTGTGTCCTGTCAAGTGGATTAGTGAAAATTCTGCGAGATCATGCTCTCGCTTCTGGTATGACTCAGCTTGATCGACTTGATGGAAACGTTCCCAGCGTTTCGTGGCGCTTTTCTCTCTCTCTCTCTCTCTCTCTCTCTCTCTCTCTCTCTCTCTCTCTCTCTCTCTCTCTCTCTCTCTCTCTCTCTCTCTCTCTCTCTCTCTCTCTCTCTCTCTCTCTCTCTCTCTCTCTCTCTCTCTCTCTCTCTCTCTCTCTCTCTCTCTCTCTCTCTCTCTCTCTCTCTCTCTCTCTCTCTCTCTCTCTCTCTCTCTCTCTCTCTCTCTCTCTCTCTCTCTCTCTCTCTCTCTCTCTGTTCAACGTTTGGGTCAAGTGTCTTGCACCTTGCGGGGTCTGCCGGGTGACGCGGCTGCAGAGGAGAAGAATAAGGCAGAAGTCAGAAGAGGATATCACGGCTCACTCAGGTGCAGCGACGGGTGTTTAGGCGCTTGACTAATGAACCGGAGTCCGGATCACTGCCGGATCATCGGTGTATCAGGCCCGAAATGCCACTTTTAAAAAAATTTTTTTTTTCAACGGGCCCACGATCTCCGGGGGTATTTTTTTGTTGTTTCTCTCCGCGGAAGATCGATGCACCAAAATTGCGCAACGAATCGTGTATCGGTCCAATTGTTTGTTCGGGCTTCTCGCCGCACTCAGCCGAAAGAAGAAAACACGAGAGTTTTTGTAACTCCGCTTAGCGCCCTCCTCCCTTATCTTCTCGGTTCTCCGCGGGGCCTGATTGATTGGGCCCTAACTAATGAACCGCCAACCGGTCTAATTGCCCACCAAGAGTGTAATATTCGAACGGGTCAGGCCTGAAAAAACGGCCCCGTAACCAGGTAAAACACACATAGCCAGGAAATACGTCTGGGCCTAAGGCCCAATCTTCCTTCCTAGCCCTCTCTCCTCCCCCCTCCCCCTTGCCGCAGCCTCCTCCACTGGTGCGCTCGTCAATGACTTCCTAAAGATCAGAGGAGTCCGCAAGAGCGTTTCCTGCCCCGCGACCTTTCCATCCGACCTTCCCCTTTATCCTCTCCGCTAATTTCGACCCTCTCCTCGTCTCTTTCCCTCACTCCCGCCACCGTTTTTGGGACTCATGCCACTTTTTTTTCCCTCCTTTCCGAGGAACCGGTGAATTCTTATTTCTTACCGTCTCGCGGGTTGGGCTTCTAGAACTTTATCTATTCCGTAGGGCCCAAAAATGTTGCGTAAGGCCCGTAAGGCCCAAAATCTGATTTTTACGCGATTGAAGTCAAAACTTTTTGATCCCGTTGGCTCTTCGATAAGGAGACGACGCGGGGTCGAGTAATTTGGGAGGAAGCCTCGAAACGTTTGATTATTTGGATAATTAAATTACATTTTAATTAGTTAGTGACGGTGAACAACGTTCAATCGAGAGCCAATTCTCTTGTGGCTCTGGGACGAGGTCCGGATCGCGTGATTCTAATTAATTATAAAATTCCCCTACGAGAGGGTAAATTTGGGAAAAAAATATATTTCTTTTGTGCGAGGGAGTTGTTTTTTTGTTTCATATTTTTTGTTTTTTGTTTTTTTTCCCGTCCGGAGGGTCTAAGCTCGGGAGATTTGGTTGGGACGTGCTCTCGATTTTACAACGTCCGAGAAACGCATCGCAAAAGTTTTATTGTCGAATATCTGAGAGTGAGGAAAGAAAGAGAGTGAGAGAGAAAGAGATAGACGGAAAGAGGCGGGAGCGAGTGAGAGGAGAACTGGCACACATCACACGCTGTAAAAGTCCATTTCCCCTGAGGGGTATTTTAGGCTTTTCGTGGCAAAATACGAGCAGAAAGAGAGAATAAAAAAAAAAAAAATGAATACGCAGCGATGCTGCGAGAAAAAATTAGCCTGCAGCGAGTCCAAAACTGGATCTGCCGTTTCGAAAAGAAAAAAGAAAAGAAATAAAAACATTTTTGCGAGACTCTCGAGATCCTAGAAATGCCTACTGGCCAAAAGAAAAGGACTGGTGGAGTCAAGCATTTTTATTTTCTTTATTATTATGATTTTTTTTAAAAACACGTACCGTATATCTATAAATATGGTACAGATCACCAATTATATGCGAAAGCCGAAGCCCCGAGTTCGGTGGAAGAACGAAAAAAAAAACAACGATAAATATAGATGACGCTGGAGGGATGACTCCTCGGGCTAAAGAAGCTCAAATACGCCCTTTCAACCCTGAAGAATGTTGTAATAACCACGATTTACAAATGGCTCTCATACGAGCTTCGGAACTCTGGTTTCGATCTACTACCATCTTTTTCCGACTCGAAATTCATACCCGAAAGCAATAAATAGTTGTATTTACCATATGTCGCAACTATGCAACAAAAATATTGCAACTATGCGCCAAATAGTGACAACTATGCGACACCGAAAGTTGCCTCTGTCCACGACTGATGCAACTACGCATGAAAAAATGCAACTATGCGACCAGAGAGTGCAACTATGATCAAAACAACTATGCGAATCACGAATTTCACCAATATTCACAGAGAAACGTTGTACAAACCTTACAATATTGTGATTGTTATGTAATAAAAAAAAATATTTCTCGCAAACGGTGGCAGCAACGTTTATAGTTCGAGGCACCACAGCATGTAGTACAGATACGACGGTATGGAATAGTAATGACGGATAGAGATACGAGGCGGGTCTGAAAGCCCGAAGGGAAATATATACATTGATGCAAATATACATATATACGAATACGTATATACATATATAATACATAAGGGACGCGATGCGTCGTCACGCGAGAACGCGACCAGCTGACGTTCTCCGGACGACGAGTTATAACTCCCAACTTCACCACCCACCGTTGTTGCTGCTTTTTTTTTTTTTTTTTTTTTTTTTTCTTTTAGTTTTTTTTTCTTCCGACTATAAGCCTCTGACAATTCGATTTGCCGAAAAGTTTTGAAAGTCAGTTGGAAAGTTATTGTTTTCTTTTTCTCCGCGCCAATTACGCATCGGACGAGTTCATTAATCGCAGAAATTTTTTACAATCGCACTCTCGAAGAGTTTCACGACCCGGAGCTGCGTGAACCAGTTCGATTTCCCAGCTGATGCTCCTTTCTGTACCCGAAACGTCAGATTTGAAAAATCCCATCGTTGAAAAATTCTCTCATTCATTTCTCGACATTGAAAAATGAGTTTTTTTTTTTTGGTTTTGAGGTGTTTTTAGTTCGTCGTAACTTTGAGCTCAGCTGGACGTACGATATACGTGCAAGGGAGGCTTCTGCGGGCAACTAGTTCTACGCAATTATGTCACCCTCTCACGACGCTCGCTTTTTTTTTTATTCTTACACCCCTAGACCTCGATTTCTCCCATGAATAAAAAAGGCACGAGAAATGAGGGTGGAGTGTCTATAGTTGATGTGTGCGTGTGTGTCTCTCTCTCTCTCTCTCTCTCTCTCTCTCTCTCTCTCTCTCTCTCTCTCTCTCTCTCTCTCTCTTTCTCTCTCTCTCTCTCTCTCCGAATATAGATTCTTACACATTTATTCAAATGATTGTTAGTGCTGAAAAGTGCTGAAAAAAAAAAAATGATCGTGAGTGTCAAAATAATGAAAAATGTTAGCTCAACACTACGACAACGGAATTGACAAATTTTCTTGTCTAATAATCGTTCACTGATCTTGAAATTTATTGAGAAATTAATCAATAATTATTGAGAATTCATTAGCAGTTGTTACGAGTAAAAAAAAATGAAATTTCGAATTCTTATCAGGATTTGAAAAGTTTGAGTTTTCGATATTTGCCAATATTTCGAAAACATCCGAATAGTCGTTTGTTCGTAGTTACGTCATTATCGTTCTGGGCGAGAAAAAAAATTCTTTCAAACTCGGCTTTTTTTTTTTTTTGATTTCGAGCAGGAATTTTAGAGTCTGCACTTCCAACGGAAAAGGGGGACCAGTTAATATATATGTATATATATATATATATATATATACACATATATAGACGCATATTGACGAACGCCTGGAGCAGTGACAAGACGAGCTCTCGCGTCCGGGTTGCTGATCATAATTTTCGTACTTTACTGCCATGGCAGTAAAACTCGAGGGCGAATATGGGTGGGCGTAGCCCGCAAACAATCTGTTTGACCGCGTGTTCTCTCCTCTGAGCCTATTTACCGCTTTTGCACCCCCTCCCCCCTCCCTCCCCGCCATTTTTCCATCATTCGAAATTTCGCGAATATCTATTAATAGTAGCCCCTTAAAAAGGAAAATTCAACGAAATAAACAGTAAAAAAAAAAGCTTGGCAAAAATTTTGCCAACGAGGAACGAAATGCCAATAGTTTCGATGACAGAAACGTGCATCGAAAACTATTTAATGAGATAAAATATTGAGTTTCGTAAAATCGAAAGTAAAATATAATTGCAGAGAAAGAAGAAAGAAAGCGTTTCATCGATATTTCATTTCTTTTTTTGTTTTTTTTTTTTTTTTTTTTTTTTTTTTTCCATTGAATATTTTTCGAGCAGTACAATTGTCTGTCAAACAATATCCATCCTGGAGTGTCCCAATATCAGTTGCACACTTTACGGCGCTGCTTGATATTATTCCCTCGGGAATTCTTAAGAGTTGAAGTTTCGGGTTCAAGACTTCCGTCGTCGAGGTAAAAGAATAAGAAATGAAAAAAAAGGAAAGAATGAGGTAAAAAAAAGGTAAAAAAAAAAACATCTTTTGTCTCGACTGTCCGTCTCGAGAGACCGTCGATTATGAAAGAGAGCGGCGAGAGAGCGCATATAGTCGTTCTCTCTTTCTGGCGCGGGGAGGCGCAGGAAACGCGATTAACTCGAGCGTGTCTACCCTGAGAAAAACGTGTATTAGGTAAAGAAAAAAAAAAAAAAAAAAAAAAAAAAAAAACATTTTTATTCGTTAAATAATTCACACAAAAATTCTTGTTTTCAGGATCAAATTCATATTCGTAGGAAAAAAATTGAAAAAAAAAAATGAAATAAAATCAGGATTTTCAAATGAAGGAGAAACGCTGGACATTCGTGTAGCAAACGAGAGACGAAAGAGCGCGAGAACTATTGGACATCCGCCGGTCTTTCGCGTTCTTTAATCCAAAAAGAGGCTTTTTAAAAACCAGCACTTTTGCGTTTCCCTCTCCGTTTCGACCCTTCGAAAACGAGAGACCAGAGAGTCGCGCATCCTTCCGCCCCTCGGAGGACGTCACTTTTGACGTCTACCGGCGTCTCTCTTTTGTTTCGCTTACCAGGTTTCCCCCTTAATCCGATATATATATATATATATATACATACAGAACAGAAGTAGAGTTTGAATTCACGCAGGGTTCGCAGCTCACCGACCCGCAACAATCACCTTAAAGTAGTCGACTTTGCCTCGACTCGTTACGGGGGCTTTATCCTCGCTCAAAATCAGACACTAGCGTAATCACGATACGTGTGGACTTCGAAAAACGCACTGCTCTTACGTTCCGAGACTCAGCTTCGAGTCAGCAAAAAAATTCAAATTTCTGCATTTTTTCTCTCGATATTCGAAAGATCCGAGAAACGTCTCCGAAGTGTAATTGGAACATCCGACTATGAAAAGATTCACAGAAACAAAATGACGAGAGTACCGAAAAGAAATGTCATCGGAAGTCAAAGTTGATCGATTCTTCATCAATTTCGATGATTATCCATCGCACACTAAGCGTTCAAGTATCCAGAAAGCCGAGCAAAAAAAGTCCACGGCTGGAAGGTGTAGATGTTGTAAAAAAAAAAAATTTGTTGAAAAATGTCGTAAATTGATATTCCATCAATTTTGAGAGAACGGACGAGAGGGCTGTTTACGGAGTAGTCTTTATTCGAGAATGATTCTGGCATATATATCAAGCGCTTTGGCTAATTGAATAGCATTTTATTTAGCACAGTTCCCTGCACTCTGGATAGCCAGCATTTACCTCAATTACGTAATTTACCGTACACCAAGCCGACCACGCAGAGCTATTCTCGCAGGAACGTGGGGGCCACCGCGTGACGACGAACGACGACGCGGTGTATAAAAGTACGGCGCGCGGGCGCTCTGGGACGGGCGTCGACAGCGCCTCATGGTGGTAGTTGATTGCAAAAATAACCATAGATATATATATATATATATATATATATATATATATATATATATATATGGTGTATGCTATGTATACATAGTTATGGTGGTGGTTCCTTGATGACACGTGTTTGCGCTCAAGCCGCCGTGCAATTAGAGATCCTCGTAATTTTGTGCTGGTAAAAGAGAAGGAGAGATAAAGATAAAGGGAGAAAGAGTCACCCTTTTAGCCTGGCTAAGGATGGCGAGTGAAACGGAGAGCTCGGTGGCCTAGTGCCGGCTTCATTCCGAGCGCAGAATGTGTCCCGACAAGTAGGGATCTTTCTCTGGCTAGATTCATGCAGGATTCACCTATCGGAAGGGTTTCGAATCAAAGAAACAAGATCTGGAGTGTAAGAACGTATGGCCACGAGTGCAGAAGGCTGCAGTCTCCAAGGAAGTTAATTGACCCGGGAAATAACTTACTCAAGATTTAATGGTAAGAGGATTCATCGATGATGTCTGGCCATCCAGCAATCAATCCCTAGAAAGTCCGTTTTTTCCATTTACAAAAGACTTTGGTAGGCATAAGAAGAAGAAGAAGAAAAAAAAGAATTGAAAAAAAGTCCTTGGCGAGCAATTACGGCATAATGGGGACTCCGTATTTACAGCTATATTCCTCGGTTTCTTGTCTCCGGCTCTCAATCTCCCGGTTGTCTATATACATTGCCTGCGTATATAACATACATCAAAGTGGAAGTCATCAAGAGTTGCGGTCTGGGTTATTCGTGAAAGCTGTGGGGGGCTTGGCTAATGTATCGCCAAAAACGGTTACTTTCGTTTCCTGGTGTCATTCCGTGGCAGCGGAGCATCTAGGACGTGTAGCGAGATTAGCCTGTCGTTGGATACGCTCTTGGTGATGGCCATAAGCAATTCGCGGATCTTCTGCTCTTACTGTCTTCTTCAAGATCTAATGACAAGTTGTTGGGTGCCAGGTAAGTTGGTTATCTTCTTACATGGTAGCTTTGTGTATGCTGGAGGGAAGGATCGTGAGTGGCTCGAGGCTCCAACGTTGCAGAGGTTGGAAAATGCCTGGTTCGACTTCCGGTTCCCACGAGAAGGACTCGGACTCTTAGCGCCACATCTTTATCGAGTGTAAACGCTACCGCCGCGATGTCGAGTTGACTTGCCGAGGTCATCAACCATCCTTACCAACGCTTCGGCAGCATCGTTACAAAGTTGCCGTCCCGACGGTCTTCAACGTTCGATGCGAACGACAACCTGGCATTTTGCGATGGAAGGACCTGCGGAGTGTAAATTACACCCGGTGGCGATGTACTACATGAAAAAGGCTCCGAAGCTCCACCCGAAGAGGGCCCCGATCAAGATAAGATTGTCCGAAAGAGTCAACAAGTTGTCTTTGGCCTGATACCTGCTGGCGGATCTTCAAGTCTCTGCTAATTGGGTCCGTTAAAACGTCACCTTTGCAACTAATTCTAAGCTGACCCGAGTCGTCGGAGGCCTGATTTTACCTTAATGTGGAACTTCCCCAGTGAGCTCGAACCCGAAAGCATTAACGCGGATCAACGTAATCCTTCTGGAGCGTGATCGAGACAGGTCCGCTCTGATTTTCACAAAATTCGGTCAAGGTGCCAAGGACATGCGACTCGCGCCAATTTCGATGAGGCCAATTGGGACAAATTGTACAGGGAATGGTGAACCGGCTGTTTGGACTTGAATGAGGGTGATTCGAGTGGTGAATGATAGTACTGGACATCGCTTGGTTGTCGCGAATTAACGCGGATGTAACGAGTACCCTGCGCTACAGGGGCTCCGTAGGATCCCAACACCAACAAAGTTCGATCCACTCCCGTTCTACTGGGTGATCCTTCCCGTGGACCTGATTCGAGAATCCTGCTGGGGCATAGCTCGATAACTGCCACCACCATTGAGAGGTCCAGCTGGGGGAAAGAGCAAGGAGCAGAGTGAGAGAGAGAGAAAGATCGGGGGAATCTTTGGTAGGCGTGGCTGGAGGGTATCCTGCATTGATCATGTTATATGTGCCATCGAGGTTATCAAGAAGGTGTACTTGGCATCAGGATGTCAAATTCCAGGTGCCCGGATGAATCAACTTCTGTTCAATCATTCATGAAAGACTTGCCCGAAGTCCTCCTGGAAGTTCTACTCTCTTGCTCTACTTCCAGGATCGCCTG
Source organism: Campoplex nolae (assembly GCA_037893425.1). Classification (NCBI taxonomy): domain Eukaryota; kingdom Metazoa; phylum Arthropoda; class Insecta; order Hymenoptera; family Ichneumonidae; genus Campoplex; species Campoplex nolae. The sequence continues at coordinate 1,586,382 of JBBLXU010000299.1, read as the reverse complement.
ATGATCGATCCATAAAAATTTGATCTCAAAGAGAGCGAAGAAGGCAAATGAACAAGTGCGTAACTCGGCCTCACGGTAAATTAGTATAAAAAGAAGCCACATCGGGACATCGAAGAGGCAAGAAGGACGCGAGAAAGGTTCCGAGATGATGCGTGCTAGCGCGTGTGACCCTCGGGCTTCAGGTAAGCCGAACCGTCGTCTCTCAGGTGGTCCCCCCAGGTGAGCGCAACCAGAGGCGTGCCCAGGACGGATTACTCCTCCCCACGGACACCATAATGGCCTCCGGCGGGCCAACCGTGGAGCGCTAGGCTGCCGCGCCTGAGTGGGGAGCTGCTTCTCCCACCAATCACCGCAACGACTACGCCAGCGCTCGGGCGGAGTCTCCGGTGGCGCCTCTACGCGGGACTCTCGCGCAACCACAGAACGGGCTCGGGGAGAGGTCTCGGGCTTCATTATGTATCATTATACCGGTCCGCGCCGCACGGTGTGCACTGCAGTTACAGGACTAAGACGCGCGTGTGTACTACTCCGCGACGGTATCATCTCTCTATAAACGTAACGCGTTTTCCGACCCTAAACGTTACGACGTGATTCTCTCTTATCCGTGCCAATCCCAAACCGATACGTTCGCTCATTCGTCTCTCTTTCTCCCTGAAACACGTTACGCTATTTTTCTTTTTTTTTTAATTTCTTTCCCCGGTGATTGAGAATAATAATGAAAAAAAAAAAAAATAATAGATCAATGAAACCAGGGATATAAGTGGCTCGTCGATGGTTAACGAATACGATCGTTTGTTGGTGCTCGTGTTTTCGTTTACTCTTGGTTGCTTTATTATTCAAATTTTAAGCATTTGAACCGGAGTTTATTAGTCATCGAAATAAGGTGATCAGTGACGAAATAACTGCGAGTGTGTTTTATATACATATATATATATATTTATATTTACGGTCCAGATATAAGTGGATTAAGTGTTCTCGATGAAGGGACATCACCGATGACATCGAAAGTTAGCTCGTTACTGGTGCAAGAACGCGAAAGCTTGATTCAGCAGGATTATACGAAACACTCATTCCGCATAAGAGATTTCGTTGCATCAGATTGACCCAAAGATAATATCTTTTGTATCTTCGAATCGTGACCTCCCCGCAGAGGTCCCTCGTGAATTAGCTCTTTCCCTGAAAGAAGGATTATCGACGTATCGTACGGTGGCGGTTTGAGCTAAGGTTGCAAAAAAAAAACATTCGAGGCTTACAATGCCGACGGGTGAACGCGCCACCTGGTGCACCTATCCGACCGGTACCAGCTCCGTAGCGAGCTGACCTACGGGGTTCGGACATTAGATACCCAATTGAAAAAAAGCCCTTCCGTTTATTGTCCCTGCGGAGATAAATAGTAACCTCGTTAGTAACTTCTCCTGCGAACCCCCCTCCCGCGCCCATCCGGGCCGCCAACCGGGTACAGTGATCTCGCGAGTGTCGACGCTCAAGTGTAAGTGGACGCGCCAAGTGTTCGATCGTTAAGGTGGCTTTGACCAACAAAGCTGTGGAAAAGAAAAATATTTCAAGCCCCCGTTTGACCAGGTTGAAGTTGGTACTGGGTATCCGACGGATGGATGTTGACCTCAGTGATTCGCGAGTGTCTTTGATCAACGGAATCCTCTCAAGTCCATCTAATAAATCGGGTTAAAAATACAACCGCTGTTCTCAAGATTCCAGCAAAATGTCGAGCAGCAGCAGGCAAACGAGTCACTAAAATATAAACGACTCGTTCGTCATCCCTTGACCCGGTAGTCCGGAAGACACCAAGGAGTGGCCCACTCGGTGTCCGCCGGTTCCACGATCATCCAGCCGACCTCCCAGGCGTGGTCGATAAAATTTCCCATAAAAGTGCTAAATCCCCCTCCTGGGTAATATACCCAAAAGACTCCGAGTAAGGAATCAGCCGCAAGATTAGGGCTCCGTGCGGTGTCCGCACGGCGGCGACGTCGGCAAGGGCCGGGAGCTGCGGCGTCGACGTCGCGACTAAGTTGGAGCGTACGGGCAGCACGACGACGCTCAACTTCACGGACCTGGGGAGCCCATTCGGGGCGGGCGACCCCTGTCCGTCGAGTACCCCGACACCTAACAGCATGTCCGGCGGTGGTGGACCATCATCAGGAGGCGGTGGTAACTCCGGGGGTGGTGGTAACGGTGGCGGTAACAATGGCGGAGGAAATAACGGCGGCGGCGGTGGTAGTTCCGACATGGACCAACATCTTCATCACGGTGGCTTAGGCTCCGTTACCCCTGGACCACAAGGTGGCAACGGCGGTGATAGTGCATCGAGTACACCCGTATCACAATCCGGCAAATCAGCTTTCATCGAATTACAACACAACAATCTTTACAATCCTTCGAGTTTACGGGGTGGTTATCCCGGTGGACATAACGTACCTGGTGGTGGTCATCAGTTCCCGCATCAGGTCGGTAGCCTCGGTCATCAAGGCTCCGGTCCTGGTAGCGGTAATCAACAGCACACCGACGCTGGCTTTCCCAGCCCGAGATCCGCCCTTACCGGTTATCCCTTTGCCCCAATGCATCAGCACAATACATATGGATATCATCTTGGATCTTATGCGCCCCAGTGTCCGTCGCCACCCAAGGACGGTGAATACCCAAACTGTATGTATCGAGTATTATTTCATCATATTGTAAAAATCCCTAATTTTTAAATCCGGATGATTTTAGAACTCGGATGTTGATCGTAAAGAATCGAGAACGAGTGATATTGAGTGCTGATTGATTTTCCATCAGTGTCGAAGTAACCCCGGGGCTAGGAACACGTATATTTCTTTCTTCGCATCTGTTTACATTGACAAAAGCATAAAAGTCTTTGATGTATTTGAAAAAAAATCGAACGTTCGACGGTACAAAAACAAAGCATGATTAACGACGTGTCTGTTGAGTTTTTCTTCGGTAGCTTCGAAGGCCAAGTTGACGGACGTGTAAGCCCGGCAACAAAGTGCACTTCGAACGTACTTCAAAGAGTCGGACTTAGTAGCGAGCTCGTGCTCGCTACTAAGGTCTCTTGAATTCACGTAAATCGCTTCGATACATTGTAATTTTTTTTTTTTCTTTTAAACTCCCTCGACGTTTTGATCCAGGAGTTGTCCGTCGGAGGAGGGATCGATGAAAATTATAAAGAGCTCTGTAATTTTTTATATACACGAAAAATTAGACATTGTATTTTCTTTTTTCTCACGTACAAGGGAGTCTTCTTTTATCTCGTAAATATCGACAGGGGTGAACAAATAGCGGGTTTGTTTTTTTTTTCACTATTTTTACTTTGAAACAATCAATATAGCGGAATCACGTGATAGTTATTTTGCTATACACGCGACTCCGAAGCTACGGGGGTTGTTGGCGAACGCGTGTATAATTTTGAGTGTTCTCCAAGCGCGATTATACGGGTGTACGTATCGCAGGGACGGGGTGAATACCTCGGGGGAATTTAACAATTTCATAGACTGATAAAGAGGAGCAAAGCCTGAGGGAGCAGCGGGATGGAGAGAGGGGAGGGGGGGAGTACATTTCTGAGGGATGAAAACTCGAGGGTTGTTTTTTCTCATATTTCGCGGTGAGTTTGAAGTTCGCATAGAAGGGAGGTTTGCCTCGGAGGCGCCGGTCCGTCTAATGCATTTTATAAACCGCACAATATCGCGGGAATAAGGCTGCACTTCTCCGTTGAACGATCATCCCCCTCTCGAAGAGGTGAATTTTTGCTCCTGCTTGTTTTTCTCTCTCTCTCCTAGACGAATCCTCATCGTGAACTCCTCAATTTTCTACCCCACTCGACTTAAACGCATAATTCTGCGTCAAACAAACCCCTTCATCTTCTCATATCTCAATCAAAATCTCATTAAAAAGTGATGACGTATCGCGTCGTGGTTTTTCATCCCCCTCCTCTCTCGCCCTCCTGTCGAAGTTCAGACTGGCAATTTGTTGCCAACTTTACACCGATCTCTCGAGGGTTGTGAAAATCATCGGTTTCCACCGTGAAAAGTTACAAATAAATGAATTATGCATTCGTGAATTATTTTTTTTTTCTTCATTTTTTTTTTTTTAATATAAAATTTTTTTTTTTTTTTAATTTTTGTTATAATTGAAAATATAAATTCGCATGCCTATCTTTGAAGAGACGATCCACGTGTTCCGACAGAAATGAACACCAGAAGCTGCGAGAACGAGAACAAGTGTTTTGAGGGGTAGTTAAACTTTTCTCTTTTTCCTTTTTCGTTGCTCACTCGCTCCGATGAGTTTCGGGACACGTTTTCATGTACGAATACCTGTGTGTATTTCAGGTTTAGGCAAATAGAGAATAAAGAAATAGTGGTGAAGCAGGAGCGGGGGGGAGAGAGGAGGACGGGATAAAAGAGGAAGAGAGAATCTGGAGTGGCAGGTATATAACATGGTCGGAGATCGTCGCTTCTCGTCGGTCAGTGTCGACCGTAGAAAAATTGAACGAGAGATATATTATATGACCCAGGTCGTGTGCGAGTCGCGTTGAGCCCTCGAAAATCCCCCGGATGTGGCTCCCTAAAATTTCCGCTAAAATATCTCCAAACTAACGATACAAAGGGAAGGAAAAAAAAAGATCAAAGATTTTTATTGTTCGATGGAGGAAGGAGCGGTAAAATTGGAGCGAAAGAAAGTCCGGTAGCGTTTCAAGAGCCTTGACGTTGTAATTCATGCTCGAACTGTCACTGTCGGAATTTATTCCAAAAAAAAAACATCACTTTTTCGCAGACTAATAGCAGGCACTCAAAAATCACTCAAAAACGTTTTTCGACGCGATAGAACGTTCCGAAAAGTATCTTGCACTCGAGTACATTTATTCTCGATCCAAAGACTCGAAACGAGATAAAATATCAATCGAAAATTCTTGATCAAGCTCCACGCGATCGGACTCGGTGACACTCAAACACTCTGGAAAGAGTGATAAACATAATCCGACGAATGTTGTGCCACGAAAATCTGGTGACTTAATCGTCGAACGATAATCGGATCGTAATAATGGGCTCGAAGGTGCTGTACGTACAGAAATTACAAATTATCGTCCACTCAAGCCTCCCCCCTAAATGCAGCGTGTGAAAAAAAAAATTATTTTTTTTTTCTTCTTCTTCTTCTGCTCTTACACCTGACCACTCACCACTTGACGGGACTTCGAGCCATCAAAGGGAGCCTCTCGAGGCTCCCCGTCGATTTTTTTTTACTCCTCTCTTTCTCGCTCGTGATGTTTTCTACAGAGATATATAGATATACGTGTCTATACAATCCTGATCGTCTAATACGCAAAACTACCCCCAACTTGCTCGCACTGAAAAAAAAAAAAAAGAAAAAAAATCTACCCCGCTAAAAAGTTGTTGCTCCCTGCTCTTGTCACGACGAAACTTTGTCTTTTTTTCCTAACTAACCCCCTGAAAAATTAACCCCCTGCCAGAACCACCCCTGCGCGACCTTCAACCCTCGTAGCAAACTCTTCGCTCTCGTTTTAAATTCACTCTGGTCGAAGTAAACCCTGGACAATTCTTTTTGTCGAGGGGGAACAAGGGAAAATATTCTCAGGGTGAAAAAAAACCCTCGATAAATGTGCATTTTGCACCCTCGCTAGTTTTCGCGTGTTTTCCCTCGGAAAAGGGTTCGCGTTATTTCATTTTTTTTCTCCTCCATTTAACGAGACGTTGACAATTATTCTCGATTCATTTTGCTTTTTTCTTCATTTTTCTAAACTAACTGCTAGCTGTCTCGGGATCTTTAGCCTAACGACTCATCATTCCCACTCGATGTTCGTGTCTCTTTTTTTTTTTTTTCCTTTCCGAGGGAACAAATTATTGAGCGAATTGACGCGCCGCAATTGTCTTTCAAGTCGTTGACGAGCATCATTAATTAAAAAAAAAAGGAAAAAAAAAGAAGTGCAGCGTCCAGCAAGGGTTGCGTAACCCTTTATCCCTCGTTCCGTTAACTCGATACAATTATTTTTTCTCGTAATAACTTTTTGATTGACCCTTCTTTTCATACACTGCTCTTTTTTGTTACATTTACAACGATCCAGGAAATAAGAATATTCGATCCAGCCTGTTTTTATTCACTTTTCAGATAACTGAACGATAAAATTTCATTCTCCTGCACAAGTCACAGCCATTTCGAATAAATATCTTAAAAATCATTTTTTCAATCTCGTTCCCATATTTCTCGTATCCTCGAATTGAAATACAGAAAAACGAACTGCTAGAAAAAAAAAAAACATTAGAAATAAAAAAAAAAAAAAAAATTCACCATTTTGAGTACTCTACAAAAATTATTGTAAATTTTTGTCCATATGCAATAGAATTTTAGACAGGTACTCGTTCGATACGTATTCGAATTCCCTTGAAAAAGGTTTTCAATTTCTCGAATTATTTCTGTTTTTAGATTTGTGAAAAAAATTTTGAATTTTTCGATCGATTTACGTTTTTTTTTTTTTCCACTAATTTTTTAATACGTTTTCTCGGTAAAGTATCGCAGAAAATGCTTGAAAAAAAAAATTCGAAATTTGTAACAATAATTAGGAATAACAGGAAAATGACTGAACAAACGATTTTCAAGGATTTATTTTTTTTTCACAGGCATTTACAAATGTCCCAGTGATAACAGTCGAGATAATTCTCATTAATAAAGTAACGAGGGTTACTTGGAGGCAATAAAAAGAAAAGAGTTTGAAATGTCTAAAATGTAATCTGGCCGAAGCAATGAAAAAAAATGTAAATTTCATTCAAAAATGCTAAAGATTTCCAGCAATATGGTATTCCGCTCTTAATATCATAATTTATTCTCTTGCCAATGTTAAACGATGAATAAATAAATGATAAAGCATTAGATCTGTACATACATAAGGTATGTGGTGCAAATAATAAATTGAAAAAACATGAGAATCACGCTGTGTTATTGCGACGTTGACACAGAACGAGAAGAGATATTGTTGTACACAATTATTATTTATTTATATTTTTTTTTTTGCACTATCTACATTACCACTTGAACAACGAACTTTTCGAAAAACACGATGAAATAATTGGATTCGAAATAACCAGGAAAATGTCAAAAAACAAAAAAGTCACTAAACGAGAATAGACTTCAAGGATTTTTTCGACAATAATTCAAAAGTTCAGAGAGATAACGCAGCCGCTTCTATCTCTTGTTTAACGAATTAATGAGAGTTTTTCGAATAGTAATACGAAGTAAGTTGACATGTGAAAAAAGTTTGCAAGGCGATGAAAAAATGTAAAAAAACGTTAAAATCCTACCAAATATCGTAGCAATACGTTCGGTTGTTAACTTTACAATTTATTCTCTTCGTAATGTTAAACTATGAATAAATAAATGATAAAGCGTTGGATCAGACACACGTGAGATTGTTGGTGAAGTTAGTAAAATTGAAAAAACATGAGAATCACGCTGTGTTATTGCGGCGTTGACATAGAACGAGGAGAGATATTGTTGTATTTTTTTTTTTTTTTTTTTTTTTTCATTCTATTCTATTTTATTATTTTTTTTTTTTTTCATTGTCTCTATCGCGAGTTGGACAAGCTCACCACTTACAAAAAATTACTCACCGATATAAAATCGTTTTTTATATTGTCTCTCGTAGTCTCATTCTAGTTTCTCGATGTTCCTCGACCTCCGGGGGGAGGGGGGGGGGCACGTGTGATAGAGAAACGCGCTTTAATTAATTAAATAATAAATATCACGTAGCAATCGTGATCGGCTTAATTGCGAGGGAACACGCCAGGCACACGTTTTCCGTATATTTTTGCGTCATTTCTGTATTCGCGCTCTCAAATTTCACGGACTCGATTCTACATCGACGTTTTAATTTCAATTGCATTTATTTTATTTTTTATTTTTTTTCGATACGATTCAACTCCAAACTGGAATTTATCGCGCAACGATAATTCATGGAACAACAAATTTTTTAATTGCTCTTTAGTATTCGTATTTCATTTCGTTTCGATCGAATATTTTCCATTCGATTACGTTTCTACTCGTTATATAATTTATGCGAGCAATCGAACAACGATGAAAATCATTTTAAACGACCATCTGTTCAGCTTTGTTGTATTTTCGCAAATATTGAGTAAATTTTATGGTTTAAAAATCACTCTACTCTTATCAAGTTAATCTACAACAGTTATAAATAATTAATGAACTCTCAGCAGTCACGCCTACCGAAACGATTTTTCCGGAGCAAGGAACAGGATAAATGATCGCTTCGTGTTTCTCTCTTTTTCCTTTTTTTTTTTTATTTTTTTTTCTTTTTTTTTCATCGCCCCGCTCTTAGTGTGATTTAACAGCGATGAAAAGAATAATTAGACTCGGCTCTCATAAAGTTGTAACGCGTCTAATGAGACTCGACAGCGACTCGAATAAATTCCCCGTACGAGCATTCGTTTTATTAGCCACATTTGACACACACTGGATATTTTATTGGACACTTTTGCTTTTATTTTATCATTCGGAAATATTGAATCCGGCAAATTTATTACTTTCGGAGTGCCCTAGAAATTTATGAGTTTTCTGATGCTCTTCGATGTCGAGTCACGAGTTAAATAAGTTCTGAATTCCATGGAGTTTCAAAATTATGGAAAAAACGTGCTGCAACTTTTCGGGAAGTCATTTTTTGAAATCCTAGTGACATTTTGTTTCTAGGGCTTCGATAAGACTAGGGAATTTCGGACTTTTGGTCAAAGCTCCAAAATTATTGTAAGGAAGGCGGAAGATCATTGGAAAAATAATTTTTTTCAAGGTCTAGGGAATTTTTCCATTATCTAGTAACGTTTTTCGACGAAACTAGGGAAAAAATGGAAATATTGGGATAAAGAGAAGAAAAAAGACGTGTGGAAAAGATGGCGTTAAGGTTGGTCCGCCGGTGAACAGCGTGTACGTTGTTGGAATTGAATTCCTTCATATTTGCAACCGGCGAGCAAGAGATCGCGGCTTAAGATAACAAACTCGGAATATCTCTTGGAGGAAAACGACTGGTGTACGCGGTAGCCCGTAAAGGATAAACTCGCGAAAGGGTGTGAGAAGATACCGTGTGTTTACTAAGTTGGATCTGACATTGAGATCGCGTGATACGCGTAACACGCTCTCCCACACAAAAATTCCCTAGTCTAATACGTTGAAGAAGATCGGAGTTGGTGTAAGGAATAATATTTGTCGAGTGACCGATTCTTATCATCGAAGGAGGCTAACAAGGAAGTTAAAGACGCTTGAAACTGAAGAAATCAGTAAAAATAATAAATTTGACCTTGAAACTACCCTGAAATGACCTTGAGCTTGACCTTCGCCTGCAAAAACGTTTTAAATCAATAAACAATCGTTGCCATGCTTTTGGAAACTGTTTCATTTCATTTTTCGCTTCCTGGACCGGATGTCGAGTTCACCGTTTTCATTTTCATCCTCCCTGAACGGTGCCTCGAAGCACCGAACCCTTATAAGGGTTCTCCCCGAGATCGTGACCCGTTAAAATCCTTAAGATCGAGAGGCGAGACTCGAGAATCCAATTAGCGAAGACGAAAAGAACGTTTAGTGATCGCGATCCGAGAAAAGCAGGAGCACAACCAGGGGAACAAGAATTAATCCGGAACGAAGAAGAGGAAGAGAGAGAGAGAGAAAAAAAATGGCTTCCTTTTTTTCTTTCTCGCTCTCGGCTGCTCTCTAGGAAGAGTCCTTTTTGTCGACTGATGGATCAGGTATATTAAACGCTTGTTTTCATAAGGATTTAGGTCCTCTTCAGGGTCTTTAACCTTTGAGGATTCTCTCGTGAAATCCTTAGGGATGTTGGACAAGGAAGCTCTGGCTTTTACGATTAGTTAGGTCGGCTACGAAGGACTCTTATTTTAAATGGTCGTATATAGATATAATTTCAGTGGTTGGTGGAAAAATCGTGTGGGTGGACTCTGCAGGTTTTTCGAGGATTATATTTGATCTGATTAAACCCTGAAGATTTAGCCCGGAAAGTCGTGTTTCCCTTTTTTCAATTTTTTTTTCTCGATCCTTTGAGATAAGGCATGTACTTGGCGAAAGAATTTTTCGCTGATTTTTTTTTTTTCCCAAGCTGAAATAATGATTTTTACAACCCCCAATTCCGAGCTCGAATGTCGTTTAAAAAAATAATAATTATAAGAGCAGCAGGAAAAAAGCGTGGCACGAGGGTTACGAGAGTGTCAAGGGTGACGAGCGAAAGATCGATTCACTTGATGCTCTTTAATTCACGTCGAGGTAATTCCGGCAATTTAAATTAACAGCTCTAATTTTACGTGATGAGAGGCAATTAATTAGCCGGTCTGTATGTACGAGAGAGACAGAGATAGACGACGATTTAATCGTTTTGTTGTGTATGTTTTTTTTTTTTTTTTTTTTTTTTACTGCCGAGGGTGATCGAGTGAAAATACTTCCGGATTTTTGGGGATCTACATTTTTTATTTATTTTTAGCGTCGTTTTTATACCTTTGGAATTTAATTTTTTTTTTTTGTTAATTGTTCATTCAAGGGTTGGACTCGATTTTCTGATTTTTTTATTTTCCAATTTTAAGGGTGGAATCATTTATTCGGTATAATTAAATAATTGAACAGGTTTCTGTTGATTATTTTCTTTAGTTCAGCTCGATTAGTAAAGTTCTGAATTCTGAAAGTTGATGTCAGGGTGGTGCATGTTCACAGACCTCTCGCCGTTGGGCGACAAGGGCGGAAGTCTCGTTGACGAGCTCGGCGGCGGTGGAGGCGGTTCCTTGAGAAATGGCAAAGGAAAAAAGATGAGAAAGCCAAGAACGATCTACAGCAGTCTACAACTACAACAGTTGAACAGGCGATTCCAGAGGACGCAGTATCTTGCGTTACCGGAGAGGGCTGAGCTCGCGGCGAGTCTGGGCCTCACGCAAACACAGGTCAGTAAACTTGTTGAATTTTTATACTTATTCACAGGTATATTCACTGAGAGAAGTTCGTTCGAAGTGAAGTTTTGAAAAATCGAAGCGAATCAGTGAAATAAAAAAAAAATTAAAAATACGCGTGGGCGTTTACGACTCTGAACATGTGTGGGAGTGTCTGGGAGTGAGAAAAAAAGATCGGAGAAGTGAGTAGAAGTGCTTGAGAGTGGGAGGAGATGGTCTGAGCGTGAGTAAAAATGTTTGAGATCGGGAGGAGAGAATCCGGACATGAGTGAAGTGGTAAGGAGTGGGAGGAGAGATGTTGAACATGAGCGAATGTGTTTGGAAGTGGGAGGAGAAGGCCTGAACATGACCAAAAATTCCTTGGGAGCGGGAGGAGAGAGTTTAAACGTGATCAAGAGTGTCTTAGAGTGGGAGGAGAAGGCCTGAACATGACCGAGAATGATTGACAGCGGGAGGAGAGAGTTTGAACGTGATCAAGAGTGTCTTAGAGTGGGAGGAGAAGGCCTGAACACGACTAAAAATGTTCGGGAGCGGGAGGAGAGGATCCGAACATCATCAAAAGTGCTCGGGAGTGGGAGGAGAGAGTTTGACTGTAATCGAGAGTGCCAAATAATGTCCGAATGTACGGGAGAGCATGTGAAGGTGAAGGAGAGAGTGTGAACGTGCGGGAGAGTGACTGAAAATGGAGATCGACGATCGAGAGCATGAGAGAGAAGATGCGCTCGAGTGCTCGTCGTATACCGTAGTCGTTCGGGCGTGTATTTTATATAGTAACAGGATAGTTCTCGATGAACGGCATCTGTCAACGTTATCGGCACAAATGACTTTACTAAATCATCGATTCGCCACGCCCTGGACATTGGGTATAGGGTTGCAAAAGTGTCCGGTTTACTAGCTCCGTGTTCTCGACTTACGGTGATCGGGAGAGGGGAGGAGGTAGGAAGGTAGAGAAAGGGAGAAAGAGAGCGAGATCTGACAACGAGTTAAGCTAGTACACAGCTAACGAGGCAGCTATAAATTTTCTCTCCTGCTTTGCTAGCAAAATGTTGGCGCGCGAAAAGCAAGTCGCGCGCGTAGGTTTACTCCGAGAAGAAGTTGATCGTGACTGAGAGAGTTTGATAGAAGCCTGAGGGGGATTCAACTAGAGAGAGAGAGAGAGAGGGAGAGAGAAAGGTAGAAAATAATCTCGGACCCTTAGCAACGTTCGACGTACTTTCCGGTCAGATCTTTCAGTAACGTCCAATTATAATTACAATTATCTTCTCGGAAATCGTCACCCCTAACGGTTTTATCCCGATATGTTGGTCAACTACCCTTCCCCCTCCCTTTCCCTGCTCACGATTTATGAATCAATGATCTCTCGTCGCTCTTCCAAAGAAATTCAATCTTCCCCGATTTCATTCAACCGTCAATTCATTATTCGCCTTAAAAACAAATAATAATTATTTAAAAAAAATTATTTCGATGTTTAAGGGGGTAATGCGGGTCAGCAATACAAAAAATCGTTTTCCCTGAATATTTCAATGCTTCCTCGACCCGATATAGGCACGAATCCGATTGTTAAGGGAGTCCTCCATCTTTTCCTTCTGTCTTTTGCCCCCACACTCCCGGTGGATGGGCTACGCTTTTTATAAATTTATTCATACGCATCGGGGACTCTAACGATTATATCTGAGTGTCCATCTGGTGCGACGACGACCAGCACGCGCTTACCAGTTTCGTCTCCTTGTCTATCGAGAATTACGTAAACCAGCGATTTTCAACCCCAAACAATGAAGTTACGACTTTCTCTCTATAAATTTCCATTTCTCATGTATATCGACACTTTTACACACATAAATATAAATATACACGTTTTTCCTTCCAATTGTCTTTATTTTATCGAAACGCTGACGCATATATCGCGTGTACAACCATCTCGCCTATACACTCCCGCGTGTACACGAAAATATAGACTTGAAAATAGAAAATACCAAATAAAAGCTCCAACTTTTTCGGGTAATGACTTTTCTCCAATCTGTCACCAAAAACAAAATTAATAACCAATGAGTTTTCCACTCGCGTTCGAAAAAAAAACCCATGTTCCCCGATAATTTGATCAAAATTGAACAAAAATCGTTACCATCGATTCCAAAATTCCCAAAAAAAAAAGAGTTCTCGAGGCCTCGATTTCGAAAAAAAAAATTCCAAAAATAAAAAACACATCAAAATTTCCTTTGTTTTTTCGACTCCTCTCGGTGGTATCGAGGTGAGAAAAAAATCAGGCATCTTCCAGTCCTCGTATACCGACGTTCCCGATTTTTTTTTCTTCTATTCTCATAAGTTGAAAAAAAAAACAGTAAAAAAAAAGAAACGGTAAAATACCGGAGGAGCTCCGTATAAATTGAAACGCCACCGATACTGCATCACTGCTGGGCGTATATATAAACCTGGTAGTTATGTGGTCTCGGTACCACATCAGCTTCTCGACTACTGTAGAGCAAGACCAGTTCCGAGAGAGCGAAAGAAAAAAAAAGAAAACGAAAAAAAATAACAAAAAAAAGTTACTAAATAAAGCACGAAAAAGCAAGTTTAAAAAAAAGAACGAAAAAAAATGAGGGGAGAGGGGGAAAATACTTGCACCACGCCCCGGAGATACGTGGCCATTGAATACGGTCAAGTCAGCCTTCATGGCGGCTGTACACATAAATATATACACACGCATCCCATAACTTATGTATTTGATTAAAAAAAAAAAAAAAAAAATCGAATTATTACGAAAATTCTAAGTTTATTAACAGCAAAAATGGCATAATCATTATAAATTATAGACAAATACGTATTATTTATATAGTACTCCAATATACATATATATTTAACATATTTTTATATTTACAACCATATTTTTATGCAAATATATATTTACACATATATATATCTATATATATATATATATATTTTACAGGTTACGTACTCGAACTTACACGTATATAAGAGCAAAGGCACACATACTTGTGCATTATTTCAATGTTGGCAGTAATGCCTGTTATTAAGCGATGATAATGATTGGTATTATCGCCGGGTTGGGAGCAGGACTGGTAGCAACGGATATAAATCATCCGTTACTTCCTTCTTCGCTTGGGACTCTTCGAAGAATATACACAGACGCGTCTATATCTATATATATTTATATATGTATATATAAATGCATATTTATCTATATATAGATATAGATACGTGGCTCTATACATATTGTTCTTTTCGACGCCATTTCTCCTGCCCTTATTCCCCACCGTTTGCTATCCAAACATTTTTTTTTTTCCCACATTACCAAAAATCATTTTTTCCCATCGATTTCGACCGGACAATCGTCACGAATTCGGTACCACCGACGAGTCACAGTGGTCCTCGCCAAAGTCTCGAAGAAACGAATTATCATCGGTGCCGATCCAGGCTCAGGATAGTACCCCACGATTCCTAGAACCAAGGATCCTCCCTTTGGAAAAAATTTTTTTGTTTCTTTAATATAAATTTGAAAAAAAAAATAATAATCGAGAAACGAATCACCAGCCAAAACCCTCGTGCCAAATATTCCTGATCCCTTCTTTTTGGTCTTGAGTTCCGTTTCATCCACCGGATCTCACCTGCTTGTATAAAGTCTCTCTCGTGATCTATATACGTATATATATTTTATAGGCTCATATACAGAGAGAAAAAGGGCTTTGGATTTACCGGCGAAATGTTGAATTTATTAGATCGAGATAGGCGGGGGCGTTTCTCGCAGAGGCTACCCTCACCCTTTACTACTATAAATATGTATATATATATATATATATATAGACATTTATATACTTATATATAAGATTAGTTACATATGCAGCAATATTCCTCCACCCACTGCAATAGCCAGCCCTCTCGCTGTTCATACGCGTTATATATATACATGGATATATACGCAGAAATACGTGGATTTATGGATAAATACATTTCTTTCGATTTTTTTCGACTTTAATATTGATGGAGTTGGGAAAATTTTTTGAAATCGTCATTCGTTTGGAGTTTTGACCTGGAGTTTTGGTAGCTGGGCTAAACGGTTTGGTGGTTAGAAAAAATGTATTTTTTTAGCGAATTTTCGTGACGATGAAATAGCTGCAGGTGTTCGGGAGAAAATTTTTGAAAAATGACAACTTTTGAGAGAGTTTTGAGCTGCATTTTTTGGTCTTCTTTATTTGAGAATTGAAAATGGGGAAAAAAAATGGAAAAATTCAGAAGAATCTGACTTTAGGAAGGTCCAGAAGGGAGAGGGTGGCCAGTTGGAGAGAGAAGGGAAAAGGAAAAGGAGAAAAGCATCGCGGGATCGTTTGAAGTGCACCAAGGCATTCGCCGTTTCTTTTTTCTTCCTTTCTTTCTCTCTCTCTCTCTCTCTTTTTCTCGTTCGCTCTCTCTTTTTCTCGTTCGCTCTGACTCTGGATTTTTCTTTCTTATTCTCTTCTTCGCTTCCTCGGCATTTCGTTTGTTTCATGCCCGGCTATTCCAGTTCAACTTTTATATAGATGTATATACGTCGGTGGATTTTCTTTCTTTCTCTCTTTCTCTCTTGGATCTGAGTCCTGAGAGAATGTACCGCATAGTTATGCCCGCGGAATTGCGCTCCCAGCGATCTCTCTCGCTCTCTTTCACCCTCTCTCACTCTCTCTCTCTCTCTTTGACACATACACAAGCACACAAAAGTGTACTCGCGAACTATATATTATCCTCGAGTTTTACCATCGGTAGAATTTCTAAAATCTCCATAAAATTCCAATCGCAATACGAGAAACTCGTTTTTATGTCTTTTTCTCTCTCTCTCTCTTTTTTTCTTCATGCATTTCTTTGTCTCGCTTTCTTATCGAGTATACGAGTAACAGACCGAAGAACATTATTTCCATGAGGCTGAGTGTCTTCGATGTTTAAAAACAGGCGAAAATAAGCAGCCGGAAATCCGACACTTGAAAAAAAAAAGTCTAAATTTCAGTTTTCACTTTTTCTCGAAATTTTTCTCCCAAAATCTGTAGTTCGCAGTCTCCCCGAGAGTTTGAAGTTCCCGAAAACAAAAGGTACCCAAAAACCACTGAGAACCGAAGAAAAAAAATCCAAATAAATGAAACGATCGAATTTTATTTGCGAAGCATCTTTTTGGAGCGTTACTCGCTGGCTCTCTATCGGCTTCTCCGAGGAATAACGAGTCGAAATGAAAAGAGATTATAAAAACAGAGAAACATATATATAACGAAGTCCTCGGTTCATTGGGTATTCAGGGAGCGCTTGCGCCAGTTGTCACCGCTGACACATCGTTCGTCAAGCCTTTCTACGCACAAAGCTCGCAAGCGAGAGGAGAGAAAAAAAAAAGTTGGAAAAAGGGAATAAAAAAAGGTGAAAATAAAGAAAAAAAAAAAAAAATAAAAAAAATGGAGAAAGGTGTGTATAAAATTGTCCTCGATCGGCTCCGGAACCCCCCGATGCATATATATTCTCACGCGCCTTCCTCTGAGCAAGAGAGAAAGAAAGTCGACATCTCAATCGCGAATCGATCCTCGGATCCAACCTGTGTCTTTTTCCACTTGACCATTTTGCCTTGATCTTGATCCTCTCGCACCCCCCCCCTCCCCCTACATTATTTCTCGTCCCCTCGCTGCTCATCCTGCATTCACAATACGATCCAAGCATCGCAATGAGATTCAACACGATTTTTCTAGAGCTCTCAATCGACCGGGAACATATTTATGAGGAAAAAAATATCGGGGACCAACAACTTTTTGGCTTTGGGCTGCTGCACGTTTTTTGAGACGATTTTCGATGGTTTTTTTAATTAAAATTTGAAAAAAAAAATTATTTTTCTTTATTTTTTTAAATTTATTTTTGTATTTTTCATGTTTTTGGACGTGAAGAAATATTTTTGAGCTGAAATGATTGTTTAAACAATTGGGGAGAGCTAAAATGAACGTTTTCATTGATTAACGTTTGAATCTATTTTTGAAGGACTTGAAGCCATATTTATGAGGAAAAAAAACATTGGAGACCAACATTTTAGAGGCTTCGGGCTACTCCACGATTTTTTTAAAGGATTTTCCATGTTTTTTAAATTAAAATAATTTCACACATTTATTTAGATTTATTTTTTTTCAAATTTTTTAAATTTATTTGAATTCATTTTCTTTTAAATTTATTTATATTTTTTTTCAAGTTTTCAGTCGTGAACGAATTATTTTGAGCTGAAATAATTGTTTAAACAAATGGGGAGTGTGAAAATAATTTTTTTTCATTTTTATTGACCAAAATTCTAATTTATTTATGGAGAGCTCAGAGCCGAAGCTCGTTTGCAGTTTCGTTGAAAGATGTTACGTTTTGTTTGATGCTCAATTTCATATACACATGTATTCAAAAAAAATAAAAATAAAAAGATTTTTTATTTTTTTTATTTTTTTTTTACGTCAATATATGTGTATACGTGTGTTGAGACGAAGAGAAAAAGGTGCTGAGGAAATATGCTATATATATACACGGGGTAAGGTTTGGAGTGGATCGCCTTGGAGCCCCAAAGGCCCGTCCCGCCCACCGTCTCGTCGCCCAGCTCGCCTATGAGTACGAGAGAGAGAGAGGAGAACAAGCGATGAGGCCCTTTTGCAAACGTGCCTTATTTCCTCGCCGTGCGTAATCCTTGTGAGCCTAAAATCCCGAGTTCATTCTTATTGCGTTCGACTCTATTTTCATTCGAACTTGAATAAATAATCATTACGAGGTTATTTCGAACTTTAAATGGCCCGAAAAAGTACCATTTTTCGGGCCAACGATTCGGCCAAACGTTGACCAATTTTTCCCAGTGTTTCGAGCTCAATAAAAGTCTCGATATACTTTTCTTCTTTCTCTCTGAACCTTGACAAAAAAATGGTACCAAAACCCCACGCGTTTGAGCTGAGAAAAAAAAAATTTTAACCATTTTTTTTCATGCTTTGAAATGAAGTTCAAAATTTGGCATTTTAAACCATTTTTTTTCGTGCTTCGAAATTAAGTTCAAAATTTGGCATTTTAAACCATTTTTTTTCGTGCTACGAAACGAAGTTCAAAATTTTGGCATTTTTAATCATTTCTCTTCGTGCTTCGAAACGAAGTTCAAAATTTGGCATTTTGAAACTTTGAATTTGACATTTTTGTACAAATAATTTGATTTCGAGAATCTTTCTGAGGATTTCGGTTTTATTTTGTTTTTTTTTGTTCGAATCCCCACGTTTTTGTACAATAAAAGTTTGTCAAGAGGCCTGATCCCGAAGCGAGAAATATTGAAAATTGAAATATCATTTGAAAATCTTTTGGAAAACGTTGATGCGGTTTTTCGTCGACCACGAGGCCGGATTCCCTTTCAGGCCCTCGGAGGTATATAGGGCTTATCAGATGGCCTTTATGTCGATCCCTTCTTCTCCGTCTTTATTTTATTTTATTTTTTTCTTTCTTTCTTTTTTCGCTCTTCATTCATTTGGTATTTCGGTGTTTTTTTTTCTTTTTCTTTTTTTTTCTCTTCTTATTATTCGTTTTTTATTCTTTTTGCTCGTCTTTTTTATTATTTCCGAATTGGATAGGGCGGGGCTATCGTATTACCTATCGTTTCTCGAGCTCTCTATACCACGTAAGCGGTAGAATGTTGTAGAAAACTTGAAACGCCGAGGGAACTCATACCGAGAGCCTCCAGAGCCTTGATCCTCAGCCTGAATCTCATCCAGGCTTTTGTCTCCTTTCGAAAATATCGTGACGTGTCTCTTAACGGCATCGTAATACCCCCAATTTTCTCAATTACCCCGTCACCGTCTCTTTATAAATATTAAATTAACGCTATGGCTACCAAAACAAAAAAAAACTGCTCGAAAACGCCGAACGCCGAAACACCACTTTTGGGGACCCTCCAGCTCCGATCTGATTGCTTCCTGAGAAAAAAAAAAAAAATTCCCCAGGATCCTTCGACGATTGACACGATATTCCAGGCCCAAAGAATTTTTGAATTTGCAACCGAAAAACCAAGAAAATTGTCCAAAAAATGTGGCCATTTTGGCCATTTTTGAAAATTGCCCAAATTCTTGGTTTTCGAGCTCCGAAAAAATTCTCACAGCTCGATAAAATGTGTCTTCGAGCTCGCATGAAAGTCGAAGCGTCAGGAACGACGTGAAAACGTTCGGAAAAAAATCGCAGCCACAAACACCGAATTTTCTTGAACGAAAAACGTCATTGGAACTCGTCGGAATAAATGGCAATTCTCGCTGGTGATCGGTGCGGTTTTCATGCTTCGTTAATTCATTCCAGTTCGTTACGAAACTCGACAATAGTTGCAAAAATAAAGTAATGGCGTCTGGTATGAGAATGAAAAAAAAAAAAAAATAAAAAAAGAAGAAAAAAAGAAAGAAACAAAAACGAAAGAGAAAAAAAACCATCGTCCTGGTCGCCGTTCAACATTCAAATTGAAATAATCTCGTTTGCTTTCGCGCCCATATATATATATATATATATATATGTATAAATACATAAATAAATATATACACATAGAGAGAAGTAAAGCGTGGTTCGACGGCGACAAAAGAACGTTGGCGATAGGGCGGAAAAAGGAGTGGCGATAAATCGACGAATCGCTCGAATTATACCTCCAGTTTTTTTCTATTTTTTTTCTTTTTTTTTTCTTTTACTACATCTACGATTTACTCGCGCCATAACTTGCCTTTCGACCAATTTTAACACTTATATACACACGCGAAATATACATATTTATTGGTGAGAACAGAGCATAAATTTTGCAACAACAAATAAATTAGTTCACGAATTTTTTTTTTCTTTTTCTCTTGCTTTCTTCATCCTGCGACTGCTGGCGAGAGCAGAATGGCGATAACGACGAATTCAGTGGAGGAACTTTAAAAAAAAATCGGTAACCAAATATTTATTGCGTAAATGTTGGAAAATGCATGTAAAATGGTAATAAAAAAAAAAAAAATAGCTTCATACGCTTTTGCTCATTTCTATAGACGACTATAAGTACTCGTTTCTCTGTATATTTGCTCAAATATGTATGTGGATTTTCAACAAACCGGCAATTTGAATAACAAACTTTTTTGACACCAAAGTGACAGCGAGGAGGCATCAGAACGTCGTAGAACTATCGATCTCACTTGGTGGCATTTTGTGCAATTTTTTTTTCTTTCCTGTCTCGTCGGTTGTTGTTCGGTTTTTGTTGAAAAAAAAAAAAAATTGATTTTTTCTGTCCAGGAATGAGGCGGAAACATTTTTCTGTTTATTCGTTATCGATTTTTTTAATTTATTGCAAAAGAATCGAGGTTTTATCGAGTTGGAAATTTTGGTCTGGAAAGCCCCATACGTGTACTCAAATATAAAGTACAGAGAACGAGATATAGATATACAGGGTGTAAACTACATTTGTTACTACCCCTTTGGCCACGGAAATGCGGAACACGAGCTCGCAGCTCGTGGATTTATCTTTATTATTATTAACCCCCACGAGAGCCACCCATTGCCTAGAAAGAAATCGATATTTTATACACTTCGGTATTCCGCGTGGAATCCAGCCTAGAATCGTTGTTGATGAATTATATTCATAGAATTTCGAGAAAAAAAATCGGATACTTTGAAGATCGGGGGATGGAAATTAGTTTGGAAATGAATTTCCGTCAAAATGAAGCCATTTTGAATTTTTTAAGAATTTTTGTCGGCCATTTTGAAAACGGGAAAACCGCCATTTTGTTGAGGCACTTTTGAGGTTAGCTCACCAACGTTTCTCTCCATTTCTTCCATATTTCCTTTGTTTTGACGAATTTTTTTTTTTCTCTTCTTTCTCTCTCTCTCTCTCCGGGAGAGTTACGAGTGGTACACTCGTAAACGTAAGGCTAAAATAGTGGCGAGCAAAGAGCGTAAAATGGAGGCACAGCGGATCGTATAAAACTCGTAAGCCAGAGAGAACCCTGCGAGCTTGGGAAAGTATCGTAGAAACACGAGAAACGATATAGAGTTTAACGACGATGCTTGGCCTCACGTGACTATCTAAACGTTCCTGTGTTGCAAGACGCGACTGTAACAGTAGCGGATTCTGACGTACATACACATACGATCACGGAAGATCGTGGGAGAGAGAGAGAGAGACGTCGAAAGGAGTACGATCGTATAAACCGAAAATTATGGGAATATCTTGCCCGAAAATCTACGAGTCTCTCGAAGGTAAACAACTCGTCAGAAATATTCTTCACAAAAACACTGAAACATAATATAAAGATTTCCATGAAATCTGCATCGAGTGAAACTTTGAGGTTAACTTTTTCTTTCACCTCGAAAACGCTTTTCAGTATTTCTCCCGAACGGAAAATCGGATCGGGGCGAAACTCGGTGTAAAAAGTGTCGAAAAGTGGCAACGATCGACTAACGGTTGAGCTGTATCGAAAAAATTATAATTTCCGAAGAAAAGTAAACAAAAACTGTTATTTTGAGGTTAAGTCTCTTCGCTTCGAAAACGCGTTTCCCGATATCTTCCAGACGGAAAATGCTATCGCGACGTAACTCGGAAGTATGGATCGAGGAAGATGGCAAGAATCCTCCGAACGTTGAGCTTGATGGAAAAAACTTGAAAGTCGAAAAAAAAAACAACAACACACCAAGAGATTGCGTTTGGCCTTAATTAAAATATGCAAATGGGGAAGAAGTGCAAGTTCTGTAAGAAAAGAAGAAAAGAAAAAAAAAAGGCAAAATCGATGCTCGTGTACCAGGTCGTACGCCCGGAGAAACTTGGCGCAGTGAGGGCGCAGTGAGAGGCAAGGGACGAGACATTCGCGAGTGCGGAAGAGCGAAAGAGAGCAGCGTCTTGTAAGGCGCAGCAATTTCGCTCTTTTGTCAAGGCTGACACGCACGCACACGAGGTCCTCGCGAGTCGAGCTCGCGTTCGGAAATGAGGCGGAAAAAAAAGAGAGCGAGAGGTTTCGAGAGTGGGGAGGAAAGAGAGCGCGCTAGGGGGACGAGGAGGGGGGGGGAAGGGAAAGAGAAAAAAAGAGAAAGAATGAAAGAAAGAGAGAAAAGTCGCGACAGGTTGTACGCGGCGCACGCCGCGTAAGAAAAATAAGTGTTTTTTCTCTCTTTTTCTCGAGGGATACGTGGCGCCACGCGGTACTTTTGAAAACTAATAATTGGCGCGAAATTTCAAAAACCGTTTGAATTATCGAATCGAATTCGTTGAAAACGACATCGAATTTCGTTCGTATAATCGAAAAAATAAGCAATTGAATCGACCTTTTGCTTAAACAATTCTTTAACAAATAAATCGAGCCAAAAATTAATTTAAAAATCATGAAAAAAATCGATAAAAAATAATGCAAAAATAACTGCAAATTTCGTAGCTGAAAGAGGAGAGAAAAAATAATAATATTTCGTTGTCCGTTTGACTCCCCGTGCCATCTGACGTATCTAACACCTGTTCGCCCGTACAACGTATGCAAAAACATGTGGATAAACGTACATATATACAAAATAAATAATATATATGTATATTAGAAAGCTGTTGAAGTAAAAAAAAAAAATGGAGAAGGTTGAGCGAGATCGAATGAGTGTGCATTTGAAAATATATATATAAATATATAGATATATAAATATATATATATGAAGACAACGAATTCACTGGGAACCACCTGTGGCTGCACGACGTTGCCCTCGCTCTCCTCTCGGTGCCTCGACGTCACGCAACGTCATCAATAATAACGCGTGGCCCAACCACCGTTCAACCGTTTCTTTTCCTTTTTTTTGCCTCGATTCGATACAAAAAGAATAGGAAAACAAGATATAAAAAAAAAAAAAAAAAAAAAATCGATCGAAACAAAGCTTCACTGAACGTTAAAAAAAAAAGAAATCTATTATTCTTGACACGATACGTCTCAATTTCAATCGGAATGAGAAAAAAAAAACCTGAACCCTTAATTCGTGCTTCGACGTAACGTTTGATCGATCGATCCTTACTTCACAACAATTTTTAATTCGATTAAGAAATTTCGAATCAACGAAATTTGAATTTATACCCGATGAGCAAAAAAATTAATTTTTTTTGTTTTCTTTTTTTCGATCGAAACGCTTTTTCATTAGAAAAACCGACGAGTACTGTGCGGTTGAGAATTGTTTCCATTATTTCGAAGTATTAAACGGTTTACTTTTGTGAATTTGACACACGCACACACAAACACACACACACACATACGGAAATGGAGTGACGCGCGCCTCTGGCATCAATGCCAATACCGCAGGATTCTTCTCTCTTTCTATCTCTGTCGCTTTATTGCGTAACTCGCGTAGCTCGCGTATGTGTTTATGTGTGTGGCAACATCGCGCGCGGCGCACAGAGGTCGCGCGAGCGTATATCCGGTCCACGCGCGTTATTTGTAACGCCTGGTTTTCCCGATGAATTGTTCAATTCCACGAGTAAATCTCGAATCCGTTTTCCGCGAGATCGTTAATTTTTATGAATATTTAATCGTTCTACTTTTTTTTTTTTTTATTTTTTTTAAATTTTTTTGTAAATCGATGAAAATTTTTCTTTGTTTCAATCAAATGAGTCAACAGATTGATAAAAATGAATGAATCATCGATCGAAAATTCATTGATTAAAAATTAATGAATCTGATGAAAAAAAAAAAAAAAAAATTTAAAAAAAATCATTGAAATGCAAATGTAAAGAAAAATATTCCCACGAGAAAAGATTTTTCCATGGCGAATTGAAATAAATCCTGCAAATGTAAATAAATCGCTACTGTGCGGTAGTCCAGGACAATAATTTACACGGCTGTCTCATAAACGTACATTTAACAAATAAACATCGAAGACAAGACTGTTACGAGTGGTATAGCGAGGCGCAGTTGAGAAGTTTTACGACTCCAGCCAGGTCCCAGGAAAATTTTCAGAGTGCGAGCAAGATGAAGATAGAAGAAAAAAAGATGAAAAAAAAACGTGTCTTTATAAATCTCCGAAGTCTCGAGTTCTTTGCTAAGAAATATTATGTTCGTCTTCGTCGTGTTAAATAAGTTACGAGACATTTTTTTTCTACCCTCGTTTCCTGGCAGAATTATTGTGGAATAAATAAATTAATGATAGATGAACAGAAACTAAGAGAAAGTCGCCGTTTTCGGACGGTAATTGATTGTTTAATTAGTCAAATATTCAAACGAAATAAAATTGTTTTGTCAGGGAGCAGAAAACAACCCTTAAATTTTTCCACACTCTCTCCCTCTCTCTCTTTCTCTCTCTCTCTCGACTCTTATTTCGTTTGATGAATTTTCCTCGCTACGAGACCCACTCATTAATTTCACCCCTTTTTATACTCTATCTATATTTGAATCATGGTCTTCAAAGTCACGTGATACCGTCATTAAGATATCACGTGATTCACCACGAAGGTGATACAATAATTGTCACACTCGTTAAAAAATCATTCGTTATACCCACACCTACCTCGTTTTTAGACATTTTTCTTTTTTTCACCGACTAAACCCCAATGATTATCGATGTCTAATCAAACGTTACACGACTCATCGAATAAATAAAAATTCTTCATTTATTCAATCATTTTTTTCTTTAATCAAATATTATCACTATTTTTACAGTTCGTTTCAGTACTTTACACATTTTCTTTGACCCCTGTCCGTTGATATGAATTTTCAATCATTTTTTTTTTTTATAAATAAACTGAATTGAACAATTTATTTATAAAAAAATATTGAAGTTTCACAATTTATAATAAAATGTCACAGCGAAGAGATCCTAAAAAAGGATTTTTCTCTCCTTCATTTTTTTAGCGAAATGAGAACTTTTTTAAATTCCATGATTCATTGCAACAAAATAAAAATATTGTTATTAAACAATTTATTTGAATATTTCATTTTTTTAAAATAAATGACAATTTATAATGAAACGTCCCAGTGGAAAGATCCTGAAAAAGAATTTTCGTCCGTGCCTTGATTTTTTTCACAAAAAAAAAAAAAAAATTGGCACCGCCACAATTTTGTTGAATATCTTGAATCGGAATTTCGAAAATTCTTGGTTGATGTGAATTTTAAATAATTTTTTCGAACCTTATAAAAGAAATGTTGAAAGGTGTTTATTTTCAAAAGTCACTCGGCCTGGTTTGTGACGAAACGAGAAGGCAAGGAAGGGTGGTAAGGGAGGGGGTGGAGAGGAGAGGGGGGAGGGAGGGAGGGAGAATAAATAGCGATATTTATCGTCGTCGACGTGGAGCCATAGATCGAGAGATCTGAGCCCGAGGGGGTTGCTGCTGATGGCGAGTCGTTGTGTAGTAAATATAATACACAGGCACCGCTTTTCAACGTCATTGAGAGAGCCGACTATTAGATCGCGCTATAAATCAGAAAGGAGATTTTTTTTTTAAATTATTTTTCAATCTTTTTTTCGATGTTTTTTTTCGCTCGGTACTCGCGGAGGACGCGAGAGTGTGTTCGTGTGTGTGTGGAAAAAATGTCGCTCGTTTTATATGGTTATACAGAGAGAAAGAGCTCCCGGTAATAAATATTCAATCGACAAGCACGCTACACGTGTTACACGTCCCACAACACCGAGCAACGAACATCTCGATGCTTTACACGAGGTTTCTATATCTGTATTCCCAGCAAAAACATTTCCCCATATTCGCCTCCGATTTCCAAGAAAAACATGGTCGTTGTGAAATTTTACGAAAATCTTAAAAATTTTCGAATTTTCCGGCCGCCATTTTGAATTAAAATTTTTTTTTTATAAATAATCAATGAACGAGGGAAAGAAAAGTTGAAAATGATCATGAGAAGCGTTTAACCTGTTGACTTCGATCCAATGACGAAAAAAAAAAACGAGAATATCGAAATTTCCCAAAATTCCGACGATTTGCCCGATCGCCATATTGGTTTTTATCGTAAATTAGCAATAAATAAATAACAGGAAAGATAAAAAGTGTAGAAAAGAGTTAAAAGTGAGGGGGGCCTGTTGAAAAAGGGTAAAAAAAATTTTCCCGCTGCCAGGGCACGACGAGAAGCCGAGAAAGAAGGAAACAAAGAAAAGGACGCCACGCGACGGGGTTCACACGTGCGTGGCCACGGAAATTTAACTTGTTCGAAGAGTACAGCCGCGTTTAACGAGGCATTAACGATCGAAATGGTTAATTACGAGTCGTCACTTTTTCCTCTACCGTCTGACCACCTTTTCCATCGGCACGAGGGACTTCTATTCGGTTTCTCGAAGCTTTATAATCTGCTGAGAATAACTTTGTGGCTTAACGACTCAATAGCTTCTTGTTTCGGTGCTCCATCTCTCTCTCTCTCTCTCCTCGATCTCCAGCATTCGTGGCATCCGTTGTTTTTTCCTACTTTTTTACAATCTCAAGGTCAAAAGGTCGTATTACACGGTATTGGATCATCCTCGAAATAGCACTTACGCCCTTTCATCAGTTTTTCTCGCTATCCTGAGTCTTTCTGTTCGAAGAGACACGATTTATATATATATATATATATTTTTTTTTTGCTCTCGCATCCAACGATCTTTCCGGTGGCTCGTTTCTTCGTCTCTCGGGACCAAACGCGATCGAGCGGCTGCTTTGCAGAAAACCAGTTTCTATGGCGATCACTTTTTTTCTCTCTCTCCCCCCCCCTCTCCCCTGCTCTACCCCGCTTTTTAGAAGCGCGCGCCTCGAGATTTCTGTCTCTCTCTCTCTCTTTAGATTTGCCGCCAACTCGAACGTATATATATTTATATACATTTGTTTCCTGGACAGCAAAGATCGATTCCTACACTCGTAATCGAGATCCAAGATAATCGGTGGACTAGAGCGAGCGAGAGAGGCTAAAAAGCGTGCGATTTTGCCGAGACGCGTGCCGAGACAACTCGCCCGAATAAAATTACGATAAAATATCATTTCGAGGGGCCCCGGTGTCGTTTATATTAATGCAGTTATGAGAGAA
This sequence comes from Campoplex nolae, assembly GCA_037893425.1. NCBI lineage: Eukaryota > Metazoa > Arthropoda > Insecta > Hymenoptera > Ichneumonidae > Campoplex > Campoplex nolae. Next base: position 1,559,438 of record JBBLXU010000299.1, on the reverse strand, counting down.
ACGCTACGGGTCGAGTTATTTTCAAATAAAACGAAATGATATATCAACGGGACGGGAAAATAAAAGAGATACAAATGTTTGCATTTTCGTCGTTCGTCTTCGATTCGATCGATCGATTCATTCGATTTTGATTTTTTTTTTTTTCTACTACTCATCTCCTGATAACGTCAATCATTCGTTTTCTCATTTATTTATTTTCGTTTATTTTATTTTATTTTTGTTTTTTTTTTCTTTTTGATTCCTCGGTGGTGAAAAAAAATAATGAAATGTCATTTCAACACGCAACCGCTTTTTTTTTTCCTCTCTTCCGACGTTATCGAATGACATTCCTTTTTGCGGTCGTCATCCGTCTCGGACATTCCGTCGTATCGATCAATTTTTTTTTCTTTTAATTCCGCACCGTTCCATTATACAGGAGCATCGATTTCCTCGATCTTGAAAAATTATTGTTTTTTTCTTTGTTTTGTTTTTACTCTTTTGTCTTTTCTTTTTTTTTATTATAATAAAAGAATCGATATTTTTTATTATGTAACAGCGGAGAGGAATCCTTTCGATAAATCGTTATTGAGATTCTTCGATTTGTTATTCGAATGAATCGAACGACGTTCGCAGCGCACGCGCAACAAACACTCGTTCGTTGTCCGACGATTTTTCTTCTACTTGCCAGACGCTTTTCTCGAGTGCCGGTGCCCGCAGAATATCCAACTCCTCGTCTCAAGGCAGGATATTGTTTTTTTTTTTTTTTTGGAAAAAAAAAAAAAAATCGGCATCGGCATGCCCTCAATGAGCGTTTATGATCGACCCGCGCTGCGGGTTCTATTTTCAGTTTTATCGAAATTATCCTAATGCGGATCGCAGCGAAAATATTAAAAAAAAAAAAAAAAAAAAAAAAAAAAAAATCGACATTTTCACCTGGCATAATTATCGTTTGATCTATCGACGCGAATGTCTCAGTTTCGGATTAATATCGAGCCAATAAAATACAAATAATTATATGAAATCTTTCGACCTTTATCGGAGCACTCGTTCGAATGCTTTTCACAAACGTTTTCTAGGCGAGAAAAAAAAAAACAAAATTACGATGAATTTATTCGAATTAATAAGACGTAACTGATCTACGACAAGATTTTATCTCTCATGATAAAGTACACACCGAATGTGTGTATGTAAACACGAGAATCTATTTGTGTGTCCGGGGGATAACCCTTGGCGCGCGCGCGCCAGCAGCTTACGCTCGTTAAATCTAAATCCTAATTACTAATTAGCATGAACCACTGTCATCGTGCTCTCTCGAGCGCGTTCGAGCGAGCTATACACTCGACGACGAATTATGCTAATGGGTTTTGTTACACCGGCGACGCCGTGCCGTCTGTCCCACTGTTTTATAAACGGGACAAATTTTTTTTATCGCGACTAAACATACAAAACGGGCTTAACCGAGCGCTAAATGCCTGAAAATATTTTTTTTCCAATTTTTCAAAAAATTTTATTTCGCAGTTGATGCTCGAGTGACGAAGAATCGAGGATTACGAATTTGAAATTTCGATTCTTGCTCGCAGGAAAAATCGAATAAAATCGATTTTGGTCGAATTGAAAAATTTGATTGTTCGATTAAACAATTCGTAGCTCCGCTTTCGGTGAACATTTTCGATTTAATCAGAGCCACTTTTTTTCGTGATGCTCGAAGCTTCCAATTGCCGCTTGATTTTTTAGTCCACGATGATCGGTCGATTTTTTATGAATTTTTCAAAATTGCGATAATTTTTCGTTTTTTTTTTTTTTTTCTCCGTTCGCTACTCCGCCGCTGCGGTATCATGCGCGGCTCTCGCGAGGCCTGTGGAAAAATGCACATCGTCGCAAAACGAACCGCACAAAGATTCACAGCCGTCGAGTTTCTCTTTCAACCTTGAGTTCCCCCCCCCCTCTCCCCGCTCCCCCACCACTCAGTTTGCGATTCCACCATGTGCGAAATACTCTCATAACGATTTATCCCGCGATTTGATCGTTGCATCGGAATAGAAAAAAAAAGCAAAAAAAAAAATAATAAAAGAGAGAGAAAAAACTGATACCAGGAACTAGAAAATAGTTGCGCGAGTAAGTGGCTCGGGGCGATGCACGTAGAGGTCGCACGTGTGAGCGCCATTGATACATAAACGAACGGAATTCAAACGTATTGACTAACAAATAAAATGAAAATAAATTTTTTTCTGTCTCTCTCTCTCGAAGAAGAAGAATTTAAAAAAAAATCATCTCAAAAGAAAAAAAAGAAGAAACAGGAGCAAAAAAAATGAGACTCATCGCTCGCAGGTGTCGTTGGCAGTTGTCGCTGCATTAGCTACTCCAACTTGGTCTCAAAGTGTCTCTGAGTGCTGACTCGATAATTATACGTACTTGTGCCTAAAAAAAGAGGAGAAGATGAAAAAAGAAAAAAAAAAAAAACCACTCGACCCACTTGGACTTGGGAAGGGAACAAGAAAAAACATAACGTGAACAATAAATACGAAGGATTCTTCGACGGAAGTGTGAATATGCCGTAATTATGAAGTCTCAACATCTGTCACGGAAAAATTGTCATTAGTCATCGTCTCCAAACGAGTCAGGTTCAGATTCCCCCCCCCCCTGCCTTCCCTTTACTCTACAATTTAGTTTGAGAGAATCATCGAAATTGTTTTTCGTTTCCGGTCGCCCCTCGTGTGTATCGAAACATTTTTATTCGTTTATTTATTTCGAATAAATTTAACGGAATAATGAAATTTATCAATGTTTTTACGAATGAAAAAAAAAACATTTGACCGGAGAAAATGTTAATTAAGCTAATGAGATTGGCTCGTACTCGTAACAAGATCTATCGATTAGCATCGCTCCTCTAACTCGATCTCGAAATGTCTATGTATGTATTCAACGGTTTGACCACAGATCGAAGACTGATTTGTTTGGAACGTCCTTAACGATAACGATCTTCAAATCCCGTTACGAATGCGAGATCGCGAAATTAGCTCGGTCTCCTTCAAACGTTTCGTAATCGCGTGAGAAACTGAAAAAAAATATATATATATAAAATTGTAAATTTTTATAATTTTGCAAAAATCAAAATGATTTTTACGATTTTTTTTTTCGGTTGAAAAACGATGGAAAATGTTGGTGAATTTTAAGCAGCGTAGTCCGAGTCCTTTCGACCTTCGACTATGAAAGCAAACACGTGGAATGGTGCATCGTTGGCAATCGCGAGGAGGATAGTTTCGATTTTACTGCCGAGCTCCGTGTTGGAGAATTTGATTTTTATTTTTTATTTTTTTTTCCTTTTTTTAACCGGCATTTTTATTGCTCTGACGTCGAGCCGAAGCTGCACTCTCATCGTTTTTCCTTCTTTTCAACAATTTTTGTCCTTTTTTTTCGAAGTTACGAGTACGTTTTACGATCGTGAAACAGTCGAGGAGCTACTCGCGCTCGCTTTGTGCACTTATTCCGGCCTCTCGCGAAACTGGATTTCGTCGAGTCTTCTTCTTTTCTCGGCTCGCGAAAGCTTTCTCTGAAAAATAGGAAAAAAAAAACATTACTCAGTCAAAAAACGCAGCGAGAGCCTCTAGTTCGCCGATTCACCGCCAGGTGGCCGAACGCCTGATGCTTTCGCGTCGATGATCCGAGCCGTCGTAATGTACATATAGGAAGCTCGATCATATTTTTCAAAAATTTTTTTTTTACCTGTCAATTCTGAATTTGCTCATCAATGTTACCAGAAATATGAAATTTTCAGTTTTGCGCTAAAAACTCGCGGTTAATTCATTTTTTTAGCATTCTCTTTGAAAATAGCTCACGTATCGATTGTAACACGGCTGGGAAACGAGTATACATAGCTTATTCGATTTATCGGGCACGCTCCCAGTGAGCAGGTCCTCCGAAGCTCGGTTCTTCGTTTTTTTTCTTTTTCTTCGAACACTCGTCCTCAGTGACTTTTTTTTTGCTTTCGAAGTGCAGACTCGTAATTTCATTGGCTCCCCACTCTTATTTTATAACTGTAAATATGTATACGCATGTAGATGGCATGTGCAGTGTCATTTTAAAAGTTGTAGGGGAAGGGGGCTCAGTTATATACGTATAAACTTTCACCGATCGTCCCCCTGGGTAAAAATCGATGGAGCCGTCGACAATGGCTTCACCGAAGGATCCACCCATGAAACTTTGAACATGGCGGCTTCCGAGGTATCTTCGTTGTAATTTTCAATCGAACGTTATCATCGCCGTTATTATTTCATAGAGGAGCATTTTTTTGCCTACTAAAATATTCCATTTTTCTATTTGGCTAAACGTTATTATTTTTTAAATAGATTAGAAGCTAGTCTGAGGCTCTTATCGTCTTAGCTCTTACGGTATAATTATAGGCGATTGGAACGATGCCGGTTTTCCAAGCAATTACAAGAGCGCCACTATCGCACGAGGACTCAATCAACTTTTCACCTCAAAGTACTTTCCTACATTTTTATTTTTTTTTTTTTTTTTTTTAACAATCGTGCTCAGTAGATATAAATTTTTCTATCCTGTAATTACTTTATTTAATAACAATAATTTATTAATGTCAATGGAACAACTCATTTTCGAATAACCTGCTTATTTGATATGTTTATATCGCTATTCCTTTAGCTTCTCACGAATAAAAATTTATGTGTTATGTGAATTTGTGGGCTTGCGGTAAAGAAAGTCCGGATGACAGACGAACAGCGGGAGAAAAGGGCGCAAATATGCATTGAAGCGTACGAAAAAGCGCGAGCGTGTCCGGCCCCGGGGGCCATTAGGGAAATATTCGAATAGGCCAGAATATACCTATATGTATATTTATATTCTTTCTCGAATCCTTCGCATTGTTATTCTAGCGTGAAAACGACTGACGTTACCATTTATTAAACGTAATTCGTTACATTAACCGTTTTCAGAGACCTTACTAGGGGCCCTCCGAAAGGCTCTTTTTCTCCACGCGCCAGATAAGCCAATAAATTTATCCATCGCGGTTCTAGAGTTTCCAGGGGCTCCCAAGTAATTTGTGGTCACTGGAAAACCTCAAAACAATGATCGAATCAATGATCAACGACAAATAGAACTCATTCCAATTCAAAGGAGCCTCACGGACCCAGAAGTTCTAATCGGCCTAGAAAACGTCTGAGAATCGCTGGGTCTGCTACCGGCGGTTTCAAAACACCCCCTATCAATCCCAATCAGCTGGATCGTTTCGTAGATACGAGCAATTAAAATTTGGTCTATTTAAATAGATTGTAAAATAGCCAAAATAGAACCTAATTTTTTTCGTGCTTTCCGGGATATCAGACGATCGGAAATTTTCCGCGCATCACGAATCCGCAGGCTATTTCAACGAATAGCGAGCGCTTTACATGCAAATCGAGAAAATAAGAAAAAAAATGTCCCATTTTCCGGTTATTCGCTGCTGTCGCGATTCTTACAAAGTTTATTTCAAATACACGCAATTCAGGACGCGTATTTAAAGTACTTACTGTGACATAGAACTCTCTTGGAGTGGCAAGGTGAGTCTCATGCTGACGAATCGCAGGGAAAACTTGTAAAGAGCTACGTATACGTGTATATATTGTAAAATTCTTGCAAGATGTACGTATACGGGCTCGAGCTCCCGCATTTACAGTGTATTTAGTCGCGATCCCAACGTCAGATACGGATCTTTTTCTCCTTCTCTCTCCCTCTCCCTCTCTCTCCCGCAATCCTCGTATCTCTCACCTTCTTCTTCTTATTCTTCGCGTTACATAATCTCACCTTGCTGCTAAACACGAAACAATGGACTGACGTGAAAGAGCAAGACGGAACGATTGTTGGTACTCGAGCGAAGAGGTGCCATGCAGAAGCAGCCAGACACACAGGCCTATATATACCTGTTAAAAAACGTAAAAACTTTGCGATCACTCGTCTCGATAACTCCCCAGAGAATCGCCTATGTAATATAAGACTGAGTAATGTACCAACATACGACCCACTGATGACTCGGAGTGACGTTCATTATTTTTCAATCTCGCGTAATCGTGATTGAAAATGAATATAATTACACGTTCATTGCTGTCCGATGAATCTTTCGACTTTCATAAATACCGAAAATTGTCAAAAAAATCGCTATTTTTATCCGAAAAAAATCACAAATTTCGGATTAAAAAAAATAAGTTTTCCGTTATTTTCGAGCTCGGGATGAAAAAAAAAAAACAAAATGATTCGTAGAGTGAGCTCGCGAGTGGGCATGCGTGCGGAAATTTATCGAATCCGTTACGAGAGAAGACGCGAGGCGAGAAAAAGAATCGAGTTCCGCGTTTGCAAAGAAACGTTGTTGTTTTTTTTTTTTTTTTTTTTTTTTTTTCTGTTCCTTTGCTGTCCCGTATAAAAGCAACGATTTCTAACAATTTTCGCGAACAATGGACCTAACGGAAAGTTAAGTTGGGTCATACAGGACGGGTGCAAAAGAATTTAAAGCGGTGTTGTAAAAAAGAGGAAAAAACAAAACAAACAAACAGAAAAAAATGGCTCCCTTATCTAGTAGAAAAGTCAAGAGCCACACGAAACAGTCACGGACGACACTTTTTGCTTCCGCTCGGTTACGCTCAGTAAATTCGATTCTATGGCCATATTTTCAACAACCCGAGACAAATTCATCTAAGCGCATCATTGTTATGACTATGCGTCTTGTAATTTTCCCCGTGGAAAAACATCGGTCAAGTGGACGGAACGAGAAAGGCATTCGGAATAATTATCCCTTTAAGGAACTCTTCTTCTCCTCATTTTTTGTCTATTTAATGAGAACAAATCAATTATTGTTTGCAGTTTACTCGAATATCCGTTATTAAAAATCATCTTCCAAATCCGTTTTCCAATTAAACGTTGATTTTTTTTTCTTTCAAATTTCATATTTCACACCATTTTCAAAATTAAATATTCCTGTCTATTTTTCGAATCTATTTCCCTCCATTTTTTTTTTTAATTGCACCTTTTCTTATACAAATCGCCAATTTTTATTCTCCTTGAAATAAAACACGCGTGTCAGGTGGTTAAAAAAAATCGTGCAACCTGCAACTCGTGACACGATCTAGCGGACAAGAGGACGACATTTTCCAGGAGAACGATTCTCCTGTTTTTCTTTTCTCTCTCTCTCTCTTTCTTGTTCACCGGTAAAAGCGTGAAATTACTGGCGGTGAGAGGCATATCCGTGCAACCCGAATTGCTCTTCTCTCCTCAGGCCCAACAATGACAACCACGAGAACTCGTTTCAATTATTATTATTATTATCATCATTACTATTATCGTAAGAAATAACAAATGTTGCTAGGTAAAAACATGAAAATCGATCATTCCTAAAAGCCCAAACCCAATTGACAAATTTCCTTCAAAATCCTTACTTTTCTCTTTTTTCTTTCATTTCCATTAAACAGATACGAACATGTGTACAAACGCAGAATGCCCGCGATCACTCGAGTCACTTCCTGGACTGCATCGAGCCCAAATCACGTTATCCCACGAGGAGAAAAAAAAATAGAAAAAAAAGACAGAGGAGAGAGAGAAAGAGAATGATCAGAGAAGCATGACGTAAATTCGTCGTTAAGGAGACGAAGGAAACGTCGCGTTCCAGTGACCGAGCCTTCACTCCTCTGTAGGCCCTCTCCGACTTTAATACGTACAAAATAAATACGCGGTATATGTATACATATATGCGAGTGTATAAAAAATATATATCTATACGTGCGCTTATATCGCGATCTTACGTTTCTTCTTCGCTCAATTCCGTTTTTTTTTTTTTTTTTTTTTTAATATATATATACCTTCTCTTCTTCTTCATCACGACGGTGCGCCACGCTGTATGTGCATTTTTATACGCGTTCCCGAGTCTCGTACATTAACCGACAGGAACGCGAAGGACGTTGCAAAAAGGTAACGGTGCATCAAGCCCGATGTAGCGTACACCCGTAAATGTGCACGGGGCTTTGTGCCATTCGTTAGCAATAAATAAATTCAAATTTTTAGCGAATTTTCGTCTTTATACTAGGGGAATTCAGTTCTCGGTGGATTTGAGTGCTTTTGAGTGCTCCCTGCAGTGAATTTCGGTGCCAAAACATCTCACGAGAATCAATTTCTTCGATGAGTGTCAAGCACTCAAATTGGAACGAATTTTCAATGATTTTTAGCACTCAAATTGAGTTTTGAGTGTCAGTCAATAGATTTTAGAGTATTTTGAGTTCCAGATACATTTTTTGTGAGCACGCGCTCAGAGTTTGAGTGCCGACGAATGAGTGACAGTCGGAAATGAGATTGGAGCTTGAGTGCTCGGATTTTGAGTGCAAAATCGTACTTTGAGCCTCAATACCGAAATTCGAATTCTTAAAAAAAGTAGGTTCGCGAAGATTGCTCAACGATCTAAAAATCTTTCGGAATAGGACAAAGCCCTGACAGCTATCGAATTGTTTTCTTTCGTCAAACGAGTTCTCTGGAACTCCCCACTCTTTTGTCATGCAAATTTTTCTTTCTTAGAGTAGCTGGCATGAGTCTATCTCTCGGTACCGAGCAGGCCTATGACGAAATAGTACAACTTCTTTTTGGCATATATACGTCCTCTCCTTCGCGGAGTTCGTGCATTGTTATCCAAAAGTGTGAAAAAAAAAACGATGCAGCAACAAAAGACGACGAACACGTGCTCCAAGGCGTTACGTGTTCGGTTCTCTTGTCGCCGCAAGGCTGTGGCACATCCATATTCCTAGCTACACAACGTTTTTTTTTTGCCTTCTGTTTTATCGTGCTTGTACAAAATCGGAGTGCAGCATGAAGAGAGAGAGAGAGAGAAAGAGAAAAAAATGAGAAATTCTCCCAGGTTCTCGTTTCCCATAGAAGTACAAATAAGAAAATATTGAAAAAAAAGAGAGAAAAAAAATGAATCCAGTCAGTGACTTCGAAATAAAATCGACAAAAATTACATTTTCGTCTCTAAAATCTTTTTATTTTTGTTCCTCTTGAATCTCACGTGTATTTATATATGTAATTAATGTTTCAATGGGACTGTGGACAGTTTTTCATGGGAACGGACGTCCCCGGGGAGTCACGGTGTCGTTAACCAACCGGATAGTCTATATTCTCTTCTTGCCAGAATGACAGTGTAGAATTTACCGTAATTTTCATAGCTCGTCTTCCTCCTTAACCGCAATGATTATTACGAGGCTTTGCGAGAGTTCTAAAATAATAAAAATATATTAAAATATCCCTTTTTCTTTCATCGTGCTTATTCAAACGAGATCTGATTGCTCTTCAAAAAAAAAAAACGTTGTTTTAGAACGACCATTCTAATCGATCGTTATTTGCTCCGATCTCAAATATACAACGATGCTAAAATAATTTCTAAAACATTCTAAAATGTGCTCAAAAGATGCTAGAAAATTTCTAAAATTTATGAAAAAATGTTTTAAAATTGGTAGAATAATTCTAGAATCGTCTAAAATCATTCGAAATCATCTAAAATCGTATGAAAATCGAATTTTCGTATGAAAATTATGAAACAAAGTTAGAATATCTTAAATATTCATGAGTGCTAAAATGATTTCTCAAACATTCTAAAATGTGCTCGAAAGATGCTAAAAAATTTCTAAAATCAATGAAAAAATGTTTTAAAATTGGTGGAATAATTCTAAAATCGTCTAAAATCATCTAAAATCATTTAAAAATCGAACTTTTGTATGAAAATTATGATACGAAGTTAGAATATCGATGCAAGCAGATGGATCTCGTAAGTTGACGATGCATAGGACAATTTTTGCTCGAGAACACGTATCTAACGACCGCGAGCTGAGAGAGGGAGGGAGAGAGAGAGAGAGAGAGAGAGAGAGAGAGAGAGAGAGAGAGAGAGAGAAAGAGAGATCCGTTGGGTTACTATATAAAAGTGATGGTTGACGAGGAACGAGGGAAAAGGGGGGACAAGCAATTTAGCGAACAGGCAAGGAGAACGCGCGACCGTGGCTTAGTGGGACGCTGACCACGGCTCGCAGGAACGGCCATCCACACAGGGGACGAGGAACTACACCTCGATGAGCACGCCACGACATTCTCCTTGCTTCTCGTTTCTCTCTCTCTCTCTCTCTCTCTCTCTCTCTCTCTCTCTCTCTCTCTCTTTCGTTCTCTTTTGCTACTTTGCCAGGTTGCAATTTTACCTCCTGTCCTAGCAGCGCCTCCATTACTAAGAAAATGAAAGAGAGAGAAAAAAAAAGATGGCCAAGAAAAAAGACGAAGGAGAAGAAAAGCCAAAGCTGATGAAGCTCCCGCACCATGACGAAGGCACACACACACACACACACACACACACACACACACACACACACACACACACACACACACACACACACACACACACACACACACACACACACACACCTACAAAACGGGAATTCATATATGATCCGATCGGACGAAAAACATTTTAGAATCGACAAGAAATGTTTTAGATGGGCCTGACACTTTTTTTAACATCTAAAACGAACTCGGAGACTCAAAACAGAAGACTAAAATTGATTTTAGTTTTAGAATGATTGGAAATCGATTTGAACGATTTTTAAAGGCTCTAAATAATTTTGAAAAGGAGTAACACCGTTCTAGAAGCGCCAAAAATATTTATACACTTCAGCCGAAGTTGTGGACTCTCCGAAAAAAATTTAGAAGATCCAAAACAGCGGGGAAAGGCTCCCGCAGGAATTCAGGAGCTCCGAAAAGATGTTGAAAAAATTGAAAAAAATGTTATTCCAACTGAAAATTACATATCACATCGATCATCCTGTTTTGAAGTATTTCGAGATGATATACCCGGAACGAGAAACAAGCAACCGAATGACACTAATTTATAAACGAAGCTCTCGATCGTTTATGGTTCCTGGATCGTAAAGCCTCTGGTAATTAGCGATTAGGGTGTGCCACACGTGACCCTTCTGTCATAGAGGTCACCCTACGCAACCATTCCACGAGGGTTGACGTTCGCGTATTATTGTATACATATATGGGTTACGCGGAGGCTTTCACGCTCGCGTGAATAATAAAATATTTCGAGTCCCATAACCGGAAGCGATTATTTCGTCATTATCAATAAATTTTCCTTTCGACTCCATAGACGAACAGCCCTGAAGCCTGGGAACCCGAAAAATGGCGTGTAAATCAGCCTAACGACGTTGTTTTCTTTTTTTTTTTTAATTTTTTTTCCTTCAATCCCGCTGCATTTTTACACGCTGATTAATTTCACTGGAGTTAACAAAACGGATAAATAAATAGAGCAATAAATAAAGACGATTAAGAAGCGAAGAGAATTGTTGAAAAAAAACGGACGGACGTGGATGGAAGAGAGAAATGAAAAAAAAAAAAAAAACGAAGGGAATTTCGCGCGGGGGAATTTGGTCGTTGTTAAAGTGGCACTGCGCATCACCGATGCCAGACCGGAAACGGGAACCATCGTGGGCATGCGAAAACCCCTGATGTACGTTGGCGCACGTCACTCCACCGTAGAATAACTTTTGTTCAAATATTCGCCACTCATGAACGTTCGAGCGAATGTAGAGAGTAAATTAAAAAATACAAAGAAAACAAATGAGAAACAAGATTATGTTGAATAAATAATAAAGTGCTGAAGCTTCGGGCATGGAATGGGCTCGATAGTTGCTCATTTTTTATCGTGACCTTTTGACCTCTGGACCCTTTTAGTTCTTTTCGAGGTCACTCAAAGTTGTTCGAAGTCAAAAATCATTCGAAAATCTTGAGTTACGAGTTCGAAGTATTGAGATTCGGGGATCGATGATTCTGACGTTTAATTGTTTATTGGAAATTCAAATGAACGAATATTGAGTGATCGTGATATTGGAATGCAATAAAGTGGTATTGGAATTTTGTGTGAAAGTGCACTTTCGTGTAGTTTCTTCGTTTTCTTACTTTTCAACTACAATCAATGTAATTATTGTTTCGAAAGGCTACAACTCGTTATGAACACGTGAACTCGTTACGGAACGTCGATGAAAAGTTTTAACCGATAAAAACGACAATAAATTGATAAGGGGAAAAAAAATTGTAAAGTTGTTACAAAATTCCGTAAATTGCAAACTTTTTAAACGGCTTTATTTATTTTTTTTACCTTTTTAAAATTCAATTCAACAAGTACATCGTGACGAAAAATGATTCCCAGATGAGAATTACGGCGCTGCTTTTATATGAATATTTAATCGACGCTCGCTCTTTTCCTATCCACCAGTCGATAAATATTCGCATTTATTTACCTTCTTTTTAGCACACATTCTAACTGATCGAGTATTCAGTTAATTCAACGAGAAATGTAGTCACCGCTTTTTCCATACTGACGCAATCGGACGACGTGATAATGACGATAAAAAACCAAAAAAAAATCAGGATTTTTGAGTGCCTCTGAGTGCGAGGCTAATTTTGAGTGTATGTTGAGTTTTTTTTTGATTCTCTCAAAATTCCATACCAACATTAACGTTCTCCGCCATTCCATTAGTTCAAACGTCGAAATTCCTGAACGAATTCGAAAGAAAAGGGGACAGTTTTGAACTTCCAAAATGATTTTTATAAATTTTGAGTGCCATGTTTCTTTCAGTGAGTTTTCGAGACCACGGGCTCGGACTCCACGCGTCGTTTGCTATCGCCAACTGCTACAAAATAGCGAAGTAACAGTTTCACTATTTTCACGTAATTCCATGAAATTTTTCTCACGAACTTAATCGATGTAAATCGCGGGTGTTCTACAACTGTGCGGTATGAAAAATACAAGTGAAGCAAAGGCTTAGGCTCGCTTACAGCATTGTAGAACTTGGACGAATCGTGCTTCCCGCTGACGATTTACTTCGCAGTTCTATGTCCATATATAAACCCGAGTATAGACACACCGATAGCACTCTTTCTCGCTCCTTCTCTCTTTCTCTCACTCTTTCTCTCTCCGGAATAGTCGATAACTCAGAGTCTTCCAGGCGATACCAGAATACGAGACGATATATAGAGACGATTGTAAAGGGCATTGGGCGTAATAAAAGCCAGATATAGAATGGCATGACGCGTGTTACGGTTCACGTCAGTTCATTCACTCCAAAACTGCCGCACTCAAAAAAATCATCGAGCAAAACGATCAAAAAAACTCAAAAAATGCTGACCAAACTTAAAATTCGTAAAAACGTTGACGAAATTCGTTCAAATTTTCTCCACTGTCTAAAATGAGAATTTTTCTGAGAAAATTCAAAGAAACAAAATACAAAAAATCCTACAAGAATCGATCAAAGAATAAAGTAACAGTGAAAATCGAAAAAGACAAAAATTTTACTTTTTTTTCGCTTCCTATTTGTTATGCCACGTTATCCCACGGTAGTAAATATTGATAAAAGCCTTCCCCCTCCCAAAGTGGCTCCTGGCAGGAAGGCTTGTTCATCCACACCGTGAAGGAAAGACTAAATATATGGGACCCACATTAATACAAGTATATCTATGTTTCGTATGAAAGAAGTCGGTCGTCTCTGAAGCCGCCTTTGTCGGGCGCCCCCTCTATACCTTGAGCAACTTCTCTCGCTTTTTCACGGAGCAATTAGAAAGAGATTTATTCGCGCCGGCACGCTCTGCTCGCTCCCGCGGAGTCGCGTGAGTGCCCGCGCGCGCGCGCGAGCGCGAACGCGTTCGCGAGTGCCTCCTCATTTTTGCCTCCCTCGCATTCGTCGAATTCATCTTCCGACTCGAGTTTCAATTTTTTTTTTGAGTTTCCAAACTTTTTTTACCTCGAAATTCCAAGTTTTTAGTACTTTTGACTGAAGCTCTAGGAACTTCTTCGAACTTTTGAGTTTTCCACTTTTTTTTTGAGCGGAGCTTTTCTTTTTTCCGTTTCTCCACTAAATTTGGCTGGAAATGATGAAAAAAGGATTGAACGTGGTCCAAATTTGCACCAATTCTTTGGTACAGGATCGTATATTCTCCTCGACCTTTCCCTTCGCACACAAGACATTCACAAAACACGCATCGTCTCTCGCGGCTCCTCGAGTCCCCCCCCCCCCGCCCCCTCTTCCCCTTCCCCTGCCCTCCCCTCCCTTTTCCCTTCTCTCTTTCTGATCGTCTCTCCCATCGCCCCGACTTAGTTAATTAAAGTAACCGTACGGTTTTTTGATTGACGCATGCTCGCCCACAGATAGATTCCCGGGATTATAAGAAGGCGGAGAGGAGAGAAAGCTCGCCCCGGGAAACGAAGATAGAGAGAAAAGAAAGAGCCGAGAAGAAGAAGAAAAAGGAGAAGAAGAAAAAAAAAGAAGGAGCAAGAAAAATAAAGGACCAAGTAAAAACGTCCTCCGGGCTCTTTTACGCAATTTCCCTCTCCTTCAGATTTTTCACTGTTTTTTTTTTTTTCGTCTCTGTTCAAAAATTTCTTTGTCAGAAACGGTTATTTGTCAGTGAACTGTCAAAATGATCGTTGTCACTTGATTTTTTCAATAAATTCCTTTTTTTATTTAATTTTTACTCGATTCGCGAGCTTCGTCAGAGAATTTGCTGTCTCCGTTACATCATCTCATGTTTACGAATGAAAATTAACGATACCGTGAAAGAAGAAAAAAAAACGTCACGATGGGACGAGGAAAAAAAACAAAGCATTGCGTATATGCAATCCGCGAGTGCATTTGGAGCCGCCACGAGACAAGACTATTTCTTCGCTGTTGTGGGAGGTGGTGGTGATCCGCCGAGAGCTCTCGCGCCGCGTCTACGTGACCATCTCGACCGAGAGGAGCGACGGGGGAAATAAGAAAAAAAAAAAACCTGTTACGAAACTAAATTGTAATCCTCCTTCTCGTCCTGACGCTCTGTGCTACGATCGTCGTGTATTCTTTGCTCCCTCTCTCTCCCTCCCTCTCTCTATCTTCTTCCATTCTTTTCCTCATCAGCGAGAATCGTTCCGTCGCTGCTGACGAAAGAATTCTCACCGAGCACTCAATTTATGCCTTGGGGATAAAAAAAAACGTCACCTTATCACGTTTCACTATTTTTCGGCCGGATCCCCCACTCTCCCAATATTTTTAACACGAGATTCGTGATCAGCGGAAAATTTCGGATCGAGTAATATCTTCGAACGATGCAATAGTCGAAAATAAAATTTCGTCTATTTTTGGCCATTTCTGGTCCATTTTTGCCTAGTTTCGGTCTATTTTGTCCATTAAAAATGACCAAACTTTAAAAATTCGTAGAAAATCGAGTAATTGTCGTGGAACAATTTTTCAAAAAGCGTTCTAAAGCTTGATCGAACGCGAAGATAATGAGTTTAGGTTTGCGTGGATCGAACGATTGGGAAAAAAATTACAACGAGCCCATTGAAAAAAAAAAACATCGAAAAAATGAATAGGAACGTTTATTTTATTTGCACCATTTTCAACTGTTCAGCTGATAAAAATCCAGCAGTATTACCATAAATAATTCATTTTATAATTAACAAATGTGTGTTTATAATCCAAACTGAAATTGATCGAGATCTCTCGTGTTGTTTACTATGTTGCAGGTGAAAATCTGGTTCCAGAACAGGAGAAGCAAGTACAAGAAGATGATGAAAGCAGCGCAGCAAGGAGGCGGAGGAGGTGGTGGACAACACGGTAGTTTACTAGCTGGTGGTACAGCACTGCCTGGTGGACCATCGCCACAGCCTGGTCAACCCGGTGGCCTAATGCAAGGAGGTCAGTTTAAAACTTTTCATTATTTCTAACAGTAATGATACCACAAAAAGTTAATTATAGCTCGAACAGCATTCAGAGAGTTAGTCATGGCATTTGGAAAGTCCAAAAAAGTATCCAGATTGACCTCGAACCATGAAAAAACACTCAAATGGTCATTGACACTCAAAAACATCGTGAAAACTTAAATTTTCACTCAAAAACAAATGAAAGCTCCAAATTGCAAGCAAAAACAAACTGACTCGAGAAATTCTTTGTGAAAATTTTTTTAAATATTTTTGGCACTCAAAACCAAGTGCGCAATAGCTTTCGAGGCGAGTGATTCACTCAAAAAGACTCTGGAACTCAAAATCGTTTGAGAAAATGAATCCGAATAACTTTTAAGTATACAAAACGCCTGTTACGATCGTTATAAGTTTCGAAATTGGTCTCAGATGAATTTAAAACTTAAACGCACTCGAGATCATTCAAAATCACTCAAAAGCTATTTCTTCGATATTTCGTGAAGTAATTGATCGTTGAAAATGAAAAAAATTCTAAAATTTTTGTGTTTTTTTTTGGTGTTCCAGGAGGTGGAAGTTCTGTTTCGGGAAGTCCAACGACCGGCTACCTAGGAGGAATGGGAGGGGGCGGGGGCGGACACACGCCCGGGAGTTCGAGTCCCGGAAGTGAAATGTCGCCACAGCACAATGAGAGCCCACCCGCGCCATCTTGGCCCGGCGAGATGAAACACCATCCACATCCACACGCACCACCCCACACCCATCATCATCCCCATACGCCCGGTCATCATCCACCCCCACCACCACCTCCGCCACATCACGCGGGATATATGCCGCAATATTCGTGGTACCAGGCCGATCCTAATCCAGGATTACTCACGTTAGTATTTTCGATCATTTTTTTTATCCTCGTTTCCAAAGTAATGGCTGTAAATGCTGTGAAAAATGGACTTTTGGGAAAAATTTTATTTTTGAGTGCTCTAAAAAATGTTTTTTTTTTCTTTTCTTGTTACAGGGTTTGGCCGGCGGTCTAACAATAAGAACCGGCGAGCTTGACCCGCGATTGGGGCGAACGCAATCATCGTCGAAGTATCTTCGAGGGGCTGTGCTAAAAAGAGGGATAAAAGGAGGTTGGAAATGGGAAGAAAGAAAATCAGCACTCGAGGAGCGTCGACGGGGGGATTCACGAGAGGGTATAGGGCCACGGCGCACCCTCTTGAGTGTGAAAAATCCCATTAAAAATAAAAGACAGAAGAAAAAAAATAGCCGGCAGACAATTCATAAGATTCCGCCATTTTTTTTTTTTTTCTTACCGGAGAAACAAAAGTTTCGGATTTTCGGGGGAAAAAAAAGAAGGGAGGGGGAAATCGAGTATGGAACATCCGGGTGTGCGGTCTCGAGAGAAAAGGAACGATTCTCGGACGTTGCGAGCACGACCTACTTCGCGTAGCGATCGTGTTCTCTCTCTTTCTCTCTCTCTCTCTCTCCTCCTCTCTCTCTCTTCCTCCCTCTCTCCATCTCTCTCAAACGCTTCTCCCACTCAAAAGCGCGCGTGCTACTGCGCAGAAGTCACGCGACGCTTACCCAATCCCCACTTTACCGCGGGCGGGGGGCGACCCCCCCCCCACCCGGGTGGGGGACTCCCCCCGCGTCCTCTTTTCCCCCACTGCCGCTTCGCGCCCTCTGTCGCCAGCCTAGAAAACGCCTGGGATCCGTGTCCCGGTAGCAAAACAACAACTGCGACAACAGCAGCCACGACACGACGCTTATTTTATCTCCGCGGTTTTCAATTCATGAAATTCCGTAATTCCTCAACCCCCCCCCCCACCCATTTTCGTCAGGCTTACAAACGAGTCGAGATATTTTAATCAGCTTTTTAATACACACACCACGCAATTCCGCTGGTTTTAATAATCCTCGAGTTGTTTACCAACCAGTTTTACGAAACGAGACAAAATAATGAAGATTTTGGAGGTTAAGAAGCTCGCGACGACCGCTTTCCAGTCAAGTTCGAACGTAAGTTCTCGCTAATTTCCAATCTTTTTGTCGCCTCGCATCAGGCTTTTTTCGGGAAATTCCAATTTTTTTTTCGACCTCGCAAAAAACTGACGGAAGAAAAAATATTTATTGAATAAAAAAAAAGCGGGAAAGTTTCGCAGGGGAAAAATGATTGTAACGAGCACTTGGATCCTCCTCTTTTTCTCGTTGTTCAACGACTTTCTCCACGAGCAAGTTAGCACGGAATTGCGGGGAGGTTAAAATTCGAAAAACACTGTTGGAAAAGCAAACGGAAAGTTCGCCAGGGAGGAAAATAACAGAGCTTGAAATGCTCTAAAGGGGCGGCTCGCGGGAGGAGGGGAAGAGAAAGAGAGAGAAAGAGAGATATAAAAAGGGACATCCCGAGGGGGTGTTTGAGTAGAATTTTTTTTTTTTTCTAGCGTTACTAGTCCTGGGGCTAAAAAATAAAATCGAGTGCTGGACGATCGGAAAAATTAATTAAATTAATTACGCCGCGCGCGGGAGCCAAGAAAAAAACGTTTTTTTTTTTTTTTCTTCAATACTCGCGACATTTCCTCGATTTCTAGCAATCTCGAGACAAATTTTGTAAATAATTTTAACGTAAATTCAAATACGTCCCGGGACCTTTCACAAAATTTTAAAAACACGCAAACACACAAACACACACAGACACACACACACACACACACAACACACACAAAATTTAGATTTTAAGTCGTAAGTGGATCTGTGTAAAATATAACTTCGTGATCTAAGATTGTAAAGAGACAAACGAGATATAATTATAAATCAACGTGTACACGAGATAAAGAGAGAGAGAGAAAGAAAAACATTGAGTGCGTGAAAGAGACTTCGAAATCGTGGAGAAAAAAAAGATCATTTGTTCGATACATTTGTAGACTCAAGCTCGAATCGTTGAATCGTTTTTCAAATCGATCATTTCGTTAAATCGATCGAGGCGAAGAGTGAAAAAATAATTTCCATCGAAATTTAAAAGAATTTCACATTTTTTCAATAATCCCGAATAAATTATCTCTTTTTTCTCCTCTTCGAACTAGTGAAACGTGAGGAATGAATACACAAAACAATCTCGCGAAAAAGGCAAGAGCAAAATGTCGTCTATTATGGTATTAATTAGCGAATCCTCCCACCCCTCCCAATCCTCCTCGACTATTTTCCTCTTATCCTCCTCCTTTTTTCCCATTCACCGAGCTCTCCTCGTCCTTGTAAGAATATAGATACTATCAAGAGAAAAAAAAAACAAATAAAATACCTTAACTATGATTACTATTGTATAAAATATGAATAATAACTAATTAATTCAATTTAAAGAAGAAAAGATAAACAATTTCGTCTTTGACTTTTTTTTTATTGAACCCTTCTATATTCCTTTACAAATTTTCAGAATTTTTTATCTCGAATCGAAAGCAACGAAATACGTCGAATTGGATATTTATTTTTATTTCTTATTATTTATTTATTTAATTAATTATTATTATTTTTTAATCATTTTATTTATTATTCATCATTTGCTTATTATTTTATTATTTCAATGATAAAGAGTCGTTAATCGATCAAGTTTGAAGACTGGGAGACAAAAAATTGGGTCCAAAATCATCGTGGGATTCTAAAATTCATTTTTCAATGTAAAATTCGTTTTTTTATTGTTCGCTTAAAATATTTCGATGAATATATTTATTCATCGAGCGTAATGATAATTTTATTCAAATCGAAGGTAAGTGTGCATACTCTAACGTTGTAGATTTTACTTAGAAAGTAGTGAACATGATGAGGAGGAGAATCGAGATCTTGGACTTGGTGCACGAGATGATTAGGGAAAAAATGAGCTCGATCGGTCTGGACTGCGGTGCATCGTGAATGTTTTTCTTTTTCTTCGTTTTTTTCTTTTTTTTTCTTTCTCGAGCGAATACCACCTGCCACTCGAGTTTAACAGCACGCGTATGCTCCACTTTTACACGTAACTGTTTTTATATATAGAAACATAATATCGTATACGATATACAACTATAAATAAATAAAAATAATAATAAAACTTGGATAAATATTTATGAGATTAAATACGTGTCAATAGGCTGTATAAAAAGAGCAATGAAAATGAATATTAATTTTGTATCTACTGATTCATTTGCGATTAATTAATTTTTTTATCGAAAATCGATAATTTTACGTTGGAAAAAAGTTCGTGGACTTAATTAATGAATTTTTTTTTTCTTTCGTATGTAGTTCAATAATCGATCGTAAGTATCAACGCACGTGGCCCAATTTTTTTGGCTGGAGGGAAAGATACTTTGTGGTCCAGGAGACCAAAAATATTTACAAAAAAAAAAAAAAAGGATACAATGATGCTGAGGGACAAAAAGATCGTGAAAGCAACGAAAAAAAAAATGGACAAAAAACTGGGGCCTTTCTAAAAGGGCCCCGTTGACGCCGGGACGAGAGAGAAGAGCTCTTCTGCTCATTCATTCAGGCGGGAAACCCTCGAGATTACCTCCGAGTAGATGTTTATTTGCCTTCACATTTTTCTCCCCCCTTCGAACCTCGTTTCATTCATTCATAGCTAAGAAAATAGGAGAAAATTTTTTTTTTTTTTTTTCGAGCCGATACAGAAAAGGAGGAGGAGCATCCACTCTATTTTCGAACCCACAATTTTGCTCGATTTTTCATAAAAAAATTTTATTTCATGATTATCGACTTTTCGAAAAAATTAATCAAAATATTATTAATTATTTTTTTTTATCGTCCCAAAAGAACGTTTCGATGATTTAAAATATTTTTTTGTAACTGAAAAAATAATTTTCAATATTTTTTCAAGTATGAAAATATTTTCATACGAGCCCAGCACAAAGTACTTCGATTTTTTGGCCATTACGTCAAACTACCGTTACATCGTGGCCTCCTAAGGGTGGATACAGCCGAGGAAAAAAAAATCTTTTTCTTTACGTGGCAATCTGGACGTCCAGGTGGGTTCGTACTTGAATATACATGTATATAAACTCGTACGACAAAGGTCTGAGGATAGAGAACGAAAACGGACGCGAGGACCACGCCTCGAGTATCGTATGGCAATATTAGAAAAAGCGTAAGGGTTGCTCGGTCATGGTTCGAGCTTCGAAAACGTGCAGGGGTTGATTTTTCCATTTTTTTTTTTTATTTTTTTCATTTCGAGACAAACAAACTTGGTTGAGAAAACATTTTTGTGATAAAATTTCCGATTTTTGTGGTGTTCATGATTTCAGGTAATTGAGTAAAATATTTTGCTTACTTTTGAGAAGAAAAAAAAATTTATCGAGACTCTACGAAAGAAAAGATTCGGAAATAAATCGATTGGAATAAATTGTTGTTGGTAGTGAGAAATAAATATCAAAAGCAATTTTCGTGGCTTTTTTCTTGTTATTAAATATTGATGTTGGTGTGTGTGCATAAGTACGAAATTGAGAAGATTATAAAAACGATGAGGGGTGGGGGATGGTCGAGGGAGAAAATTGGTGGCTATCGATATCGAAAGTTCGTAAAGTTCGGTCATTTCGTAGTCTCGATAAATCTTTTATTCTTTTTTCTTCTCATTTTCTCACTCGTAAATAAAGTGAGGAGAGAAAAAAATATGGTCTAGAGTTCCTGAAACATTTGACGATATCGAGGTGGCTGGCTTGTGTGTTTATATTAAGCCGAAAAACCCATAGGGGCGAGCTGTCGCACGCGATATTTTATTCGAAAGTACAATAATAAGCAATAAAATATTCAGGATTTTTGTCTTGTGCCCTACACTCTCGAGACGGGCGCGAAATTTTTTTTCTTCTTCGATTCTCATATTTTTCGAGACGAAAAAAAATAAAAAACAATTCTGATGGAAAATAATGACGAGATTGGCCCGGAAAAAAATTATGGACGAGTAATTCGTAGGAGAAAAAAGAAATTTAGAAATAAATTTCGAAAGTACGGAATAAAAGTTATTGATAATTTGAGAGGGGGTGGGTTTTGGGGTGAGAAAAAAATGCCGCGTCTACTTCGCGATGCAAGAGGGTGGCGATGCAAAGAATTTCCTACGAGAAAAGGTCTGGCAATAAAAACTTTTCTATTTTATTACACTCGTACGTTTTTTCATTCCTTTTTTTTTCTTTTAATTCAATGTCGTTTCTATCGGTGACTCTTTCTGGCGAGAGGCACGCGTGCCCCGGTATTGTTGTGAATTTCCGGTAACCGGATATCACCAGAAGCCAGCGTACGAAAGAGAGACACGGGGAGGCAAAGGGGGAAAACACATTGACATTAATTTATAAAATATTCGCGACGACTGCACGCCCCTCGAGAGAGCTGCATGACGGTTCGTAACCCTCCGACGTAACACGCCCCCGTAGACGACGCTGAATGCACTCGCGAATCCACCATTTTTTCATTTATTTTCAAAATATATATTTTTAATATTAATTTTTTCATCGAAACAATAATAATTTTAATTTTTTTTCTCACTTTATTCCTTTTCCCGTTGATACGATCAATGATTTTCAAGCTATTTGTACTCTGAATTCTTTTTATTTTATTTATTAAAAAATTATAAAGATCAAAGTCCGTTAGGCTTCAATGAAACACAATGTTGCAACGGAGGGTGGGAAGCTGAGGGGTGAAAAGTCCCGTTGGGGCTACTCCGATAACGAAACATATTTTTTTTTTTTACTTTTTTATACACGCCCAGGATCAAGATTTCACCCTATCATCGCCTCCTATTTCATGAGCCCTGAATATGTGTATACATATATTGGTTGAGTGCCACGTGCCACCGGAGTCTTTTTATGAGACGTCATATAAAGAGGCTTTTGTCCGTGGTGTGCATTGCCACACACAGAGTTCTCTTGTATAGAAATCAACCGATCACGTCGAGTCGTAAAGATTCCTATGATCACGAAAGAATTGCCAATAGAGAGGCTTCCTGACTACGTATTTATAGGTTTAACTGACCTCACATATATTCATATACTTTTATACAACTGGATATTTAGTAGCAGGTTGTTATTGACGGCTAAATTCAACGAGCAAAAGTTTTGATGAAGTTTTATGACTTTTTCTGAGTTATTTGAATACCCACGTGCATTTTTGAGTGCGGTGAGTGCATATGAGTGGTTTTGAGTGTTTGAGTGTCGTGAGAGCACTTTGATAGTTATTAACATTCCGGATAAATGGCCTGAAATCTCTGATGGACGTGAGTGACTCTGCACCAACTTTTTGATGCTGAATTTTTTTGAGTGCTCGTAAGTGCTTTGAGTGGAACGTTCCTCCGAAAATCGTTTAAATAAAAAACAAATTTATAGCGGTATTAGTTTCTTCGTTGTTGGCAATTGCTTCTGAGTGCTGATGAGTGTCTTGAGAGATGAGTGTTCGAAGCTGTTTTGAGTGCAGATTCAGTGTTTACGATTAGCATTCGAAACTAGAATTTGTGACTAATATCGGCGTCTTGAGTCTGGCACGAAAAGAGGTCATGATCGATCGCACTTGTAGAGTAATGCGGGCCTATGCAAATGAGAAAGATTGACGTTCCAAGGATCTGGGTAATGGGAGTAGAGGGAATCAGATTGGTCGGATAAAGGTTCAGGCTGGTCAGGTCCAGGTTCGTTTGACTGGTAAACAAACCTGAAATTATTATTTAACATCTATCACGTTCACTGCACTGTCAAGAACATTCCAAATGGATCACACGTCCATCAAATTTTCTGGCTGGCCATGAGCTACATCACGCCCTCGACGTGCCTGTCAAGAGTTGCTAGGATTGTCCTAGAAGTGGCGCCCCGTTGAGAGCAGGGAGATTTTTCTCTCTGTGTCGGCCTAGAACGGCAGGCTCCCAGGCCGGGGAAAAACACCGGGTTAAATCCCTTTGACGAGAACCGTAAACAAGGAGCATTGTGAGGGAGCGCCGAAGGAAGGGCGCAGAGAAGAGCCCCCCTGCTCTGACAGTGGCAAATCTGCCGGACGCGTTTAACGCGATCATTTCGAAAATCGGATTTAGAGGCCCATTGTGTGGCATGAAAGGGGATGACACCGTAGTGGCATCTCTTCATGGTCTAAGCTACTTTGTAATGCATACCGACGGCCGTGAAAACAACCGCCAATGTATAGACCGCGAACAAGCTCATGATGCATGTTTTCCTGATGAACATATGTGACCTGGCTTCGTACCAAAGTGGATCCTTGATGAAATCCACATTTTGAAGATACTTGGATCTTTCGCTGCCAGCTCAACGACTTTGTAACAAGTTCCAGCTTCCCAAAAGGACGCGGCATTCGAGGCTCGCTTCGACAATAATAAAAATAGATAAAGTTGGAAGCTGTAACTGGTTGGTGGCCAGTTATCCATACGCCCGAGCCAAAGTACCATGAGGAGATGACGAGTGCTTCTATTCTTTTTCTTCATAAAGATTCAGCCGAGGGTAAGAGGGAAAAGAGTGATGGAGGCAGAGAGGAAGAATGTGCCGGAGAAGAAAAAAGGAATAGCTCTCGCTTGACGACATCCGACGTGCACTGTGGCGCAAAGCGAGTGCATGAAAAGAGAGAGAGAAAGAGAAAGAGAAAGAAAGAAAGAAAATAGCAGTGTGAGGAAGGAGGCTGAAGGGTGAGCCGGAGCGTGGCCATTTTGTCTGCTTATTTCCACCCGGAGAAATCCGATGTATGGGTGCCGCGGGGCGTGTAATCGCTAATACCCAAAACCCCCTTAATACACTCTGTAGCACAACTATAGAACCCGTACCACTACCCCCGAGGACACAGGCCACACACAGTAGCAACAGAAACACCACTGAAGATCAACTAG
Organism: Campoplex nolae; assembly: GCA_037893425.1. Lineage (NCBI taxonomy): Eukaryota > Metazoa > Arthropoda > Insecta > Hymenoptera > Ichneumonidae > Campoplex > Campoplex nolae. The sequence goes on along the minus strand of JBBLXU010000299.1, from coordinate 1,534,890 downwards.
GCTTGATGCACTCACGGCTAATCCACTTTCCACGATCCACTCGATTCTTTTTTTTTTCATCATTGGAACCTTCCACTTTTAGGACCATGATAAATCGGTACCATTAGAGCCAGAGCAGGCAACCGGAGTTTGATACATTCGATGATATGTTATCTGGGCTTTTAATTAGGGAACATTCTGACTTTGCATCGGGATTCTGCAAAGTCGTTGAAGATGAAAATTGAAATATCGAGACTGAACCGAACGTGGTGAGACTCGTTGGTGATGATCCAAGAACAAATCCTCTCGATCTATGTCACCAGTTTTCTGCTCGAGTGGATCGAGGCTGGAGATTTTCGCGCAAGGTCGAACCCGAAGAATGGCAGCGGGGCGCAAATTGATTCTCTTCATGCTGCTTTTTTCAGTAGCTCCAGAATGTCATCTGCTTCGAGGATGCTCCGATGGGCAAGGACCAGAAAGCCATGAGAAACTGCGTGGGTTGCTCTTTCCTGGTTGTCCGGTTAATCCAGTGGATTGTTCCGGGTCATAGATGCACCAATTTCCATATTAGACGTGAGAATCTCGTGGGAAACCGAAATGGCAGCAAGAAAGTATCATTTGATCAATGAAGTATCATCCGGCTCTCAACGTTTTGTGTCAAGAAAGGCTGTGAGCTTGGAAAACATAGAAACGATAGAGCTTGGTATACAGAACGGTGAGTGAAAAGACACTCACGGAGAAAAATAAACAGCGAGTCACTCGGACAAGGCATAGATCGGCCGATGCCCATTGAGCAACCAGAGGAATAGAGGTACTCTCGTCTCTGCTCGCCGTCGGCCTCTGATTGTCCTTTATTGAGTTAAATTGAACTTCCTTCTCGTGATACGCGGCTCGCATCAACTCACTCTCCGGCTACGAGTGTACCCAGTTGCTTGCCTCTTAAAACATCTGGGTTGTGGTACGGGGTGTCCCCAAAGTAGTCTTCAAGCTACTCCAAGTACTGGCTCTGTCTCTCTCGCTCAACTAGTGTCGTTTGACCGAGAGACTATAATGACGTCATCCAGGCAGAACATGACACGAGAGTTAGCATTAAGTTTGATCTTCTAGCATTCGTCGACAACTGAGATTCATCGAGCTGTTGTGGCAGGCTCTTCTTGATTACATGTCCCTCTATAAGATGATCAGGAAATTAGCTCGGTGTCTTACGCGCTGATGCTTCAATGGACACCCCGTAAGTCCAGGCGTTATATGACATCTGGAGCACTCGGAAACTTTTGAGCCAGCTCGTGCGATGAGCAACATTTCGCGAGGGGGCGACAACGAGTGTGGAATTCAGAACGGGTAAATACCGTGGGCGTCTTGAGAGCAGAACCGTCAAAGAGAGGGGTTTATTCTCATAACGAATCATAGAGGCAACTGATGACCAGGCGTCTTCCAATTGCAAAGTTTCCAGAAACACATTGAAACGAATCATAATCTGATGGAAGCTTGAATCTTGAATACAATTCAGACTCGCAGTAATGTTATTGATTCCGAATTGGTGGCTGGTCATCACCACCAACTTTATTTTTTATTGTGAATTAAGAATGACGTGGTCGGTGAGATGAAAGACCACTTGCCCGATTAATGGTCCAGAGGAACCTTCTGATTAATTCCTCGCGAGCTGCCCAAGTACCTCGGCCACCAGAAGTTTCTAGGTCTCCTGTTGCCTCAATGCCAAGATCTGTTTGATTATTCCTTCTCGGTAGGCCTCTTGGAACAATTGGATCCAAGAACAAACGGTCCGGATGGGCATCAGCCAGAAGACTAGATAGACAGAACTTGGATATGATCCAGACACGAGGGTTGAGGATCCCTGACGTCGAATCGCACTGATAAGAATGAATTATGCAGATGAATGTTGCGCGGCGATGTCGCCGATGTATCAAACCGCCTCAACTAGCTCATTCTCCTTCGTTATGCGCTCATTGACGAGACCCGACGTGAGCTACGTGACGCTCGACCAGAAATCCGGGCTGTTCCCATGTCCCACTTAATATCAGACGCAAGAGTACAATCCGCTTGCGATTGTAACCGGCACCCGGATCGAACAGCTAGGCCCTTGTCATCCAAGAAGTGATTGACGTTATTGAGGCTGATTTGCTTCCTGAAGCCTCCATCCAAGAAGTTATCACAAATATCCTGGCTAGATTCCAACATGGAAGAATCTGATGAGCCAGCAGGTGGCTTGAAGTCTGATGAAGTCCATACTTTGATCCTGAAGGTCTCAGCGGATACCACGCTAACATTTTCTGCCTAGAACTTTAGTTTCCTATGCCTTGCCGAACCCCAGAGTCTTCGATAGAACAAAGTCTACAATTTTCTTCTGAAAATGAGAATAAGCATCGAGAGTCCGGTCCCTACAGAGGCTCATTGACGATCCTGCTCACTTTTCCCGGGCCCCTGAACGGTGAATTGGACAGCAAAAAAAGGAGATTGCCCGGGTGTCATCTATCACTGGGTATTTCGACACCTGTCACCAGCATAACGGAGTCGACGAAGTTCCACGGAGCTCTGGTGTACAGCGTGGATAACGAAGCCGCGTGTAAGTCGTGCCAAGGTGCCGATGGATCGTTAGCCGTCCGGGTGAACAACCATCGAGTCAAGGCAACTGGCTTCAGCAGCAGCAAACTTATACGAGCTTGGTAGTAGGACCGCTGAAGTGCTGGTCCGGTAATTAACCCCGGTGAGTTAATAACTCGGCGAGGAAGCAGGTTGATGGAAGCTGAAGAAAGGTGGAACGGAAGGGAGAGCAAGTGTCTGGGGTCCTTCCGAGGTCCCAAACTTTCGGCTGGTCTTCTGGAGTTCGAGGAAGAAATAAGGCAACCGGTGACAATGAAAGAAGACCCGAAGGAGGAGTTACCGAGTCGACTTGGACCGCGGTGGGCTTAATGACATCGGGTCTGAAGAGACTGTTGTCACCGCAACACTCTCTGCGTGGATTCGTTGCTAAAAAGAGCAGCGTAAATGTGCTTTTTTCCAATCGAACTTGCCAGGGTCATCGACGAGGGGTCTCGCTAAGGAACGAGCTCATCGGGACAGTTTCTTACTCTTCTACGAATCTGTCTCTTGATCCAACGATTCTTCCCACTGGATCGAAGTCTTGGAACGCGGCGCGGGAACTTTCAAAGTGAAGCCTGATGAATCGAACGTCTGCCACATGACCCTTTGGATCATGAACACAATCGGATAACCGTGGAATGATTTTTATTGATGAATCCAAGTGGCCCCGATGAAAGAGAGAGAGAGAGAGAGAGAGAGAGAGAGAGCAGCCAAAACAGTAGTGTTGATTCTCACCATGGACCTTTTGAATAGCAGATTCTGGGTCGTCGAAGAGGATGGGGGCACGTGGCTTCCCGCAGCGTAGTTCGAATCTTGGTGGCTTCGTTTCTCTATTCACTTTGGTAATACAATGTCTGTTTTGTCTCTGGTGCAAATCAGCTCCGGAGGAATCAGCGCCCCGATACAAAGAGATGATGCTGCTGCTGCTGCTGGCTTGATGAAAAGCGAGAGAAGAGAATAAAGAGGAAAAAATTTCATAACGATGAAAGAACCGAGAGAATAATACAAAGTGTGAATTGAGGAGGATGCTGAAGAAGAAGAAGAAGAAGAAGAAGAAGGAGGAGGAGGAGGAGGAGGTGGCAAGGGACAAGAGAGAATCTCGAAACAATCACGGATGCAGCATCAGGACGATGCGAGATATATATACGTTGTACACGAAGAGAGCTGGAAAGGGGCTCCCGGGGCTGACCGACCTAATAAAGCAATTTGTCACGCTTGTCGTCCGAATGCCAGCCATACATTAACACACAATCTCGCGCGCTTCCACAGAGAATCTCCAGCTTCTCTTCCTCTCTCTCTCTCTATCTCTCTTCTTTCTTTACTATTTTCTCCAGATATTTCATCTCCCTTTCTCCGACTCTCTTCGAGATCTCTTCCCATACGTCAGCTCTGCACGGATATCTTGCCAGATCTTCTCGATTCTTGGACCTTCTACCCAGGCTCCATGCAACCTCACCTTTATTGGCAAACACCCGGAAGAAAAGTCACTCACGGCTACCGTTTCACCGGCTGCCCCCCCTCATCAAACATGACGTTTCTCCTCCCGGAATTTCTCCAGTGACAATCTTCTCTCCTTCCTCGAAATCACCTGCCAATTAAACTGCCAAGCCCTCGAGCAGCTATTCCTCCTTTGGTTTATTCGAGGAGGACCGATAGCTCAAAAAATCCGATCCTCATGACAGTCCTCGTCTTCGGGAGTAGAGAAATGAAACTTTATTTTGATCACGAAGAAAAATTGTTCTCCTCAGCTTTGCTTGCCAAAGTACGTTTGCGTCTTTTTTTTCCTCTTTTTTCGTACTTTTTTATCGCAGAGCTTCATTCGAGAGTCGTACAACTCGGAGGATTATTATAGGTTTTTGCGCGAGGACCCCGAAGGCGAGAAAGAGAAGTTCGTATCCGTACAAGTTGAGGTGGAAAAAGAAAAAAAAAAAAGGAGAAGCAAAGGAGTTTCTCTGTGACGCCGCGTTCGAGGGCTTCGCTGAGTTTCTTACGAGGCCGCTACCGTCAAAAGAAAGAGATAGTGCGAGGAGAGCGAGAGGTGGACATTCGTGATTGATGGATACTCGCTCCGAGTGGTCCACCAGTCTCGAACCAGATGGGATACTTGGCCCTTATTCGCCTCGTACTTGCTTTCTTTTTACAACTTTTTATCCCTCTTCTTCACCACACACTCTCTCTCTTTTTATATTGTCCTTACATCGTCGCCTTTCGAGAGAAGATCCAACAACCGCGAGATCACAAGACCCGATAGATCGAAAATTAAACCGAGATTTCTAATCAAGAATTATTGGTCACACTTCTCATTTCATCACAATGGAATATTTTTCAGTTTCATACACACACACACGCACACTCGATCAATCGAAATTGGAACTTGAGAATACTCGCTGGAAAATTAATCGAATTATTCCCGTACAGCGTCTCAAAATTGAGCATTTTAATAACGCTGTAATGACGCACTTCGACTGGATATTCCTTTTAATGAACCTGTGCAATCTCCTTTCGAATATCCCAAGCAGACGATAACTGTAAAAATCGAAATGAATTTTTTTTTCCGATCCCTTTATCGTTGGGAGCACGAACTAAGAGTCAATTTCACGAAAGTACAAATTCGGAAATTAATTGTTACAAGAAAATACGATATTCTCATCCAAACATATCGAAGGTCAAAGGTTTTGAGCTCAGTTGCCCCTTTCATTGAATTCTGCTACCGATCCCACTGATCCGTTAAAAGATTCATGGAAAAGCGTGCAGTGATGAGAGGCTCAAGGTTCAAGGTCACATTGGGATCGAGTACTTGGGGTCGAACGTCAATCGAATCGATTGCCTTCAAATCAGTCCAGCGTGTAGCCCAATGTGTGCACACACATCGTCGGCTATTATCGTCGATACGAGCTTCTCCGTTTCCCTCTCGTTTTAACGTACCACATGCTAAATTAAGGGGGTCTTGGTCCCATTACCGATTTGACCTCCGCTGACCCGTCTCTGTGTGTATACAGAGCTGCTTGCGTGCCGCTTGATTCAATTAACCCCCACGACGTCGCGTACACCAGCGAGATATGTTGCCACGCGCTTCGTGCTCCATTTATTTACTTTATTTCTTCTGCTTCGCAAAAGAAAAAAAAATCGGTATTGCTTTTTTTTCATTTCAACGGAGAAGCTTTGATGTTGGAGGGAAACAGGCAGCGGATACTGAAAGAGCGGAAAATTTCCGATCGAAGATCACTCGCGGATGGTGGAAAAAGAAAAAAATTGTGATTTTGAGTGACCTTGGAAGGTCACTCAAAACTCACCTTTTTTTTACCAAGGTCAAAAAAGGCTCGAAAAATCGATATCGACTAGTCTTCAACTTGAAAAATATGCCAAAAATCGTCAAAAAATCGGAACTCGATGAATCCAGTGCCATTTTGAAGATCCAACAATCCCAAATCGAATGAGCGCAGGTTTGACTCGCTCGGATCTCCGGATGCTGTGCTGTGAGTGATCGAGTAAAAATATGAGTTTTTTTTCGACTCCCGGATGCGCTAGAAGAACAGTGGGAACTCGGTGATCTCGTTGATGGCGTGCTTACCCATGTGGGTGGTCTCCTCGGGCAAAGAGTCGAAAGAAAGAGAAAAAAGATGGATGTGGATCGCAATCGTCGATCCCGTAGGTTTTGGTTGAACGTGTGCGTTTCGGTCTTCGCGGGTGACCTTCCAATTGAATCCGAACGTGGAATTTCTGTTTTGGAGGTGGATGCGCCCGCGTGTGCGTGCCCACAACGCGACTTTGACCGGAAGCGAGAAATTAAACGCGAGTCTCGACCTCCTCCTCCTCCCTTTCAATTCTCGCGTGTGTGTACATGCGAGCCTTTTTGAGCGCTGGTCAGAGGACAGTGAAATGTTCGAATAGTTAATTCAACTATGCCCATACCACTGTGTACCTTTTAAGTAACGTTGATTCCTCTCGGTCTTTGACATTTATTGCCAACATTAATTTAATCATTAACTTCGATATAATTCATAGCTATCTTCCCTCCGTATGTGTGCACCTCTCTCCGTATCAGCCTTTCAAATTCAGTGCACGCTAGAATAATTTCATTTAATTAATGCTCCTTTTAATTCCAACGTGTCCACAGTTTGAGTACATGAATTAAACGCCAAGAATCTCCTGTCGCTATTGATGCAATGTTGAGTTTGAGTGCAAACTGAAGTTTGACTGTAAATTGAGTGATTTTGAGTGCAAACTGAAGTTTGACTAAATTGAGTGATTTTGAGTGCGAATTGAGTGCGAATTAGAAATCAATGATCTAAGTGAAAATTTGGAGTCAAAATTCAAAGCAAATTTGGCTGAAAATAAATGCAGATTTGAGTTTGAATTTGAGGGAAACATCATTCGAAATTTTTCGTTTTTTTATTTTTTTTTTTTGACAGCAGCTCAATATACAAATCTCCGACGACAGTCCCACACTAAAATAAACAAATTAAACGAGCGGTCTACGAGTGGAGCAGGGAGAGAAAAAAAATGATGCTGAGATTTCGGGCTTCTCAAGTGGGACTCACAACAAATTAATTCTCTCTCTCTCTCTCTCTCTCTCTCTCTCTCTCTCTCTCTCTCTCTCTCTCTCTCTCTCTCTTTCTCTCTCTCTCTCTTTCTCTCTCAAGTCAGACTCTTATTCGCTCCTTCTTTACTCTCCTCGCGATCCGACCATCCTTATTTTGATTCTTATTGCATCAACGCTCTTGATAACAGTCCGAGGTCACCCGGTGACCGGTCTCATGAGACAGATGCACTCAATTGGCCAAACTTGAGCCTACGAGTCCAGCAAATCTTGTCATACTCTTCACCATCACGATTAATTCTTTAAACAAATCCAATTAATTCAACAACGGTAATTGATTAATAAAAAATTCAATAAAAACGAAGAAACTCCAACGAAATATTCTTCGCAATGATTAATTCGTGAAAAAATCTAACTAATAAATAAACAAAATGAATAAATAAATAAAAATTACTAAAAACGAAGAAATTTTAACAAAAACTATTTTATAGGCAAGAAAACAGACTTTTTTTTTACAACTACGCCATTTTGTTAAATTTTCACATTTTTCACAATTTTCAAATTTTCGCACCTAAAATACCTTCAGGTTTAACGACATTTTTTTATTTTTCGATTTCAGCTCAACCAGCCGGAATCGTGTCAACAGTGGAAAAAATTTCTTTTTTTTTGTCGTCTCCCAAGGCAGTCCTCAAGTCGCTTGGATCTCAATATTTTTCTATGAAAAAATTATGCGGTACGGGTCAAATCCAGCCAAATATATGATCAATTTTCAAAAAAAATTAATCGAGTACTTTTCTTCCAAAAAAATTCTCGAAAATCAGCCAAATTTTCAGCTTTCACACTGGTGTACAGCCCCTCAAATCACAAATCCCTACAAACCCATATATTTATTTGATCCTCTCGTTCCAGACCGATAAACGTGCACACACTCCATATTACGAGAATCGTATTAGGCTAATATCCTCTTACGTGTGTGTAAATCTCCCACACGATGGGGCAAGATGGAAATTAAGTGTGGGTGAAAAATATATACATATATATATATATATATATATATATATATATATATACAGATGGGAGCAGCTAACACAGCGTGAACTCAGGAGAAGAGGGTGAGCTTTGATTGGTCCATTGAGGATCGACACGTGCAGGCTAACCCCTGTGGCCATCTCGAATCCCTTTACACATATATATATATATATATCAATGTGTGCATCTCGTTATGTACTCATTCAATAAATCTCGACTCGAAGGCGACGACCAAGACGAGACGTTCTCTCATTATTTATATATACGTATATACAACATTGTACGATTCGAATCAAGTGGAATTGTCAGGGGTTCGATGTAACGTGTGTGCACACATCGGAGTATCAAATGTCCACGTGTTACGTCACTGGAGAATCATTTCCATCGCGATGCTATCGTCCCAGAAAATTGGAGCAGAATGAGAAACAAAAATTAGGAAACGAGAAGTTTCAGGCTCTTTTCTCGATCTAATTTGGTGGTAAAAAAAGGACATGAGAAGAGGAAAAAAGAAAGAAATTATTGCAGCAGGGTTTGGGGGGGGGGATGAAAAAAATGGGGATTGAGCGGGAGTGAATTTTTTGGGGTTGTGAAATGTTTAGGGTTGAAAAAAAATGACACACAGTTGCAAAAGTATCCAGAAAAACGAGCCAAATTTGATTTCAGCCCCAACGCGAGAGTCTAAAATTTCGATTTTTTTTTCTTCAAATCCGACTGTGTATCGGGAGTGAAGAAATAGAGCAAGGACGAAAGAGAAGAGGCTCTTGGAAGTGAAGAACCTCCACAAGGGAGGGTGAACGAAAAAACGAATTAAAAAGAATTGAAAAAAAAAAAAATTGAAAAAAGAGAAAAAAAAATGAAATGCTCGAGCCTGTGTGCACGTCTCTGTGTGCCTGTGCTTGGCTCCCTCCTTCCCATGTGTTGTTCCTACGAAGTCGATCAGCACGGTTTGTTCGAACGAGCATGTGGGCCAACAATGCCCACTTCGTAGGAGAAGGAGAGTTTCATATACACACACACATATATATATATATATATATATATATATATTTTAGTACTCATATATGTATATATTTGCAGTAGCAATTCGCGATGAGCAAGCGAGAGGGAAAACGCGCCACTTCACTCTCCGCGAGTACCATTATTCCATACACGTTTTCATGTGGCAGTCCGTTTCGTCGCTTCGTCCCTCCATCAAATGTTACCATACACGCATACCATAGGACATTTCGTTCAAAACTCGATTCTCTATCCATTGATCGCCCGATATTCCTTCGATTTTACTCAATTTTCTAAAATTATTTCAATCAACTGTGGCTCAGGATCAAAAAAATCTTGTGAAATCGATCATATTCTCGGTGAAATTCTTGTTTTTATTCGTAAATACTTTTTTGTATTTTCATTTTTTTTTAATTTTTTCTTTCGTAATTCGTAAAAAATAAATAAATAAAATAATTTCGTAAAAAATTTTGTAAATACGATTAATTATGGAATTATCCATAGATTTTAAGTTCGTAATCAGAATTAATCTAATTGATAAAAATTTGGATTGATGTGAAACGAAAAAAAAAAAAAGTTCATTGGGACCTTGGGGAATATTGAAAATTTCAAAAAATTTAAGTTTTGATCAAAATTGGAAATTTTTTCGATTTATTTTTTGCATGAAACAGCCCATGTGTGCATACATCGACGTATATATATTTTTTAACACATATGTAATTCTCTCTCGGTTGCTCGAGAATTGGCGAACGCAAGAGAGAGAGAGAGCGAGAGAGAGAAAAAAAAACGAGAGAGAGCAGCAGCGAGGAGAAAACTCTTTCGCATTGCACCGCAAAGAGTTTCTCTCTCTCTCTCTCCCTCTCTCTCTCTCTCATACCCCGGAGGGTTCTCCAGTCAGGACAGAAACCCCGACCACTGTGCAAAACCCTCAAGAGCCCTCGGCGAAATTCGTTCTGGTTGCAAGTACCGCGGTTTCTTCCTTTTTGTGTATATATACACACGTACAAATATGTACATATAAATATGGACGAGTCTCTATGCAGTAAAATATTGGTCCATAATCAATTTATCATAATTTGTGGAATTTTATTTATTTATTTTTTTTTTTATTTACAGCTTACTACGTCGACACTTTTTCGTAATTTGTTATACAATTTTTTTTTTTTTCAAACGTTGCCTACCAAAAAATAACATTTTTGACGATTGGTGAACGAAATAGTTACGAAAAAGCCTAAAAAACCAATGAAATCTGTGAAACTTTCTTTTTTTTTTTCAAAATCACATTTTTTATCGTAAGATTTATTTATAAAAATGCTTCTTCGATCATCAGTTTTAATATAAATGCCAAACGACAATGGAGTCGGTAGAAATTTTTTGTTTTCATTGAAATTAACTTTTCGTCGAATGATTTATTCGGAAGAATGTCAAAAAACGAATAAAAATGGTAATTTCATAAATTTTCGTAATAAATTTTTATTTTTTGGAGTTGAACATAAAATTTCATGATTTCTTTCGAATCTCTGATCGAAGCTCGTCTCTCGCCCGAAAACATGACAAAAGAACAAGAAAAATCGAGAAAATAAATATAAAAACTCAAAACTTTGACAAAAAAAAAAAAAATTCGACAATAAATAAATGATTTTCGACTAAAAATGTAACGAAGCGGAGCAACGCTAATTCGACGCTTCTTCGCCTGATTTCAAATTTAATTCCAAATTCGATAAATCCTAGAAGAGTAAGAATAATTCATAAATTAAAAAAAAAAAAAAAAAAAGACAAAAACGGGAATCTTTATTCGAAAAGCGAAATTACAAGATAAATTAAAATGCACGTCAGAGCGAGAATGGAAGGGGACAGTGGCGAACGAAAATTCGAACGAGTGACATTTCGCGTGTTTCTATTCGTGACAATGTAAAAACGTGATAGTACAACGAAGACAGACATACATTTACTATTTACATAAAACATGTAAACGTATATATATATATATATAACATGTAAAACTTTTGTCGTATATAATATGATACTGGAATGCGACAAAAGCCTTAAATACATATATATTTTTGTTCCTGTTTATTTGTATTTTCGTATATTCGTTAAGGTAGCAAGTGCAACGATTCACGTAATAATGCTGGTAATCGGATGCTATCGACGCTCCTCCCCTCCCTTCTCTCTCTCTCTCTCACTCTCTTCTCTCTCTCTCCAACCCCCTCACGAATTATCAGCATGCTATACCGATTTGTAGTTACACAGTGTATCAACCGCTCTATAAATTATGTAATTAAAGTATCCCGCGGTGCGCGATCTATTTACAACCCATGTATCTCCTATATGCTTATATATATATATATTTCACTTCATTTTTACTCCTTTTTTACACGGATTTATTTATTTTTTTTATTTTTTTTTCTAATTTTTTTTTTCTACTGTAAAACGCAACGAGCCACGGGATTCTCCTGTCGTGCTTTCGATCTTCCATGCTTGCTCAATTTTCTGCTTGGTAGAAAAAATGATAGAGGTTCGAGAGCTCGAAAATAATGCGGTTTTTTTTTGGTTTCGTGTGTGTTTTTACTCATTTTTATTTAATTTTTTCAGCAGGAAACGTTTTTGAAGAGTTTTACTGAGGATTTTTCAAAATTTATTTTTATTCATTAATTATTGATTAATTAAATGCAGTTTTTTTGGGTTCGTGTATTTTTGAATCATTTTTTTTTTTCAAATTTTTCCACAGAAAACGTTTTTGAAGATTTTTTTCTCAGTGTTTCAATGAATTTCTTTTTAGATCCATTTATTTATTTATTGAATCCAGTTTTTTTGGTTTAATGTGTTTTTTTACTTATTTTTTTTAATTTTTTCCGCAGGAAACGTTTTTGAAGAATTTTTTTTCAGTTTTTCTCCAAATTTATTTTAAAATTCATTGATTATTTATTGATTAGATGATTTTTTTTGGTTTCGTGGGGTTTTTAGATATTTTTTTTCAATTTTTCATAAAGAACGTTTTCGAAGAAATTTTTCTCAGTATTTTTACGAAATTAATTTCAAATTCATTAATTATTCGTTGACCAATTTTTTTTTTTTGAATTTTTGAGTTTTAGAGATTTTCGTAAAAAAAAAGTGTTTGAATAAAAACGATGGTTGGGCGTTTAATTTGCGCGGAAATATGACTGTTGTCCAGTATTATTTATTATTTTTGTATTTTTTTTACGAATCGTGCTACGACGAACTCGCGTGACGCGCTGCGACGAATGAATTTAATCGAAAGAAGACGAAGAAGAGGAAGAAGCAGAAAAAGGAGAGGAAGAAGACGACGAAAAAGAGGGAAAAAAAAAAAAACATTTTTCTCGTAGACGTCAATGACGAAGTCGCTCGCAACACACGAAACGTCAGTCACGACAGAGTTGAAAAAATAAAAAAGAAAAAGAGAGAGAGAGAGAGAGAGAGAGAGAGAGAGAGAGAGAGAGAGAGAGAGAGAGCTGTACGAGCCTCCCCTCGACCGTTTCTTCAATTCAATTGAATTCTATTCCGGCGTGCAGTTGATATCATTGAGGTCGCCACTTAAATCCTCATTGTCGTTCGTCGCTTTTATTGTTTCACCCTTCGTATTACAAGAGGAGTGGGTACCCAACGAATGTACGTTTCCCTTTGACACATATATATGTATATTTTTTTATTTATACATATTTATATACATACTCGATCCACACACGTAAAATTATATATCGACGTATACTCAGAACCTCAAATTTTTCATCGACTCGCCCATACGAGCGACCCATATACGAACAATTTTTTAATCCATCATTGCCCCGTGTCTATCCCCATTTTTTTCTTCATTTTATCACTTTTCCTTGTAAACGAAATTTAAAAAATCGTGATTGTCAGGTTTCAAAAATTTTTTATCACCTTTTCTCGATAAAGTTTGTCAATCAACAATTATTTTTGATTTCTCATCGAATTTTCCAATTTTCCTTTGCTGTTATTTAAAATTCGTTGAGTGAATGAGAATTCTTTCAATTTTAATAGAATTTTTCTATCGATTTTCATTTTTAGTATTTTTATTCTCGATTTTTTTTTTTTATTTTCCTTCAAGAGCTGCAGATTTTTTTTTTTTTTTTTTTTTTTTAAACCTTTCCATCCGGAACGACCCATACAGTTCCCATGTGTTTAATATTGTATTCGAAATTTTTTCGAGTGCTCATAACTAACCGTTGCAACGAATCATCGAAAGCCTGATTTCGAGTGGTCGTTGAGGTGATGAAAAAAAAAATAAAATATATGCGAGTCCCATTCGATGCTTTATATGTATTTTCGAAAAGGGTCAAAATATTTTGTAGATCGAAAAAAACGTGGAGAATTTTCAGAATAAAGAAAAATCGAGTATCATTCGTAGTTTCGTTTCATTGAATGGAAAAAAAAAAAAAACATTTGCAGAGGCTGAGCTGCAAATGGTCGTGGAGATTGTGAAAAAAAATCGAGGCACAGATCCAACGAAAATTCGAAATGCGATCCAATAATTTAGCACGGAACGTCCCATAGAGTTGCATTTTCGTTGCAACGACTGTTGAGGTTAAATCGACGATGAATTTTTGCATGAAAAGTCCATCAGGTGTACGGAGAACATGAGTCGACTCTTTTCCCATCCTCAAACGTTCTTTTCTCTCTCTCCCTCTCTCTCTCTCTCTCTCTCTCTCTCTTTCCACGTTACTTTACGTGTCCCAAGAAGAGTTATACGAGAGAAAGTCAATGTCTTTTATGTTTTTATCTTTTTCTCGTACATTTTTTTATTTTTTTATTTTTTTTCGGACAGTCTGCATCAAGCATGAATTTACCTCTTCGAGACTTTCTCGATTCGTACACGTTCGAATGACGTACAGAATGTTTTTTATTTTTTTTATTTATTTTTTTTTTGCACGTTTTATGATCGATGAAATTACCATTTTTTAAGGCCAACCGTTTTCTCGGTATTACTTTTTACCGTTATTGTCATTATTTATCTTTATTACCGCTGTTATTCATTTTCATGCGAAAACTTTGTTGCCTAAATTTTTTTAATCAATCGAATCCACCCGAAGTCAGTTTTTATCATCGATTTTTGGTTATTTTTTCTTTTTTTTTTTTTTTTTGAATTTTTAGTGAATCGAGGGGTGCATTTCGGACGAAAGGGTTTCTGTAACGATGGAACCAACTGGCGCCATCTAGAAAACTGTGCCCGAAGCCTCCAAGGACTCTCCCATACGAATATATCTATATGCACGAAGAAATCTCGTAGATTTCATCTTTGTGGGAAATAAAAACGCGATTCCAAGTCCCAGAAATTCGAGAAAAAATGCTGAAAGGCTTCAGGAGACTTTGAACTAGTTTGCAAAAATGTTTATCAACGCTGTGAAAGATTGGAGAATTTTTAAAGATTTTTTTGTAACGAGATTTTTGGGTTTTCAATCAGTTTTGGATTTTCAATCATTTTCGAAGGAAATATGAGTGGAAATTTGGAAAAAATTTTCAAAAAGTTATTCAGAATTGCATTTTCATTTTTGTGGAAAAAAAAAATGCTGAAAAGCTTCAGGAGACTTTGAACGAGTTTGCAAAAATGTTTATCAACGCTGTGGGAGACTCGAGAATTTTTGAAAATTTTTTTTAACGAGATTTTTGAGTTTTCAATAAATTTTGGATTTTCAATAATTTTCGAAGAGAAATACGAGTGGAGAGTTTGGAAAATTAGTGAAAAAGTTACTCACAATCGCGTCTCTTCATTGGGTTTAATTGGAGCGAATTCGAGATCGAAGGCGATGAATAAATTGGAGGGTAAAATGAGGGGGAAAGAATGATTATATTCGTAGGAAGAATTAAAAGGCAGGGCGAGGGGAGAAAATACATGTTGCTTTGTAAAATATATCGTAACGAGAGAATTCTCTTTCGAAGCAAGATATCGAAGCTCAAGGGCTCTGTTTTGCTCGCTGGGCAGAGAAAAATTTACGATCCTCGGCCTGCTCTCGGAAGGTTTTCACACACACACACACACATATATATATATATACACAGAGTAAAGCAGAGCGGAGAAGAAGATTCGCGAGGACGACCGCACAAGAATGTCAACTCGAAACGTTCTCGTAGGCCGCTCTGAATTGCCATTGTGTCCTCCTGAACATTGGAACTCGTGGTGAAACGAGAGGATACCATTCCTGCAATCCTATCATCCATTTTCGGTCCCAAGGCACAGTCATTGGCCAGTTGCAAAAAAAAAAAAAAAAAAACAGTAACGAGGCGAAAAATCCAATAAAAATGTATCTGGGATTCGGTAATGTGTCAATCAAACAAGGATTCTTGAAACTAGAAATAATTGTGACAAAAAAAACCTGAAAAAAAAAATTCTGGAGCCACGACTCTACGAGAATCACTCAAATTTTTTTCTGAATTTTTTTTTTTTTTTTTTTCAAAATTCTGCCAAAATTTCACCACTGGATATTTCGGTCTGTAATTTTTTTTCTACTATCCTGAAAGCCTACTCTGACTCTCCGCCAAATTTGAGCTCGATATCTCGACTGGTTCGAGAGTGAAAATTTTTTTTCAGCATCCATTCGAAGTCGAATCTCCTGCTCGTTCGTTGAACTCGAAAATCATTTGAAAAATCCAATAAAAATGCATCTGAGATTCAATCAAGTGTCGATCGAACAAAGTTTCTTGAAACTAGAAACATTCGTATAAAAAAAAACTGAAAAAAAAAATTCTGGAGCCAGAACTCTACGAGAATCACTCAAATTTTTTGCTGAATTTTTTTTTTTTTCAAAATTCTGCCAAAATTCCGCCACTCAATATTTCGGTTTGAGTATTTTTTTCCACTATCCTGAAAGCCTGCTCTGACGTTCCACCAAATTTGAGCTCGATATCTCGACTGGTTCGAGAGTGAAACATTTTTTTCTGCATCCATTCGAAGTCGAATCTCCTGCTCGTTCGTTAAACTCAAAAATCATTTTTTTTTTAATGAATTTTGGATTCCACTTCGTTGTCGTTGGCCAGGATGTTTCGAGCGGGAGCACAGAGAGAAGAATTTCAAAAAAATTGTATCGACGTACAGTGATTGAGAGTTTAAGAGATGAGAAAACGACAGTGATTGGCACATCGTCGTCTCCCTCGATCCCACGATCTCATAAGGGCTGACAGTCTCGAGTGGCCAATGACTGTACTTCCAGGGCTTATAAAGAGCGGAAACGAGGATGGATCGCGGGAAGGAGATGCAACGGAACGCACGTGGTATTTCTCTCGGTCTTCGGAGAGTTCAGCAACGTTCGAGGAGTGCAGAGAAGAGGAGAGGAGGAGGGAGGGGGGGGGGAATATACACCCAACGAGTGGAGGAATACATCGTAAAAACTATATCAAACGAGCTGCCGCCGCGATCCTCGCACGGTCCCCGTTCAACGGACTGCATTCATGGAAAGCTCGACTCTCTTTCAGTCGATCGAGTCTTCATCTCTCTTGCTCTCTCACTCCTTTTTTTCCCTCTCTTTCTCTCCCGTTCGAGAGAGAGAGAGAGAGAGAGAGAGAGAGAGAGTCACGCAAATTTTTTTTTTTTTATTCACCCTTTGGAGGATCGACAGGGATGCTGTGACACTTTGACTTCGTCGATGATGAAACATCCTAAGAAATTTTTCATTGTAATGATTCATTGAAATTTGAAATTATGAAATTTGAAAAAAAAAATGAAAAAAAAAAATCGATGAAAAAATGAATTCGATTGCAGATATTTTGATGGAGAATTTTGTCGTTAAATCGTTTTTTTCTCGAGTGGTTGATGTACAATTAGAAAAAAAAACAATGGTGAGAGGTTTCAGAGGGGAAGGAAAAATGTGAGAGAACATTTTTACGAGGAATCGCGAAGCTGTAGGGACGAGGCTAAGAATACGTCTCGCTTCCACCTGTCACCAAAATTTCAGTTTTTAAACTCTCGACCCTGCAGCCCAGTAACTTTTGTCCTTGAACAAAAAAAATGTTGAGAAATCAATAAATGTATTTCAGCTGAAAAAAAAAATAAAAATAAAAACAGTGAGAAAAAATTAAGACTTTCTCGTTTTCGGAGTCCTGGAAAAGAGACAATTTCTGAGTCCTTCCTTCCAAATCGAGAAACGACCTCGTGCCATTCCTCCGAGAAAAAAAAGAAAAAGAAAACAAAAACGTGAAGAAAAAATCGTTATTTCTTTGATCTTCGATTCCAAATGGACGAGCTCGTGTTTAACCGTCCCCGGGCCACCTTTTCTCATCTATCCATACGGCAAATCGTGTGCTCGCCCTTTTTTTTTACCCTCACGACACTATCATTACGGGAAAACGAGTCCGGGCATAATTTTAGGGTCCTCTTGATTTTGTATCTTCTTCTTCTTCCTTCCTTCACAGTCGTTTTTTTTTTTGCTGTTTTTTTTTTTTCATCGTAATATTTCCAATACTGAAATTTCATTCTCGCCGCAGAGCCTCGAAAAGTGTGTTTTTATTTGAGACCAAAAAAGCAACGTGCTCGCGACGAAATCTGTTCGAATTTATTTCTCGTAACCATCTGTTTCTGAGTAAA
Source organism: Campoplex nolae (assembly GCA_037893425.1). Taxonomy (NCBI): domain Eukaryota; kingdom Metazoa; phylum Arthropoda; class Insecta; order Hymenoptera; family Ichneumonidae; genus Campoplex; species Campoplex nolae. Next base: position 1,517,188 of record JBBLXU010000299.1, on the reverse strand, counting down.
AACTCTGATGGGACAATTTTTAATGAAAAATTCAAGCAATCGTTTCAATTTATCCCCCGTAAATCGACGAATTAAAAAAAATCACCTATTTCCTACTTAACTCCATCTTATAAAAATAATCATCTCGAATTATTCATCGATAAAAATGAAAATATATATATTCGCGAAGCACCAAAGGTCACGAGAGTCTCATTAAATAATGATCTTCCCGGTGGTCAGCAATTTTACCATTTTTTTTTTTTTTTTTTCAACCCATAATAAATACGCAGTGTATACAAACACTCATTCTTTTTCGCGTACACACACGTGTGAGTTTCATAAAAATAGAAAGAAAAGGAAAAAAAGAGGAAGAAAAAAAAACAACATTATATTCATGTGCATAAAGATATATACATGTCATAAAAATATATGTCGTGTTACAAGTTTTTGCCATTTAACTTTTATCGCGTATAAACACTGGCCTAGGCGTCCAGGCTACTTTCCCTAATCGTGAAAAGCAAGCTCGCCCCCTCGAGCGTCACGTAACAATTCCTTTTTTTCTTTACATTTTCCTCATTCGAAAAAGAAAAAAAAAAGAAAGAAAAAAAAACAAGGTAATGATAATTTTGTTTTACTATTTTCGTTTTTTTTTTGTTTTTCTTTTTGTTATCAACGAAGCTCGTATGGAACCTCCCTCATTATCGACTAGAACTCATTTCTAAAAGTTCACGTTTCTTCGTTTCGTCCTCCCCCCGCCACCTTCGCACTTGTTACTATTGTACTCGTTACAAATATCGAGGCTATCTGTAACGCTGGAGACACGCTAAACGTGACAAACGAGCCAATATTAAGTGCCACTTTATCGCTCAATATTACCAGTTTAAATTAATATTTTTTGTCGAATATAGACCGACTTCGAGGAGGCAAACTCGTTTTCGATTTTTCTTCCATTTCGATGAAATTTACGAGTCGATAACTCGAACATCGACTTCGGAGAATTGTCGCGAGCTGAATTACGAAGGAATAGATATTTTTATACGTTTTTTTGGCCCATTTTTGAAGGAAGAATCGTGTGCACTCAAAAAGTACCGAAACAGACGTTTCGGGAGTGTTGAGTGACCGACAGAAAAAGTCGTGTGCACTCAGAAACTCTTTGAACATCGACGTGCAGTCCGCGCGAGGTCGAACACTTCAGAAATTTACATTAAAACGCACTCAAAACCGAATTTGAGTGCACTCGATCCGAAAAGTCACTCAAAGCTGCCTAAATGTGCTCGAAATTGTTCGCTATCGTTGGAGCTCTTGAGAAACGACTGAAAAAAACTCGCGTGCTCTAAAATAATGCGGCACAGTGCATTTTTACTGAGGAAAACGCTCGACGACATCTGCGAATAAAAAAATTCGCTAAATTTCCGCTCAAAGGTACTCAAAACCGAATCCGAGTGCCAACGAACTGAAAATTCCCACAAAATTACTCGAATGCTCTCGAAATTGTTTGCTATCGTTCGAGCTCTTGAAAGATGAGTGAAAAAATTCGTGCACTCAAAAAAAAGTGCAACACAGTGAATTTTTACTGAAGAATCATCGGTCGAATGATCTTTTCGCCATTTGCACACTGAATTCTTTCTCTAATTAGTTAAAATTGGTCCGGTTGGCAAATTACGCCTCGATGCCTCGTCTTTTTCACTGCCAAAGAGATATTTATGTGTATGCAAAACGCAGAGGTACATATATATATATAAAGTACAGAAAAGTCCGGGTAGGAGAAAAAACAAAGAGTCTCGAAAGAGAAAAAAAAATACACATAAAGATACGAGTCGTAGGCAATGCATGATGCACTCTCCAACACGTGCACGTATGGAAATTACGAGTGCAATAAAATATAGTTCTTTTTTTTTCACGAATGTATGTACATAATGTGTACATATATGTATACGTTTTTCTCGCTTTTTCTTCACATACGTAGACTTAGTACATAATGCTCATGCCTCGTCGAGAAAATTGAGACTCGTGCAATTTTTTTTCCTTCCTCCTATTCTCGCTTCTTTCGTAAAAATTCCATCTCGACTATTTCTCGTTTATTATTATTATTATTATTTTTTTTTTTCAGTTCTCATTTTTTTTACCAACAATTTTTTAGGTTTCGTGCTTAGCTCGTTTTTATTTAATTTTTTCTTCTTTTTTCTTTGATCGATCCAGAAATGTCTGTAATTATCGACATCGAAGTGCTGCGCGCGTTGATACGAAATTGTCGGGATGACGAACCATCGTTCGAGGTCAGCGCGATTGTAATGCTCGCATGACTTCCGGTTTGGCTCGCATTTTTCATTTTTTTTTGTTTATCGTCTTCGTTGCAGAAAAATAATTTTTCAAAGTATTTTTCATTGAATTTTGTAATATATAATAAATAATGCGTTCGTGATTTCGTTTTGATTAAAAAAATTTTTTGCCGATTTCGTTTTCATCAACGTTCTCAATGCCTCGTATTTTTCGCGGATTTAAAAAATAATAAATAAACGAAGAACGAGCCAAGAGAATGAGGGGTGCTCGAGTTACGGCATCAGCTTGATTTGAAATCCCGGGAAAAAGGCGTTATAACCTCAAACCGGGTCCAAACCGCTCAGTCCCGTGTCGTATATATTTATTTCGACAATAAACCGCAATTATGAAGATCGTATAACAGCCCTGACTAACTAACCGCTCTCGTTTAAAAACGGGCAAGAAATAAAAACCGGGGGAAGCGACAAAAAAAAGGGTTTTTTTTCTACCGTCTCGTTTCTGATTCTAGGAGCTTAGGATCGTGATGCGCGCGTGCACAGAAATGAGGAAAAATGTGCTATTTCTCATAGAAAATCAGTGGGGAGGAGAGAAAAAAATTGATTAATGCACCGAATGACAATTTGAGAATAAGGACCAATCGGAGGTTCAAACTTTGAGCTGCGATTGCTCAGGAACCCCTCGGTCAAGTTTGGCTCAAAGGGTGTGTTTTTGATCCGCAAAGAGTAGACTTAAAAATTGGATTCAAAGTTTTTCGAAAATTGTGACCCTGACGACCCTTCGATGAGAATCCGCTCAAAAAAGTGCCAATTTCAAATTTTTGAGTGGCACGTTTAGCGAGATGAAAAATGATGTTACGGCGTATAACCGAAGCGGGAATGGCCAGAGTAGCCGTCGCTAGTGTAGAAAGACACGGTTTCAAAAATGTTTACCCCGAACAAGGACAATTTCACGATTCCCCGAATCTTTCATATATTTTAAGAAAGAAAAAAAGATAAGATAATTGTACGTGGGGCTAGACACGCGATCTTCTATGAGGACTCGTTGGTGCGTCAGTGCGAGAGTTTCGAGTTCTGTCAGTTTCGGTTGGTTTTTCATGACGGTCAAGTGTGAAAGAAACCGCGGTCTAACGGGGCTCTCGCTCGCGATCGAATAAGTAGTAATTGACAGTTTTGGATCAGACGTGACCAAATTCCAATTTTTTTACCCACTTTTTCTCCCTTCTCCACTTTGTCAATTTTGTGGTAAATTCTTGTGGTTTTAACAGTGCGTGAGTTCATTCGCATGCGATTGAGTGCATTCGGATGCATTTCGATGTTTTACGAGTTTCTTTTCGTTTTTGCCCAGTGCACTTGCATTTTTGACAGTTTTTCACTTTTCTTGAGTGTTCTTGAGTGATTCGTAGCTCAACTATGAAGATCATCGGCTTTTGGTTTTATTTTTACACGCATAAGATCTCTTTTTCATCAAAAATATGAATGAAAATTATGAAAATCCCGAAAAAAAATCATCAAAAAATTGTCCCATTTGCAAAAAATCACAAAAAATTAATTAAGTTGAAAGAAAAGCATGAAAGCATTGTCATGAGTCATAAAAATAATTCACGATTATTGTAGGCGACCGAATAAAGGGATCGACAGTGAGACGGACCAAAAGGCACACACAAATGATTTAATGCAGGAGCTTCGAGAGGCATATTACGTGGGCAAATGGCCACGATGTAGTTCCGCAGCCTGAGACTCATTCGTGTACGTGATGATGACTCTAATGACTCGATTACTCAATCGGAGGACTCGTGCGCATCGAGGGATAACGGGGAAGTCCCGTCGATCGTAACTGCCCACCTATAACGTTCGTATGAACTTTTCAATCCTTTTTAAAAATCATTTTTATCCCTGACGATATTATTGTTTTGAATAAATGACAAAAAAAAAACGAATATCATTATTCATAATGAAATTTCTCCTCGTTAATTTGTTTCTCGATCCGTGGGAAAACTTTTCTGATTGCCTAATGACTCAAATCCATTTTCTCATTTAGTTTGAATATTCGAAGAGAAAAAAAAAAGGTTCAATAAATATGAAAATTTAATAACATCCCTGTTTGAAATTGCGGACAATAAAATTTCTCAGAAGTTAAAAGAATTGATGGAAAATCGAGGCGTCTCTTTCATCATTTTCCTCGGTCATACATATTTTTTTTTTTTCTCCGATTCAACGAGATTCGGTGAAATTTACAACGTTTAAATTGCCGGAGAGCACGCCAACTATCAGCGACGAGAAAATGGACCACGCGCGTTTCCGCATTAGATGAGGTTTGTGTGTACCTCGTTTTTTTTTTCTTTTTTTTTATAGCCCACCGAGTGAGAGGCAAAGAGAAACGAGCTCCGGCATCTCCACCAGATTTATATACATGTATATGTCGATGGGAAAAAAAAGGAAAAACCTTGGAGCGATCGTAAATGCGTAGTGTATAGGAGAAAGCGCGATCTCGCGGCGGTTTTCCAGGAAATATTGAAACTGCGCTAAGAAGATTGTATGTATATTTATTTATTTTTTTTTTTCAAGCAATTTCTATAAAATTAAAAATCTGTGTCAAAAACATAGAATTCCGGATTCGTTTGTTCGTTTTTTTATTCTTCAAATTCGTGTTGCAACATCGAATTGGCAATTTCGTTGAGATTCGAAAGAATTTATCAAAAATAAATTCAATTTGAATGAACAAATATATAAATAAAATAAAAATGTTTAAATGTATCAAAAAAACTTTGGAATTCACTGCTATTCTGTTTTCGTGACAAATATTCATGAAAAAAAAAAAAAAGTTCAATTCCATATTCTTGTGGTACGAAACAACGTTTTTCTGTAGCTGAATAAAATCGGTGCAAATAAAATCGTAAACAGACTCGCATTCTATTTATTCACAGTGGTAACGAATATATATAAGAAAAAAAAAATTTTTAATAAAAAAAAAATTAATGAAATGTTTAGCCAAGTACGCATCGCTGATATAATTGCAATAAAATGACAACGACCCAATAATCATGCAGTTACGAGACGAGACGAGTGAGACTAATTTGTCGACGATCCTCTTGGTCGTTTCGTCTCGATGGCGCCATTACCACCCACTCACTTCGAGAGCTCAATGACACGGGTGAAAAAATAAAAATGAATCTCAAGATAAATTGGTTCGTTGGAGACATGTAAATGGGTGTGCGTAACAGCAATAAATAATCCAACAAAAAAAAAACAAACAAACAAACAGAATAAAAAAAGACGAAAACAGATCAGGAAAAAGTGATTTTAGAAACGAGAAGAAAATCAGGAGCGTTAGAATCCTGATTTTCCTGATTGAAAAAACACGCGGATATCATTTTGCTGCCGTAGCATGAAAGAAGAAAAATGTGAAAATGTACAAAAGTTTGACGAAGGACAAGAATAATTTTTAAAAAAATCGTCATTGCCGAAAAATGAAGTCGAAAAGGTGGGCCGAATGGAAGTGAGAAGGGTGCAAAGATCGAAGCTTGGAGGGGGAGTGAAGAAATCCAAGATGGCGGCCAATGGCGAACGGCGTACGAAGAGAGGCCATAAAACACACACGAGAGAGCACAAGCCCATATAAATCCACACGTACGTACGGGGAGGTTGAAAGGAAGAACGAAAATGTATATATGGGAGGAGGTATGCATGGGAGGATGGAGTTAAAAGAGAAAAACAAAACAAGCAGGGAGAGCAAAAAGTAGAAAAAAAAAGAAATGAAAAGAAAGAAGAAAAAAGAACGGAGCAGTGAAGAAGTCGAGAGAGGCTAAAGCGAGGATCGAAGAGCTCCACCTCTATTTTTCATGTGTGTTCTTTCGTCGTGGGAGCGAGAGAGAAAGAGGGAGCGGGAGCGGGAGAGGAAAAGATGAGGAGAAAGATCGAGAGAGCGAGAGAGAAGAAGAGGCGAAAAATATTGAGAAGAAAAGAGAGAGATTTGGTGGGAGAGGCGCGGGAGGTGAGAGAGGGAGAGGAAAAAGGAGAGAGACGGAGAAGAACGAAAAGACTGCACGCATTGCGAATATAACCTCGGCTCACCTCGTCTAACCTCCGGTAAAAGAGCCTCGGTCAAAGGAGTGGGGAATTGCTTCGGAGGAGGTAGGGAGCGGGGGGAGGAGAAGGGGGGAGTTGGAGCCGCGAGTAGCTCAGCGATCTCGCGGAATGATTTCGAGCGCCTCGACGATTGGTTACCCGGATACGCCCGCCTCGTACCAACCGCCTCACGCTCCTTTCTTTCCCCTCTCTCTCTCTCTCTCTCTCCCTCTCTCCTCCTCCTCCTTCTTCACCAAATCGCACCGTAAAGAACGAGACGATAGCTCGCACTCAGAAATAAAACAGAGCAAAACAATACCCGTAACGCAGCGAGACCTGGCACGTCCGAGAAATTCGGTAATCGATCCTTTTTCGGCCACCATTTCTTACTCGGAATCTCCTCCTCGCTTCTCGGATTCGTTCCCCATCGATTCTCAACCGTTCACCACAAATATTTGGCACACTCAACCCTCGAGAGATCAATCCAAACAGAATCTTTTGAGTGCAACTTTTTTACGAGGCTTCCAATCATCTTTGGGGTTGTTTTCATCGTTGGGAGTTGGTCTTGAACCCCCAAGACTAGAAGGAAAACAAGAAAATGTCAAAACGACCCTGAGAAAAATTCACCCTCGTTAATAAACGATTTTTTCGATAACTTTTGAGTGCACCTTTTTTCGAATTAAAAATTGATGCTCCGTGTTCTCCAAAGTCCTCGCTCACTTACAGGACATTGAGAAAGTCCGAAAAGCCTTGAAACCGCGAAATTCACGCCTCGCTATCGCTGATACCTTCCCAAAAGTCAAGAACGATAAGAAAAATCCTTAAAATCATGAATTTTGAGTGACAATCACAGGATAATTCGAATCAAGATTTTTTAAAGGGGAAAACATCTGAAAGGGTCAACTAGGAGGTCACGCGAATGCTCCAAAGACGCCATTCAGTCTTACAATGTCAGCTGGCTTAGCTGCATGGCGTAGGAAGAGGAAGTGAAAGAAGAATAAAGAGAGGAAGAGGAAAAAAGTGGCAATTTTCTGCTCGACAGATCCCTCAATCCTCGTCAAGTTCTATATTATATAAATATTACGTATATACTTTGGGTAGGTTAAGGCCGAAAAGAGGGTTATCCACCTTTCGTAATTGATATTATTACGGGGCTGTCATTACGTTATAAATTTTACAGCATTCGTTTATTTTTCTCTCGCTTTCCTCTCCTTGTCCTTTCAAAGCGTTTCTCAAATTTTTTTCCCCCTCCTTTGTGAACGAGAAAAATTACTAGAATTAATATTTTTTATTTTTTTTCAATAAACTGTCACGAATAACAATAATTGTTCAGTCACTCCTTTAATTTTTTTTTTTTCTATTTTATCAACTCTTAACTCCGAATCAATGAAGACCACGAAATAACGAATAAAAAATAATGCCCATCGAGCTACCTTCAAGAATCACTTATTTACGCTTCGTCTCCTCTCCTCCCATTCTTCTACATACTAATATAGTTATAGTTAACAATCACAAGAGAGACTCTCTGCTCGTGGCCCCGTTTGCACGTTCACAGACACCGCTATCCTTCGTCACCACAATGTCCACAAATTATCGCATCATCCGACCTACTGCTGCTCGTTTCCATCAATGAAACAATCTTAACGAGTTTGAGTGCTCAGCAAACCTTGACCTGCGCTTGCTTGATCCTCAAATAAAATGCTTAAATTCTTCACGATTCGTGACTAAAAAATTATTCAACTCGTTTCATTATGAGTTTATTCGTTTTTGAGTGATTCGAGTCAATTAAATAGTTCTGAGTGTCTTTCGAATGAGCTTCAGTTTGAGTGCTTCGAATCGAGCTTAAAGCTCGAGTGTTTCGAACGTGGACAAAAATGTCTAAAGGTTTCACCAAGATTTTGAGTGTCTCCTGGAGTTTCAATGACGTAAAAATTATTTTTGAGTTTCTTTGAGTGTTTCGTTGTATTCGGCACTCAAAAAATTGAAAAATTCACTTCTTTTTTCTGTTTGCTTCGGTTTGAAATGTAATGCTGAATTCGGTCGGGTCCAGTGACCAATAAATGTTCAGACTCCAGTTAACTCAACATGAGTTAATTACGTTTCGGAAGATTTGAGTGCACTCGAATGATCCTGAATGTTTTTGATCGATCAAGTTGAATTGAAAGATTTTTTTTCGGAGGTCCAAACAATTTTTTCGAGCCCAATTTAAATAATTTTGTATACATGAATGTTTTGGAGTGATCGTTGCAATTTTACGATTTATTTATTGAAAAAATCGTAAATAACAGTATCTACTTCGATGAATTTAGTTTTTATATTAAAACCTAAAGAACGAAGGATGTTTCGTGAATTTATCGAAAAGTGATCTAATCTGAGAGTGGAGCCAGGATAGAAAATAGATGGAGAGGATCAAAATGGTGGACTCCATGGAATAATGGATTGTCGGTTGAAAATTATTGGCATTAAGGGGGTCACGAATCAGCGATATCTGGGCCAGAGATTTTTCCTCCCTCAATCACTATTATTTTCGATTAATCCGCACATTTGTTGCTCTTATTCATCTCGATATTTTATAGACAGTGAAATTTAGGATAATTCGTTGTTTTTTTTTCTTCGTTTGTTTTATGAAAGTTTTTTATTTCTTCGATGAGAAACGAGGGATCACAGTTGGGCAGCGGGTCGGAATAAATAAAGAATAAAAAAGAAATTGTAATTCGAGCCAACCACCCAAAATTAATATATCGAGGCTCAAGAGGGGGGAGGCAAAAAATACGATCCGGACGTTCGATCCTTCGTTTTTTCCTTCTTTTCGCCCCTCCCCCCTCCTTTCTCTCTAGGTACTTCAAAAATATGTATAATAATGGCCGCCCCGTGCCTTTTGTAATAACAATGATTAACGCCGTGAAACGGTCCATCTCGAGACGTGCCCGGACTCCGTGAGCACCGAAATTTTCAAAAAAAATCAAAAAATCATTCGAAAAGAAGGCTCAAGCGGGAGGGGAACGGAAAAAAAACGAGAGACGAGCGAGATCGACGAATGGGGTGAAACCACCGACGGGAAAACAGCTTCAGGTGTTTCTGCTCGTGTGAACCGGTCCAAAATGGCGAACACATGAAATGCCACTTTGTTCATATTTTTCTACGATTCATTTGATCGAAATGGCTCAAAAAACGTCAAAAATCGGCAGCAGCAATTTCTTGGCTCATTAAAATTTGATTTTCGAGCAAAAAAAAAAGCGTTTCGTCGTTTACCAACAAACTTCGATTGAAAAAAATTATTTTTTACTATTTTTTCTTCCTTATTTTAGTCAAAATATTTTTGAAACCAGATAAGAATCGTTCATCGCGGACGGAAGTCCAGGAACCATAAATTTCTGGTATATATATACGTATAAAAACATATATAAAATCGTGACATTATTAAAATCGCATTAATCCTCGATTCGCGAGGGAATCTCTCGTTTCCCCGAGCGATATTATATCTTCGCAAAATCCCAGGGTCTTGTGCCAGTCAGGGAAGTCTGTCATTACCTCGAACACACGGGCAAATTCATCCGGATATTATTTGACTTTTTATTCATCGTTTTTGTTTCCTCGATTTTTCATGATTCAGACCCAAAAAAATGTTCCGAGAAATCGAAGCAGTCACTGACGAATCATTCGCGTTATCGCGACAACCATTTTTCTCGAATTTCACAAAATATGTCCTCTGTAAATGACAAAAATTGAATTTAAAAAAAAATGTTGTCAAAAAGTTATAAAAAAGCATCGTCAATTTGATTTCCAAAAAAAAAACTCAAAATGTGCCATTCGTTGCTTCGATCAATCGAATTTTGTTGTAAAATATTATTAATCGAATCAAAGGTTGAATAAAAAATTGACTGGAATGACTGAAGAATGATTTTGATTTTCTGAGATTGGAGTAGTATCAAAATGGAAGAATTTGAGGTACTTGCTTTGGAAATTCTTGAGAGGGTTGTAGCACTGCGAGAATGAAACGAGGAAATATGGAGTATGGAGTGAACAACCCCTTTGAAAAATGAGTGCATCCCTCTCACTTGTGTAACGTTGCAGTGGCATTTGAGTTTGAGAAATTACTATATTAACAGTCGACGACAGCACATTCGTTGCCACAGCCACAAATTCAATATATATATATATATATATGAATACGTCTATACATTGTTATATCTGTATATGAGTGAGATAAAATAAGGGTTGGAGAGACGAGACTCTCTGCTTTGTGGTTTCTGTGGCATGCAGCTCGTAGAAGCTTCTAAAGCACTCGTACTCAAGCACGAGCTCGTGCAGACGTATATTTATATTATCTGCTCATATATACCTCAAAATATATGTGTATAATTTTTTTTGATTTACTAATGGCTGCCTGAGATGGACACAAGAGCGATAAAAGCCTCAGGAGAAAGACAGAGATTGAAAAGCTCGTTTGGTAAGTTAAAAAATGAAGAGAAACTGTTTATTCACTCGACCAGATGGGGTGAGTTGAAAAACAAAGTCATTTCACCACTTTTCTCGTCTTTTGACCAATGATTTCGGAGGTACAAAACGTGGTGAGGTAATTAAGAATATTTGGCTGTTAATTAATTTCGTAGATTATTAATCTTTTTTTATCTCGATAAATCTCATTATTTTACGAGTTGAAATGTTGCTACTGATTAAAGAAGACGCCAGGGGTCCAGGGATGCTGGTAAAAAAAAATTGGAGAACGTGAACTATGAAAGATGAAAGCGAAAACAAAACGAAAGTGATTTTATACGTTTTTAATTTTTTTTATTTTTTTCGCTTCGATACGCGGACTATGGATCGAGAGAAAAAAAATAGAGAATGGAGAAGGGGATGAGAAGACATCGAGATCACACCAATTTGAAGGGATGCAGGTTTGAGGCTGAGCGAAAGGATTTCAGAATTCCGACAACGTCTGCGACACGAGAAGTTCGGGTTAAAAAGTTTTTTGCGGGTTTATTTTTTTTCGTCATTTTGGTCAACCCTCCTCCTAATTCGATCGTGGTCGGTTTTCGTCTTATTATAATCTTAGGGATGCTGTGTGTATTCGTGGCTACATCGTCGTCGTCGTCGTCGTCGTCGTCGTCGTAGTCTTTCTTCGTCGTCGTCCTCCTTCTAAACCTAGCATTAGTATAAACGCGAGATCGAGAGTAACATTATGATATCGTAGACTTGTATATATGTATACAGAACGTATATATATTTATACATGAGTTAAAATGGGGTGAGTGGATGATCCGAGGACCGTTCTCGATCTCCTATACCGTTTTGAATGCTAAATCGAGCGAGGGATCACCGGAATATTATGATAATGATCCTCGCCGAACGAGACTCATTACAATGGCGGAAGGGATAAAGGAAACATGAGTAAAAGACGAGACAAAAACACGTGCGAGTCTCCATAAATAGACCACGTAATAAGTTAGTGATAATGAGTTTCTTAAAATAGCATTCATGACGATAAGTTTTTCTCGAGTTTCACTTTGACCAATTGATAGCAACTTATAAAAGTTGTCGCAATAATTTATCGGACTTGACCGTGATTTTCTCTCGCTCGAGTGTTGAGTTAGTGACTCATTGACTCATGGCTAGCAACTTATGATTCTGAACACATTTTTTTGGACTGCGACAAAAGTGTTGGAGATTTTTGTGCGCTTGTGCATAGTTGCAAAAATTTCGAGGACTCGAGTTGAGTTCAACTTATGAGTTGTGAGTTAATAACTCATTGTGGAAGGTTTCGAATGCTCGCGATAATTTTTGCTCGAATTTTACTTTTCGAGGGATTTGGGCGTCTGAAGTTCTCGATTCGGTCATCGTACTCATTTTCAACTGATGCTCAATGAGTTATTGACTCATTTCTACTGACTTATGGATTCTGTAAACGTTGTCTGGAACTCCGAAAGTAATTCTCGAGGATTTTTTACTCCCACGTCTCATCCCAAGCACTTCGGATATTCGAGTAAATTTTAAATCAAGTTTAAGTAAGTTAATAACTCACTACATTACTTTTAGGATACTTACGGAAGTTTTTAGATAATCGATGCTAATTCTCTGGTTATTAAACGCGTTGTTGAGTGCTCAAATAAGTATTAACTCATTGACTCATTTTTAGAGATTGACTCAACTGTTCAAATGTTTTTTCTCGACTTCTAAAAACTTCAGCAACTTTAAACCGACTTATAAAAGCTCCGTAGATTAGATTCGTACTGAAAATTCGAGTGTGCTTCGTATAAAGCGATAAATATGCGAAAAGAATGATGTTTTTTTTTACGATTTATCAGCAGGATCGCGAAATCATGCCGGAGGCTTTGGCGACCATTGGAATTCGCCACACTTCCTTTATTCCCTTTTTCTTTTTTATTTCATTCGCTGCGTCTCCGGGGATCTGAAGATATTCGAGAGGTGCTGTCTCGCATTAAGGCTGCTCGATACGCGCGTATGCATAATAATCCACCGACGACGCGTATAGGAAACGGGAGATTTTTTTTCTCCTCTCGAGCCAAGATTTTTTTTTCTTCTTTATTATTGTAAAAATAAAAAGGCACGAAAAATAATAAGCTCGAGATACCGGTTCGCATAAAATGGGCGCCGAGGGACGCGCCAGTGTAGTGTTACCGCTCCAGGAGAAAGAATAGACGAAAAAGAAAAGCGGCAACCGAGAAAAAAAGAAAACAATGATGATAAGCCGAGAGCTAATTTATTTATATTGTGCAAATAAAAGACTCGACGATTTTTCAATGGACTTGAATAATTTATTTCGAAACTTCCCTCGTCCCAGTCCTCTCCTAAATCGAAACTGCTCATCTCCCCTTAAATTTTTTTTCTTCACAGTCCTCTGATCGATTTTCGAACAGATCAACTTTTTTATCGTCTCGCAATTCATTCTTCCGAGTTCGAATGATTTTTAACACTAAAAAATAACAAATTTTATAAACAAATATGAAATCGACTCGTGGGAACCTTCACGAGATCGCGAATTCGATTTTAAAGTCTTCTTCCAACGACATTCGACCCCAAAAAAAATTCGAGCCTCGTATTCAAGCTCCACAATTGCGATTCGAATGTTTCGACGAAAAGATAAATAATCAGAAATAATTTACCGTACGAAAATCGTGTCTTTGAGTATTCGAAGAAATTAAAGGGAGAGAAAAAAAAAGTGCGGATACATATACATCGTTCGGAGGGTTGAATGAAGGGTGTGTAGGAGGTTTCGGGCTACTGAGGGATCGTTGTTGCCATGACGACACCAACCCCGTCCTCCGGGGGTGCGCTCTTCACCCTCTGGCGCCACTGGTCGTATATACATGCATACATACGCGTGTAAATATATATATTATCCATATATATATAGCTATATATATGAAGGTCTTTTCCTGTTGGTTCCTGGGCGACCGTTCCTCGTCGCGATCCATATCTCCCTAACTCGGTACATAGAGTCACGTTTGAATAGCCATTTTGTACGAGAATCAAGCATGAAACTAACCCTTCGCAGAATCCACCATTTTTCGAGCCAAATATCCATTCTTCACGTCCGGTCCGTACGTTCGTCACACAAATATTTAACATCAATGAAAATGATTGAATGGGAAAAAAAAAATAGTGAGAATTTTTAAGTTCCGCGAGTATCAAGCTTAAAAATCAAATCGATTCAGATATTCGGTGTCGAATGATGATTTTTTTTTCTCGTATTTATTGTTATTATCGGGGTGAAACAAGTGAAATAAAAAGTGACAAATGCACAAGTGTCGGATGAAGGACAGTGCACCCCTATCCCTCATGCATTTTTTTTCATCCCTCAACAAGGAGGGGGGGGGGTGTGAGAAGTGAGGGGTAGTTTGATAGAAAATGTGAGAGAGGAGCAGAAGAGAGGGGTTGAATACAGGGGTGGGTGAGCGCTGAAGGACTCTCGTATACAGTTGGTCCGAAAGTCGTGGTCGAAAAAGCCTACTCGAGAGTACAGATTCTCTCCTTCCATTATAATACGCTGTTGAAAACAATTGCTTTTTTTCCGATCATTTGATCCTGACTCGTTTCACGTACCATTAAACCCTCCTTTTTCGAAGGGTTCAATCGAAAATAAGAGAATAAAGAGGGAATCATTGAAAGAACAAATAGTCCAGGATGGTACAGAATTTTTAATGGGTTAGCAGAGTGTCCCGGGGTGTCCCGTTCCACCGAAGAGCTTCAGCCAACATCTCCAGTTGTCGACCACTGACTCCGCGAGTCTCCGAACACCGAAAAGTGTGACTTTCCGACTGACCCCCATTGCCCCCGCTCGAAATTAACAAATTTTTGTTTAACACTTTTCGTCCTTACGACGGAAACTCTGTCCCAAAGCTGAGAGATTCTGAGGTTGGACAGAGAGGCTCGGAACAGGCGGAGACCTATATCTGCCATGCACGATCGACTCTCGGTTCGTTCTTGGTTTGCCTCCTTTCGCCAAAGCGAGAAGAAGAGAGAATGAGGGAGAGAGAGAGAGTTGGAGCGAGCTGCAGCACGTCATTATCCGAAGCAGGAAAGGCGAAAAGAATCGAGTGAGCGAGTGAGAGAGAGAGAGGCAAGAGAGAGGATAAAAGAGAGCTGGGCCAATGAGGATAGGCGTGCTAATGAAACCGAACCCGCTCGGCCAATCCACAAGACCTTAAACTCACACTCTCGAGAGAGCTCGTGCTCGTAGGCTCGAGAGAACGAGTGAGTGCACGTAAATGCGCTTCCCCCCCCCCTCCTCTTCCTCTCCGCACCCTCCAAGTGTAAAACCCTTTTGCATCACCCTTCGACATACACACGTGAATATATATACATGTGTTATGGGAGGGTGTGCACTTGATGCAACCATCCGAGAGACCTGATCGAAAAGTTACAATTTTTTATTTATTTTCTCCACGAGAATCCATTCGAAAGTAAGAAAAAAAAGAGACTCTGGATCGCTGATCATATCGCTCATACGATCCTGTCCGGGGATCAGGCACCAAGAGATCGATTCAAGATTCTTCCACTCGTTGGCACTTGGAATTGTGGATTTTTCTCAGTCGCATTCTTGATCTTTGGGACCAGATTCAGAACTCAATTTTCATTGGAGTAAACTCTGTTTGAAGAGATTTTGTCCTGATTCCTGAAACAGGTTCAACTCCAACAAGAGAACATCTCTAATCTTATCGATACTTTGTCATATTCAAACTTGAAGATTTTGCTCTTCATAGGTGTTTTGCCTTTTAATCCGCTCTTGAAAGTCTCGATAAAACGGTGCAGTGAATAACTGCTTTGAGTTGGTATTCTAGTCCCCATGCGTTTGTTTCTATTTTGCAGCCAAGGAAAAAGAGAGAGAGAGAGAGAGAGAGAGAGAGAAGAAAAAAAATGAGGGAGAGAGTAAGATTGCACATGCACGGATCGCGTTTCGTAGTAAGGTGTACGTTGTACACGTCTCGTGCCAAAGAGAAGCGGACTCAGAGGCGAGCAAGGGCTATCATTATGGCGGCAGTAGACACTCCCTCCTTATCGCAGGTTTCCAACGCCCGGGAGATTTGCCATCTCGTTCCCTCTCGCAGGGAGGCTTCGAACACTTCTCCTTTTCTCTCATTCTTTCTCTCTTCAGTTTACTCCGCTTCGCCATTATTATATTTTCCTGCCTGCCGCAAGAAGAGTATGAAAATAACAAAAGAGGAAAAGAGAGGGACCCGTAAGTCCGCTAGTGTGTACCAGGATATGAAAGAACCCGAGGTAGAAACCCCACGAGAGAGGTGCAAGCAAAACCTTTTCGAACGTCCCACTCTCCAACACACATTCGCCTCCAAGTGATACGGGAATGATCATGGATATTCGTGGCGCTAGTATGGGTGGAGAATCCTTGGCCGTGTTGGCCGATGCCAACACGGATGAGGGAGAACTAACTCCACGAGAGGCTCTCAAAAACCGGTACCAAAATGGCGACTCTTCTGCTGAACCGAGGGCCAGCCCTCGACGGTGTTATTCATTTAGGAATTAATTTTGTTGGAGTGATTGAACCGATCGAGGAGGCGGATTAGGTTCATTCTTCGCTGATGCCGTTAATGGATGAGGGCCTCGTTCCAGCTGCAAAAGCATTGAAACCTTAGAAGGAAGGCTAGAAAAAATTTCCAAAAATTCAGCCAGCTTCCATCGAGCCTCCTGATGCTACAGTTCAAATTTCGTAAAGATTCTTACAGCCGTTTGGAAGATATAAATCCGCAAATGGAGCACTGAAACGAGCAACGCGCTCCAGCCTCGAAGCTGCGAATCGCAACGCCGCAATTTACCATTTTCTTCGAGATAAAAGAAAAAAGAGGAGGCTCACCGCTATTGCAGGCTATTGGGCTCTCACCGAGAAGCCTGAATCGAAGAAGTATGCAAAGTGGAGTAACCAAAATGGCGGCGGTTAGAAAACGTAACTCCGGTTACAAGCCGCTTGAAAAACGATTAAATCCTAAACGCGTTTGCAAATGGCAGTAAAAACAAAATACAGAAATAGGAAAAAGAAGGGAAAGACAAAAAAGAAAGGGCAGAACCTCCCGCCCTCTCGAGTATTCATGAAGGTGGAAGCAGGATGAGGATGTCTTGGATATGCGCGGGCGAGTACTATGCCATTAGAAGAAGGTTTACCGTAAATGCTCGACGTAACTCTCGAAGCGAACGGATAACAACTAGCTGGTTGTTGTTTCTCGAGAGGCTGAGAGATATGTCGAGATGGTAACGAAATAAGGGGATGTGAGTAGAGGGGGAGGGAGGGGGAGAAGGGGGGGGAGGTTATTTAAAAACGCATAGAGATGAGTGGATGGTATTTACATATACATATGTGGGCATGAATATTATCGGAACGTGCATAAACGTAGTTGAGAACGACGATAAGAAATAGCAGAGTAGTCCTGAGGGAGCTTATCGCTAAATGAACTTGAGCAATCGGTGCCAGAGGCGTAAAATTCGCATTTGGCGAGTCGTAACAGTTCTCGGAGAAGGTAAGAAAAGCACGGCGGTAGGCAAAAGATTTCTTTTTTTCCGTTTCGTGTTTTGTTTTTTTTCTTTTCCTTTTTTTACGAGCGTTTCAGTGATCGACGATCAACGAAAACGAGCCAGAAATTTGTTTCGTGCAGTTGCAAATCTGATGGCTGCACTTGGAGTTCGGGAAAGCGCGGCAGCGGCAGCGGCAGCGCGCAAACATCGAGGAGAGAAAGACATGCAGAATAGCAGTCATATATTTCTCGTTATTTTCTTTTTCGTCTCTGTCATTGGCGAAGAAGTAGTCTCTCTCGTAAGAGTGCCGTGTGACTGTGCTCGTAAAATATATTGCCGCGGGAGAGCGAAGCAGTGCGGGGCAGTAACGCTCGAGCCACGGATCGGTAATTGTTATTTCTCTTTGGCGCATATTCTTCTGGAGGGTAAGAGAGACGAGGGGGGGGGAGGGGGCTTGGGGTACCCCCTAAGCTACGGATATATATTCAAAGAAGACTTTCCAACTGGTTGCAAACGAGAATTTGCCATAGTCCGCGAGCTTACTCGAACAAAAACCGAAGAACGCGCGTCACTTAAGGGGCCAAATTGCTCCGCAATGGCCGCGGGTTCCCGTTCCCATTGATTTTATATATAATTCTTTTCTTCCTTTTTTTTCTTAGGCACCTTTCGTCTGTTCGAACCATATGTGAATTTAACGACACATCACCGTTGCCACTCGAGAGATCAAGAAATATTGCTGGTGTACGAAGCAGTACCGCGAGGAATCCGATATCGATGAAGGGGTCGAACTTAACCATCGACCAAACGAACGTAAACCATCGACTTTCGCACTAGTTAAATAAACACCGGCACGTTCCGCCATTTTTGTTACCATACGATAACGACACTTCGGAAGCTCGATGACACTGTCAGCACTCGGCAACGGGTTGGTGACAACGTGCGAAGGGTGTCAACCGCGAACCAATGGGAGTCCCTTTATTTTGGGACTTTTCGGAGATTCGAATCGACGACGAAACACTTGGCCCGGGAGGTTGAAAGCCATGTGACAATCCGCTCGGAACGAGGACCGCGAAGCGACTCTACAAGATGGCTACCATCCCCCAATAGAGAGAGGCATCGCGCAGCAAAACGGCGCTCAGCCCGAGACCAAGCGCTGCAATCATTCCCCTGGTAATGACAATCATTACCGTTTTCGGAGCGGGGGCACCAGGGGGCGAGAGGGGGGGGACGTAAAATGGAATGGGGAATAATACGAGAGGGTGAAGGCAGAAGATAGAAGTGGAAAGCAGCGGCAGAGAATGAGAGTGAAACGTGGAGAATGAGAGGATGATAGTTGGATGAGAGGACAAGCAAACCTGTTGGAAGGTCACAAGCGCTGGCCTGCATTGCGATTGCGTTTCCGGCTGGTCCATTGGCCGACAAAGCTAACCAAGATGTGCTTCGTCACATTTATATCCGTATGTCGCTCCGGTGTCTTGGCCCCGAGATGTCCTTCCGCGTCGTTAGCAGCTTCATGTGTCTGACAGTTGGTCCGCGACCTCGAGTCCTTCCTCGAGGGCCTCTTAATTCGAGGAGCAGGGAGGGAGCAACACGGTGCCCCTCTTATTGTTCGGGGGGCAAAATGACGATGGTGTAAGCGAGACAACCATAAATCGTAGAATTACTGGGGGGTCAGCCCGGTTTCATGGAACTTTCAATCATTCCGTGAAAGTCACTTGGAAGAAAATTGACCGAGCTGTTATTCGGCTCTCGTGTCATTCGAGCTCGTTATCGAATAACCAGTTCTACAGAAGCTACCTTTTATTATGCCCTCTGGGTACAAGACTCGGTGATCTTACGACAGGTTCCAACGTTTTAACTGCTAGGTACATTCAGCTATTGTATGTATTCCTCTTTAAACCGCACTTAATAATGAACAGTATTTTTCAACAGTACCCAGAACTTTGAGCCAGGAAAGTTATAATTGAATACGTGTAAAATGGTTACAAGCTGCTGCCAAAGGGTCTATTACGGATTTCATATACTGTAACTTTGATGAGCGATGACACAAAGAAGTTATTAAGCTGTAACGAAGTCCATTGAGGAGCTGAGATATGAGGACTAAATTGGCTCCAGTCTGGCCACTGTTCTCACGGCTTAAAAGCGAGATAGATAAACCTACGACTCGAAATATGGAAGCCCCCCGGCCGGGGGTGAAAGAATCCGAGGAAGCATTGCAGCTCCCGCGCAGCCATTCATTATCCTTCCAGCATATGAACACCCTCTATTCTCGTTTCTAGTGTGCGTTAACCCACCAACGAGGATCTCGGATCGAGGCTAATTCCACGTGTGCGTTTCATTGAATGTCCTACCGAGAGCCAAAAGCGAATTAACCTGTGATGCCCGAGCGCGTTCTATCAATGGAAGATTAAGGGACGCCACCGCTCAAGGGCGAACTCATCAGGAGGCGCAGGGCAAATGTGAGTTCCGCCTAGCCACAAACGCGTCCTGCCGTTCCGTCGCCTTCCAGCCTTCGTCTCAACCTCGTCAACACGTGAGAACATCTCTCCGGACACGTGCTCAACTCCCCCTTCGCAGAGAAACTCCAATAGCAGAGCTAACGAAGTCCTGCTGTGATAATCCGATCAACCGAGTCAGGGAGTCGATGAAACTACTCTCCGGATGCTCCAGACAAGATGCTATCTTTCTGGATAACTTGGCCATGTTTTTCAAGTGGGGAAAATGATCAGCGAGACCCTCCGGATCGGTGCGAAACTCAGTTACGTTCCATCACCGATCCTAATCTGATCAAGACATTGCCGGATCATCGTATCATCATCAGCCTGAATGGAATCACGATTTTTTTGGACTCTCGGGTCCAATCGTAACCGATACGAACCAAAATAGATAACTTCCAACGATTTCCAGTGAGAAAGAATCGCTCTGCAGGCTGTCCAACGCTTTCGATGATCCGCATCCACCAATCGACATCATCTTCCATCTAGAATCTCACTCCAGTTATTCTTCGAGCTTTGCGGTCCCATGGCGTCGCTTTCTTCCTCGGAGAAGACTCCATCCAAGCCGCCTTCTCTTTCTCATCTTCCAAGTCTTCCAAAACTCCCGTCCCAACGTTGGTTGGATGAAAAAGAGAGACATCAAGGAATTCTTTGGTCATAGAGAGTCGCTTGTATCGAATACATCCAGCCAGATCGACCAGACTGAAGAAGGAAGCTCGACATCAAAGCGGCCAGATATCACGGTGGTGCTGGGCTTTCACGGCCAGGCATTATCGCGTTACTTCCGCTTGGTTGAACGTCATTCGGAGCACCCATACCACCCGATGATTTGAGGGCAACCCCAGCCAGAGATCCAACCGTTCCCGTACCAGACCACCACTGAATTTAGTCCAGCTCCAGCACTGGATAGAGAGGCAGGCAGAACTGGAGGAATAGAGTCGGAGAATGGACAACTAGCTCTTTTCTCCCATGTCCAGAGCCATTATGACGCCTATAGAGAGTCCCTTTTACTCGCCAGCACTACGAGCAACGCTACCGACGGACTAACCAACGCAGAACATTCGCCGACGGTTTCTATCGCCTTACAACACACTCTTGCTCCTCTTCTGCCTTCAACAAACACTTTCAACTACCCCAATATTGACCCGCTTGACCTTGAAGCTGTAAGGAACGTTTGATGTTATCAGATGTCAAATTATTTTGGTCCTCAACCTCTGGCTTGCTGAAGAACTTTTCAGCTGATACAGGTCCTGATCCATGCGCTGCAGTACTTTGGAACAAGGTCATTAGAGGTCAAGAGCAAGTCACTCTGGGTCTGGTCCTCAAAATTAGGCATTATCCAAGCTCCTTAAGGTAGCTTTCTGATAGTAACTGGAAATTCTGGACTTGGACGCAGAAAAACGTCACTTTGAAATGCTGGGTCAGCCGTATTTAGGATCGAATGTCCTTTCGTCCAATTTTCGTAACAAGATATTGGAATAATGACGAAAGAATTGTGAAATAGTACGGTGAAAATGTGATTTTACATTTTCAAGTGAAAACGTGTGTGAGTGATAATTTTTTTCTGACTCCAGCCCCTTTAATTTATCGTGGCAAGCTTTTATCCAACCCTCGTTTCACGCGAAAATTTTCCTTTCGCCTTCTCGAACATGATAATTTATCGAAGCAGTGCTTTTATCCCAATACTTATTTATCTATATATGAAAATTCAATTCTTTCCTCTTTATATCTATTTTTTTCTTTTCTTTTTTTTTGTACTCGTCACTGTCTCCCTCGTGATTATTTATCGAAGAGGTAAGAGGAGGGACCGGGAACTATGAGGCACTCGAGGATGCATGCACAGGCGACACTCACCGCGTAGTCACATGCCTCTCTTCACTTTATCTCCTCGCTTTTCTCTCCAGCTTTCTTACCTCTCACGGAAAATTTATTCGCGAAATCACGCTACAGGGCATTCCATGTAAAACAGCTTTTTTCATATTTTATTTTCATTCCCATATTTCTTTCCTGTCAAAATAATCAAATAATCGAACTTTCGTCTTTCCTGGAAGATTTTTTGAAAAACTGAAATTCGAATAACAACGAAAAGTAAATTCCCCATAAAAAAATCGTTTGAAAAATTCTAAAAATAATCATATCCGATGATTCCAATGTTTCCAAGTGATTTTCAATAGAAAATGAAACTGCGCTGAAGTATCCTTGGGAGCAAAAAAAAATCAAATACCTCCCCGTTAATTTCAGACCATTTTTGAGTAAATTCGAGGCTTTCGTACGTTTATTTTATTGTCATTCGGACTATTTCGAAAAATTTGATATCCTTTCCAAAAACAAGTTGGCTACGGGTGGAAAACGTTGTGTAATTCTCGGTGATGACTATGCATCCTGGATTATGGAGTCTGGGCTGTAAAATCGTCGTTGCTATTTCTCTCTCTCTCTCTCTCTCTCGCGATCTCGCGATGTGATTTTGAGGCTTCGAGCTCGAGATTTCGAAGGTCTCAGGCTCGATTATATGGCTCGACGATACGCTCGCTCTACGACAGTTTAGGAAACCATTAAGGTTGAGATAAATGACGCGCGTCGTTGTATCCACACTCTCGTATAATAATACGCCTCGATATCATTATATATATTTCTGTATATCAACAACTACGAAAGCGTAAAGGGCGTAAGTGAGTAATAGAAAAAAACTAAAAAAAAAATTTGAAAATAACGTTTGGTGCGATTGATTCAAAATTGTGCCATCAGATTTCGGATCGAAAGGGGCAAAGATTTCACGGTTGAATAAACTCTACAATTTTAAATTCGCCTTTTTCCCTTCGGCACCAAAATAAAGAGACTTTTCTACCGTTTATTTTTATCACCAAATTACTCACTTACGCCCTTATATCATTGAGAAATATAAAATGACGAAATAGCACTTCTCCCTTCGTAATTCCGATGCTGGTTAAGAGGCTGTATGGCTTCTTCGTACTCGAACACGTTTCGGTGTGCATATATATACATGTGTTGAAACGTCGAGGCTTCGAGTTTTCCTTCTCTCCGCTCAACGAGAATATCACGCCTTATGCATTAAAGCACTTTGCACGGTTACCCGCGACAATTTGCGATACATTTGCGCGGATGAGTCGTTGCCTCTACGCGGACGGAAATGCTCTTCAAACTCGCGTTCCCCAATGACGAGATCCAAATTTTTTGCGATCGCGTTTACCCTTCGAGCAAAATATAAACGTTACTTTCGGAGGCGAACTTTGAAAAATCGTAGAAAATCAAAAAATCATGGAATCTTTATTCACCCAAGATAAAATCAAAGCTCGAAGAGTTACGAATCGAACGAGCTGATGCTGGGGTCTGTAGCTCAAGGAGAAGTCGAGTTACAGCGATTTTATGGAAATTTTAAATTTCACAATTTTTTTTTTTCTTTGCTTTTTCAGCTCCTGTCCTGTAAATTTTTTATCTCCAATCCCAAAGAAAAAAATGACTCAAGAGCTCACGTATTTTAGGGAAAAAAATAGTAAAAAAATATGGCGACAGTATCGATAGGTTTAAAAAATAAATTAAGTGGGGGGAAGCCGTGTCGAATCGATCGCGAATTGGATTCATCCCTTCGGAATCGAGGGGGGGGGGGAGAGGGTCGCGATAGCGAGGAAGGGACGTTGGCGAGGCATTTCCGCCCGGAGAGGCCGCAAGTCGGTTCATCAGGGACTCTATATACAACACTTGCACAAACACATAAATCCTGTACATATATGGACACGCATATATATATATATATATATACCAAACGAGGACGGTTGTCATGGGGATGATCCGCGTTGCGGATACGAGCGAAACGCCCCTCGTCCTCGTACCACCGAGCTAACCCCGTATATACCTCAGATTTTCCCAACTACAGACTCCCCTTTTGTGCGATGCGTCCACTCAAAATTCACTCAAATATTACGTACAACCTTTTTTTTTTTTTTACTCATTCTCATTCGAATTAATTTTGCTGTTTGAAACGATGCAATAAAGTCGATTCAACGATTATTCTACCGAATCATTTTCGATCATTATTTTTTTATTCCTCTTCATCGTTTCAATCATTCCTGTTTAGAATTTTTTTCGTTTAAACTAATTTGACCGCTTTTTAATAAATTAAAAAAAAACCCGAAGAACGGAATGTTTGAAGTTTTACGAAATTTTCGAATTTTTTTTTTCGTTTACGAAGATATAAATAAAAATGGTCTGACATTAGAAAATTCATCAGTTTTGTAATAACATCGATGAGCAAAAATAACGGAAAATAGAAAATTCAAAAATTGAGATTTTTATTGGAAGAAAAAAAAACTGGAAAATGATCGAAAAAATCGTGACAGCCACAAAGTCGAATGATTTCAATAATTCAAAGTTCGTTTCCCTGCAAAGAACCAAAGAGACTAGAGAATCATTGAAAGATTCGAGAACACGAGAAATTGGAGTAAAAAAAAAAAAAGAAGAACAAGGCAAGATGAGAGAAGAAGAAAGCCTTGGTCATTGGCAGGTATCCGAGCTGCTGGCAAGCTCCCCAAAGTTCGAATCGGCACGTTTAACCTCGGGTAACGAGAGCTGAAAGAAAAATCCATCGATCTCCTCTCCCGGTGTGTTCTCTCTTTTTTTTTTTTTTTAATCTCATTTCTTATCGAGCCTACCGATCTCGTTGCAACGAGATGATAGATCGAGAGATACGTAGTTGGGAGTCGGGCAGAAAATTGGATCTGGAAATGAGCGAATGCAACTTTTTTTTCGCAACAATCAACAGCAGCAATAAACATTCGAAAAAAAAATAAAAAAAAAAAAGAAGTAAATCGTGATAAATGTCCAAAAAATCCCAAAATTTGTCTCGATCCAGAAAATAAAAAAATTCTGCAAGAATTATACAACCTCGTTCGATTTTCTGTCTCAATAGAAAACGTGATTACAGGCCTGTCTCGTTGAATGAACCAGCACGTCAATAATATACTTTTAATTCGAGCACTAATTACGAACAAGTGTAATAAATATATATAAACACAAAGAGAGAGAGAGAGAGAGAGAAATACGAATCTGTGTCGAGACACGTACACACGTTTGAGTGGATGTTAATGATCGTGAAAGACAAGTTCGCGAACATATCGAATTAATAGTTTCCTGTCGTCGAAGAAGCTACAACCTGTTTTGGGCTCAAGATCGAGTCTTTCCTTCTCTCTCTCTCTCTCTCTTTTTCTCTTTCTTCCTCTCTTTCGTATACTTTCCTGGGGCTCGCCCACTGAATAAAATCTTTTCTCGCTCGTACCGGACGTCTCATCTATTCTTATATATTTGTAACACACATACGAACGTTTTTTTTTTTTGTTTCTGTTTTTTTCTTCATTCGCATGTGCATGCTCGTGATATACATTGTAAATCCCGCGGGAATCGTTCTCCCACGATCTATAGACATAGGCGAAACACGTGCATAAATGTTTATGTATTTATATACACATCGAGCCACTCCCCGACCATCTTAATGACTGTTTATACGATTTACATACATACGCGAACTCAAAACATCGGATACTCTCTTAATTTATGCTAATTTACTGTATATCAAATACTCACCCGTATATATATGAGGCTCCGAAATATATACAGCTGTATCGAAGTATTTTTATGCACGAATTAGCATTCAAAGGAAAACTATTATGTACTTTAAGATTCCCGAACACCTATGGGACGTTTCGAGATTAATCGATCGATTTTTAATGGGTTTTTGTGATTGTAGAAATAAATCAATGAATTTATATATTTTCTTCGATTTTTGAGGATTTTTAATCGAGAAATCAACTGAAAATCTGAGCTTCAAGCTGGGACGAAATTAGAGATTTGTTCGAGCCTATATCTCCGCTGGAATGGATCTGGACATTGATGTAATTTATTTTTAAATATAAAAGGAAATTTTGATTTTGATTTGAAATTAGATGGATAAAGATCGAGCGAAAAAAAAAATGAATTTTTGTCAAGTCTTCCACTGAAAATTAATTTTTGTTCATTCTTTTTTCAATACCGAGGTTAAAACCGAAAAGTGAATACAGAAAATGAGTTTAAATGAAGTGGAAAATGAAAGATTTGCTCGAGTCTCGATCGACGTTGAAATTTCTCTGAAAATAGAAAATATTAAGGAATTTAAATTGAAGCAAATGAAAATAACGTGAAAACTGATTAATTAAGGAGTTAATTAAATTTTTATTAGATTTTAAACGAGTTTAAAATCACTCGAAAACTTAAGGATGCCAATAAACACATTAGACCTCATGAATCTTATCAAATGGCACTCACATTTGTAGGTTGTGATGTAAAACAATGTGCGAAGTGGTAAAGAACATAAGAGTCGTTTGATCAGAGGCGAGAGGGCGAGGAAAACCACCCGTCGAGTGTTGTCGGCTACCTGGGCTACCTGAGCAAAGTTTCTCTTTCTTTTTCTCTCTCTCTCTCTCTCTCTTTCCCTCTCTCTCGCTCTTCTCCTTTCTGTCATTCACTTTCTCTCTCTCATTCTCTTCATATTCGTTGCTTTGATTTTTTTTTTCGCCCTCGCTTTTGTAGCCACCCGCGGGGACTCCCCGTTGTACCTGACATCAATCATCGTGGACCACCTCCGGTGACACACAACGACGATGAGATTAACGCCATTACTCTCCTTCCTCTTTCTCCTCTTCATGTATGTTTCTACGTGTTCTCACCGGCTACACACTTTTTTATTTATTTTTCTCTCTCTCTCTCCATCTCTCCTTGACTCGATGAACTTTTCTGTTTCTGGAGAAATTCTACTGGAAACAAACAGTCATTCGATCTTCGAAAAAAAGTTTTTTTTTCTATTTTTTGAGAAAAGTTGTTTGAAGGATTTTTCTCTCAGGAAATTCGATTTTTTTATTTTTTATTTTACAATATTTTCGGGTCTGAATACGTAGGAAATGCTCAAATTTTAATGCCAAAAATTTTATTGTACCAATGAACAAAATAACATGATTATTTTGATTTTTATTATTTTTCTTTTTATAGGGTGTAGACCTCAAAGACCTTCGTACTCACAGAAGCGTGGAACATTTGACTATGGGCTGTCAGAGTGTCAGCCAAGCCCATCCTCTTTCACAACGTACGTAGAAAAATATTCTAATTGTCTTTCCTCTTTTCCCCCACTGGGAGCAATTTTGTTTCGTTTTTTTTTCTCATTATTATTATTTTTTATTATCGGACTCTCGTATGTCTCCCATAGTTTCGTTCCGTTATATACATGCTCATCAGGCATTATACGATTTTTAATCACGGGAATAATGTCACGTATCTCGTACGATTGGACGTTGCAAATCTTCCTGGAAATTATATGATTTGTTTGTTAGTTTCTTTTTTTTGTGCCTCGACGTCTCGAAGGTGCCAGAGAAAAAAAAATAATAAAAAAATACGATAATTATTAGGTTTCATGGAAATCGCGTCATACGGAGATACGAAATTAGTTATTTTTCTAAAAATTATTATTTTTTATTAGTTTCTTTGAGAAATCTCATGTTTTGCTAACTTCATTTTTTATATTATTTATAAAAATATTATTTTTATGAAAATTCGAAGTAATGAAATCACGGTTTTTCGTTATCTTCTATCTTTTTATAGCAACGTAGAAATTTAGTTCGAGAGCTCTACATCCCACAACATCATGTCAATTACAATCAAGGTGCGGTCACGTGAGAAAATAGCGGGAAGAATCAAGAAGATATAAATTTTTATGGAATCATTTTTTTCCCAAGTTAATACGGTAGAATATAAAAATGTATAAATAAATAAAAGAAAGGTATGGAAAGAAGGAAAAAAGGATTTGCATCCCACAGAGGTATAACGAGGCGAATAACGGATAATTGTATAAATGGCTGGCGCGTGCACATCGAGAGATATCCAAGCGTGTTTTCCGCTCGATAGAGACGTCAAGCCACCGCGAACTCGCGTAATCGATTGCCCGAGAAATCCTGTGGGAATTGGTGAATCGAAAGATTTTTCTTTTTTTTTACATTTTTTTTTTTTAGGGGACCCGAAGAATTTATATAGGACAAACGCCCGTATAAGAAATCGCCATTTATCTCAATCTCCGCAAACCCTGGACCATCGATTGTTTGCGATAATATTTATTGACCTCATTTGTCAACCTAGAATACCAATTAAATGTAAATGAAGTCCCCACTAGAGGTAAAAGATGTTTTCTTTTCCTTTTTTGTTAGTTTGTTTCATGCTAATTATTTTTAATATTTCAATGACATAATCTGCGATTTAATAATTTGAATCTTAATAAAAGTTATTATATTTCTATATTTTAATTTTTTTTTGTTTGAACCATTTTCGACGTCGCGACGTTAATTTCTTGGTAAATTTTTATACAATGGAATTTTTTGGCAAGATTTTGAATCCTGAATCTAGGGATTTTCGTCTAATCGAGTGATAATCAAACTTTGCACTATCCAAGATGTTGTGATTCGATGTGTACGAGAAGAATCTGCTGCATATTCATTTAGATTTAAATGCTGATAGATGAATATCTATTTTGCAATATTTACTTATAAATTGATAGTCTAACAATTATTTAGACATGTGGAGTTAATATTTTGGCAACTTTTTACAGACTGGATTTTTTTTGAATTTTTTGGACCACTTTTGAAAATCGGAATCTGGTGTTTTTTGTCGAATTAAGTGTTAATCCAACCTTCACACACTCCAAGATGTTGCATATCGTGGATTATTCATGTTTCGAAATGGTGAAAAAAGTTGCTTCCCTTAATTTCGGGCTTGAGACATTAAAGGACAAAAAAAGTCCCATCAGAAGGATGACGAAAACGAATGACACGAAAAACCTTGCATGGTAGTGTTTTTTTTTCTTCTTTTTTTTCTTGTTGTTGTTTGGGAGGTTGAGACACCCAAGAAGATTGTGAAGAGAAGGTCTGTGTTGGCGCAAGGCTACCGTGGTTTTTGCTTCCCCGAGATCTTTCAAGTTGTAGAAACAAGGATGAGACTTGCGTAATGCCCTGTGGGTCCGCCAGAGTGCGCGCTTATTAGCCTGAAGCAACGGTAACGTTCGAAAATTGACTAACAAGAAAAGTGCCCAGTTTTTTTTTCTTGTCATTACAAAATTATTCCATATGAAGATCGGACGTACGAGATGCTTTGAATTTCAAGAGAAAAAACCCAGCTGAAAATTGATAGTGAAAGAAATAAAATTAAAACGATTTCGAAAATCTAGGGAATTTTCTGTCCGTTACGTTGAAAAACGTCTAAACAAATCCTAGTAATTTTCAATAAAACCACTAACATCCGACCTAGTCTAGAAACTTTTCGACTGTCTCCGTAAACTCAAAAAGTCCCTAGATTTTCTGACCCACGAGAATGTGAATGAAATACGTTTTCCACGTAAATTGGATCGTGACGATCTATCATTCCGGATGATGGATCATCGTTAGTAATTCGTCACGAGTATAGTTTTTTTTTCGAACTTGCACAACTTCAGAGTTTTCTATATATGATTTAATGGCGGATGGAGGGGGGGGGGGAAGGAGGAAGAAGGACAAAGGCTGACAACTGCGAGGTCAAAAATCTGCGACAAAACGAGTGGGAAAAAGAGAAAGAGAGAGAGAGAGAGAGGGAAAGGAAGAGAAAGTGAGACGATACAGTTCTCGCTATAGTAAACATATATTTATAAATGTATATATATATCGATGAAAAAAGGCGGCTCGATTGATTGCCGGGCAAGAAAGTCTTGGGAGCAAGCATGCTTTGAGTCTTTCCGTATCACCCGATGCGACGGGACAGGAGGACGGACAGATGGGACGCGCGGCAATGCGTTCGTGGTACAGGTGCTGCCACCATGTCGCGCGAACGACATATTTCTGTCTCGCTCGTCGTTCACGGACGAGAGAGAGAGAGGAAGAGAAAGAGAGAAAAAGCGCGAGAGGACTAGAAAGAGATAAAAATGCCAGGACTTCGAGCAAGTATATGAGAGAAAGAGATCGAGTGAGTGAGCGAGAGAAAAATAGTAAGAGACGGAACGTTCTCGGAGAACTTACAGTCCCGCAGAATGGCACGGATGCTACTTTTATTTTATTTTCGTTTTTTTCCTCCTCCTTTTTTTTTGTTTTCTATCTTCTTTTCATTTCTTTTCTTTACTTGCAACGAGCTCACATTCCGGGCACGTCGTACCGATCGACGTGGATTTTGCCTTTCTGTCACACGCCCGAAGCCCTTTGATCGACGCGCCCTCTGTCGGTTTCGTACAAATCCGCTTTTCCCTCTCTTTTTCTGTCACCAGATCCCTAGTGACTTCTCTATAAAGAAAAATCTATCTAGAAACTCATCACAACTTTTCATCACTTGCAAAACTAACTCAAAGGTCAAAAAGTTATTAGAAACATTGTAGCCAATGAAAACTAGATTAAAAATTTATCTTCAGCCGAATTCCAAGTTCCAATCACTCCAAAATTTAAGTTTCGGTCTATCTTAACCTGAGGCTCAATAAAAATAGTGTTTTATGAATGCAAGTACACGTTTTGCAACGCGAAACAATCCGGAGGTATTTCAGGGCTGCGAAGGGTAACATTGTGGCGAGGAGCACGGGGGGGAGGGGAGAATTTTCTCTCTTCTCCCTCTCCCTGCTTTTGCGGTCACATCAAAGGGAGAGACCGCGAGGTGCGTGGACTCCTGGGCTTCGGCGTCCTCTTTCCTTCCTACTGCGTAAACCGGCGAGAGCAAGAGACAAAGAGAGCGAGAAAGAACGAGAGTTGAAAAGAGAAAAAAGAGGTTGCTTCATGCGTGTGCGAACGCAACACGCGTCCTATGCAAAAATATATATACCTATTTACACGAAAAATTAAATTCACATTTATATGAAGTAAGGAAAAAAATTAATCTTCCACTAAAAAAAAAATTTGAAAAAGTATATTTTCTAATGTATATTGACCTTATTTGATATCTGATTTGATTGCACAAAAAATTGTTATTACTTATCTGAAAGACATACCTAACGACTTTCAAGGTCACTCAAGACAAATCACTACAAACTCGACAATGTTGTAAGGCACAAAAATATATGTATATATTTATGCCTCTATTTAATACAATACTGCGATATTTCTACTCGATAAACTCGCAACTCTTTGTAAAGAGATAGAGAGAGAGGGAGAAAGAGATAAAAACACGAACGGATTGATCACTATGTTTTTCCGCAATTCCAAGCGCGCGACTGTATATCCTTCGAGAAAACTAGTCATCATTTCGATTGCACCTACCTAGGCCTTAACGTATACGTAATAACGAGAATATATCGGCTATACATGCATATGGATATATTTACTTATACATCGATCTATTTGTATGTGTATTTATACATTTTCACACATGTAAGAATTCCGAAGACAAGTTATTGTAGTGTGAAAAATGAGTGACTAGTATTTAATTCATTTTCTCGCCTGGCGTCTCGATGTCGAGCCATTATTGGCTATTCGAATTTCAATTATAATGTAAAATTATGCCCCTCTAGGACATAAGCCTACTGACACTCGAAGAAAAACAGAAAATAAAATTTTACTATTTTTTTTTCTCATCACAACATTGTGAGAGAATTTTTCACATTTTTTTTGCCCGTTTATTAATTAAATTTTATCGACTCCGATGATCTCCATTTATGCTTAGACATTTTTCGATCGATCAAGTTGATAAATGTTGTGACTTTTCAGTTGGAGTAGAAAAATAAATATTTACCATGATAAAATTGTATTTTTAATATTTTTTTTTTCTCGAATTAATTAAATTTTTTATTTATTCATCAGCCTCGATTCATTATTGCAATTTTTTTTATCAGTACCGTTAATAAATATTGATATCATAAAAAATTGTGGGATCACAAATAAATAAAAAAAAAAGTATTCGTGTTAAATTTCGATTATGGGAATTGTGGCGTACGCGTGTGTGCGCCCGCCACACGAAACATGCAATTGAAGAGTCTACAAACGAGAGAGGAAGAGAGAGAGAGAGTGAACTTATGATTACGGTAATCAGTCCAAGTTCAAATACCCCGATCTTGAAGATTCGCACTTTTGCGTGAATTGTTTCGCTCATAAAGTGTATAAAAATGAAAAGAGAATTAAAAAAAAGAGTATTTTATGGTGCCACACGAATATTTTTCATTCGATCAATCGCCATCTGGAATTGCGATTATTTCCAAAGTCGATCTTCATATTTCGAAAAGAATTCGACAATTTTTTCGTAGATTTTGAACTCCCGACCGAGTCAGTGGCGCCATTGGTTGGGACACGAGCGAACCGAGTTGCCAGTTTTAGCTCCAACTGGCGCCATCTCTCGCTGGCCGTTTGAACTTTGAGAAAAGTTACAAATGGGGACTTCTTTATCTGCGAGATTTTTCGGCGCCCTTTTTTTACTCCTGAATTTCGATTTTCTCACTTTAAAACGAATGCACCTTCAAGAGAATAAATTTAGAGTCAAGTGTTGCTATAGAAATAATGAGATTGATAAGAAATTGAAGAAAATTGAAATAATTATGATAAGATTTAATTTTGTACTGTGAAAGAAAAAGAGAAGTAAAAATAGTTGTTCAAGTATAATACGAGTTCACGGGGTGTCGCTTCGAATAATTGATTCGTATCACGCTTGGCACTTTTCACGCTCCCCCACCGAGAAAATTACCGCACATGTAGTTTTAAAGAAGGAGAGATAGAGCGAGAGAGAAAACGTCACCCTCGCTTCTCGTCCTTTTCAAACAAGCCTTAATCCTTTGCCTTGTCTTCCCCTTCTTTTTTTTCCTCTTCTCTCTCTCTCTCTCTCTTTCTCGCGCACTCTTTCTCTCGTAAGTACGACACGACGATTCACACGTAGCGGCCAATTAACGTTGGCCAACCTGCTTAATAACATAACGGTCAATTTACCCACGATTAGCTAGCTCTGGTAATGATACCTTGGCCGCGAGAGATCATTTATTCTTAATTATTCCCCCGCGTCTCTCAATAACCACGTTTTATACGTACCCTTGTCTCTCCCCATGCCCCCCTTCGCCCCCTGAATTAATCAGGTTACGTCGACAACTAAATTGACAACTAATTGAAATATTACCAACCCCCCTCCCCCCTGTAGTGCTGACGTTAAACGCTCGGAAATATAACCGCTCAACCTGTCAGATGTCAATTTCGCTGAAGCTTTTACACCAGTGAAACGAGTCGCGTAACCTATCTTTT
This sequence comes from Campoplex nolae, assembly GCA_037893425.1. Classification (NCBI taxonomy): domain Eukaryota; kingdom Metazoa; phylum Arthropoda; class Insecta; order Hymenoptera; family Ichneumonidae; genus Campoplex; species Campoplex nolae. The sequence continues at coordinate 1,484,137 of JBBLXU010000299.1, read as the reverse complement.
TCTTTCCCGCCAAATAAGTGGGGCAGTTGGCCATTTTTTTTCTACGCTTTTACTGCTGCAGTGCTGCCACTCGATTTTTCGACGAAACTCGGAATTTCCGGCTTCCTGACAGGCGTTGTCTCGACATTCTTTTCCCAAGACCATTTTTTTTCTTTGAACTTTCACAAAACGTTCAATAATTTTCGTCTACGTAATTCCATGAATTTTCTTTTTCGAGATTTCTTTTTTAACTATGATTAATTCCTGCGACGATAAATCGATTGAAATTTCCGGCTAAAAAAAAGTGTTGGAAGACATGAACAATGAAGTAAATAAATTTTATTGTTTTCGTTTCACCGATAAGAGTATAACTGTAAAAATATTTGGGGATATCGTTGAACGTGGAAAATGTCTGCCGATACGTGGCGGCCAAGGCACGGCGCAAGAACTCCAGTGAATAATGGACCGGTCCGTGGTCCAATGGGATTCGTACGTGGGTGGTTAAAAACCGGCTGGAAGATCTTCTTCGCCCGATCCTTTGGCAACAATACGACGTGGGCTGCGTGGGTGTCGACTCCACGCGGAATCTTATTTTTCGTCCTTTAAAATGGCGGATCGTTGCGGAGGAGGCTGGAATTTTGCTGAAACACATAAACAATTGATTCTTAGAGTAATTAGAAAATTGGGGTGTTTTCAAACGAAAACAGAATTTAAAAAAGCTGTAAAACCTTGATTCGAAGAATGTCTGAGACCTTGAATAAGGTCAGAGCTAAAAAAAAACTGGAAAAACAAACTTCCACCCTGGCGGATCAGCGAGTCTCTGGAAAAAGTTCCGGAAAAAGTTCCAATTGGGACTTAAGTGAAAAAGTAAGACTCACTTGTGAGTCCCAAATGGGACTGTTTCCCCTCACTCGGTGCGAAACGGGAATTTTGTCAAAGGTCAGTCGCAAAAAAAAAGACCCTGTTTGGGACTCATGACGTCACAGGAGATAGTCCCATTAGGGACTTATTTTGGGTCTCACTTGTCCACTCCAGTCCCGAGTCCCAATTGGGACTTTTTTCGAATTTTTTTGGGACTCGCTGATCCGTCAAGGCAAGAAGGCAATAATTGGTGAATAAATGTAGTCAAGTTTTCCTAAGTAGTTGATCGGGATCGCGAATCGATTTATCGAGTAGCTTGATTGTAGGCGTTCGTTCGAGAGCAATTATGAGATGGGATCTCGTAAAGTAGAGAGAGAGAGATAGAGTTGGTAGAGAAAGCTCAGGATCACGTAGCGAGTTAGTGAAAGATTGGGCGAGTTAGGTAAAGAACAGGTTTGCTTAAGGTGGCTGAATTTTCCAGGATTGATTGGATCACCCCCGATGGCGTTTGGTATCGGAGACTCGAATCTCCCACGGACTGGTGTTGCACTCGCAAAACTAAGATCAAGAAGGAAAAAAAATGCAAAGGAAACTAGACGAGAATGGCTCGAGGGTTTATGGTAGAAAAAAGGTGATCCAGGTGTGGTTGATCGAGGTGATGTAATGGACAATAAAAAATAAAAAAGAGAGAGAGAGAATGAAAAAAGAAAAAAACGAGAGCCTGGGGTTAACTTACGGTGGCAAAGCCGAGCGTTCGATGGGCGTTACCGAATTAACAGGATCGACGCCATTCCCCTGGCCTAAAATCTTTTCAACGCCGCTTGGTAAACCTGGGCACGAGCCTTTTTCGTGTCCACATAAGAATCGGATCGTGAAAGAGGCTTTCCGGACGTTCGGAAATATTGAAAAGATAGGAAACACTGGTACCTGAGGCCCTGAATCGAATGCAGAGGTCAGAAGGTAATGGATAATCAACTTCTGGAGTCCAACAGCCCCAAACTGGAAGTTGAAGTCATCTGAGACCTGGGCTAAGTGGAGTAGGATCAAACTTCTTGGTTGCTTTGTCAAAAATCAGGGAATCCCTGACTGCCACGTGATTCATTGTGGAAAACAAAGAGTTTCGATCACCTGGTAGGTTCGTGTTGACGTACCATTCGCGGGGGGGGGGGGCGAACATTGGAAGAATCGAAAGTGATCCATCATTGAAGGGGGCAGAAGGCAGATGGAAGTGAAATTGTAATTCATGCGTGTTGCTGATTCAAGTGCCACAGTTGTTTTATTTCTACTTGTTTTTTTTTTTTTTTTACCGCAGACGTAGAGTACACCCTACAAAATAGAACGTTAGAATACCGGAATCCCAAGAAGTCGAAGTGGCACGAAAAGAGAAAAAAAAAGCCATACGAGGAGGTTTAACGCTATTGTAGATCGTGACTGTTGGTAATAGAAGCGCGAACCGCTATTTGTGACGCCCTGAGAAGTCCGAGGGGGCGAGGGGGGGGGCAGAAGGGAACGGGGGTTTTGTAACACCTCAGAGGTTCCCAGGCAAGGTCTTTTGCCGCCATGTCGATTCCTTGGAAACAATTATCCTCGCGGGGATATAATAACGAAGTGTGCCCGTTCAAAACCTCTCTCGAAGAGTCATATAAGCTCTGACGTAGTCCTGAAGCAAATGCAACACTCCTTTGCCCCTCGACCCACTCCATCCTACCCCCTTCTTTTGCCCTCAAGATGTATGACGTTTACTCTTGGCTAGGTTCCTCGCTGTCTATAAGTCTGGGAAGACGGATTGCCTCGTAAATCTATTGGCAATCTCTTTTCTCTCTCTCTCTCTCTCCCTCTCTCTCTTGACTTAGTTTGCGGTATGATTGCGGTAATTATTTTCATCGACAGCAGCGTTCCTCTCGGACTCTTGCAACGGCGTTCTTTTGGGCTCTCACGATTTATCGACACTTTAAGCACCGGCCCTTCGAGAGTTACATTGTCGCCGAAGAAGCTCTGCCTCAAGGTGTTAGAATTCTTGGCTCGATGAGTTCTGGACTCCGGCCATTTTGGTTCGTGATTAAAAAGCTCGTAATGGCGTCTCGTACCCTGGAGAACATGGGACCGATTATTTTATAAGTTTTCTTACGTTTCCAACGGTTTTTTTTTATAGATGTGTCTTCAGTTTTTTCGAAAGGTCAATGATGCATCTTACCGCCATTTTTTTTCTACAGCGTCCAATGCTACGAGAGCCATACACCACACGCGCCTCACACAGAGCCCAAAGTCCTCTTCATCTTTCTCCCTTATTTTTTTTTTCTTCTTATTTGCTCGTTCGAAAGTTTTTCGTTTCTTCTCCGCGCAACGCGGATCGGTAATAACCCAATAAATCAGACAACTCCGGCGTTGCAATTACCATCTTCTCTCTCTCTCTCTCTCTCTCTCCCGCTCCTTTTTCACTGTCTCTCTGTGTGTGTATATGTGTGTATACGCGATGATGCTGGCACGTAAAGTCTCGGCCCTGCGCAGAGAAACCCAACCCTTCTCGTAAATATTATGCCCCTTCGCGCCCGGACGAGAGCAGCGTCTTCGCTTATTCCATCATTTTTTTTCCCTTTTATCTTGCAACGTCTTCTTCTTCTTCTTCTTTTTCATTCTTCATCGTCTCTCACGACCCTCCTGAACGAAAGAGAAATAACGTCTGGACGAGATATCTTCTCGCGTCCTCTTTTGTCCACGTACTTTTTTTATCTTTATATATACTCTCCCTTCTCAACCGGGAGGAGAAACACTCTCGAAACTTAAACTTCGAGACACTCTCATCGTTCACTCCAAACCCAAGTGCAAACCACCATGGGAACTCACCAACAGATATTCCTTCTCCCCCCCGTAACACTATGGTCTCGACGCTTTTCGTGAGGTTTAATTGCCCGGGGAGAAGTGATCTGTTAATTCGTAACTTTCAAGATTAACCGCGTGAAACTACGAAGTTGTTCTCTCGCATACGAACGCTCTGGTAAATTACGAGGCGCGGACCGCTCCAGTTGTGTTTAAAACGTCTCTCGATCTTTCTCCATGGGTTTTTGATTCGTGAGAAAATTTTGCGAGTTCCGGAAGAGCGAGAAAGCTGATGGGAAACAAAAATATTCGACGACATCGGGCTCCTGAACGAGATTTTCCGTATTTTTTTATTTATTCCTAATTCTTTTGATGGGGAAAAAAACAAGTTCCTGGTCGAAAAGGTTTCTGGAGCGATTCCCCACTTTCCGGAAGCTGCGGGAGGATTCTTGCCGGAAGAAAATTGTCTCAAAAACGTTG